>CM041731.1:18718727-18998727 GCA_023373845.1 Nibea coibor | reverse complement strand
TCTTTATATAAATAAAAAATATAAAAAATAAATATACATCTCTTTATTTAAGAGACTCTCTTTTTTCAGTTTTTTATTCACTTTTTAATTTTTTTACACTGCTTTTTCATTCCGTACGGAATTGCTTTTTGTTTTTTTGGCCATGGACCAGTGGACGGAGGTCCGGTACGGACGTCGGAGGAGACAGCGGCCCCAGGATGAGAGACGGGACTGGGGTTACGGGAGGTCCGCGGGATGGGTGGACAGTGCACCCTCCTTTCCTATCCGGAGGGAGAATTTCCCCTTCCCTAACCCTAACCCTAACCCAATTTGAACCCTGAGAGCCCTAACCCTAAAAGAGGAGGGGAAAAACCTAACCCTAAACCTAAATAAGGAGGGAAAATAAACAGAATGACTCTAAGAATAAAATATGAAAAAAAGCAAACTCAAGAATGAGAGAAAAAAGTAAACTCAAGCACGAGATACTTAAAACATAAACACAGAAAAAAAACAAACTCAAGAACGAGAGAAAAAAGTAAACTCAAGCACGAGAGACTTTAAACATAAAGCGCGGCATGAAAAATGAAAAATGAACTCAAGAATGAGACATAAATAAGCCTAATAACAGAAAATAATGAGAGGGGTAGAGCAAGCAGCTCCCCAGAGGCCACGCTCCCACGAGTATAAAAGGCCAGGAGCCAGCCGTATTCATTCCACTCTGTCCCGCGCCTGATGAAGGTCAAACTGGACCGAAACGTTGCGCACCACGCAGGCAGAGTGTAGAGCATGAGGAACTTAAGAGTCCAATTTTTTGAAACACCACAAAAGGTAATACACCTTTGTGATCATTTAAAACCAAATTTCATAATTTAATGGCATGAGGCTAATTACGGAGCCCATTTTTAAGCCCAAACACGGGGACGGGGACTTGGGTGCCTGTTATCGTGGCCGCCCATGGCCAGCCAATCGGTCCCGTGCACTAGTCCGGCTACCTGATGGTGGCTGGGCTCTCTTTCACCCCATCCTAAACACAAAAACAGAAAATAAAAAATATATATAATAAAAAAACTAATACATACCTGTGTCATTTGATGTGTTAATAAATAGATATTTTAGGATTGGGTTAAAAAATAATTTGATTTGCTTGGGATATATGTTTAAAAAACGATTAAAAATAATTTCATTTGTTTGGGATATGTGTTTAAAAGTCATTTGATTTATTTGGGATTTGTGTTTCAGTTCATGGTATATTTACTTAAACTTTAACAAGTAAGCTTATTATTTCCAGTGTGATTTAAAATAATTTTGGGACATTAGAGATTTTTTTTATGTTAAAAATAAGTATAATTCATTTTTTATGTTAAAAATAAGTATAATTCATTGTATATAGTTAAGAAAACATTGTAAATAGTTAAAAATGTATATAATCCATTGTAAATAGTTGAAAATTGGTAAAAGCAGTGTATTTCGCGTGTTACGGGGACTTACCGGAGGTTGGATGGAAGCCAAAAGGGGCGGAGTCCGGTCGAGTATATAAGGGAGAGGGGCGAGGGAGAGAGCTCAGTTCTCCCTCAAACCTCAGACGGTCACCATCTGTAAAGAGAGTTTTGGATCATTTTATTGTATTTTACTTACCTGAAGAAGAGCATTTTCGCTCGAAACGTTCCACAGAAGCTCCTCTTCTGTGGAACAAACTACCTTTCTGGGTTCGGGAGGCAGACACGGTCACCACATTCAAGACTAGACTTAAGACTTTCCTTTTTGATAGCGCTTATAGTTAGGGCTGGCTCAGGCCTTCCCTTAGTTATGCTGCCATAGGACTAGACTACCGGGGGACCCCCCCCCCCTCCTACTAACTAAACTTCTTCCCCGGAGTTTCTGTGCTTTCTCGTCCAGCAGGTTCTCATGGATCGTGACTGCTGCTGTGGTCTGCTGCTGACGTCCACGCCTTACTGTAAACCCTCTCTCTCTCTCTCTCTCTCTCTCTCAATGTAAAGCAGTTCGATAACCCTTAGAGTCCGCATAAACGGGGCCTGAGGTTTTATTGTTCTGTCAATCATTATCTCTCTCTCTCTCTC
Organism: Nibea coibor; assembly: GCA_023373845.1. Classification (NCBI taxonomy): domain Eukaryota; kingdom Metazoa; phylum Chordata; class Actinopteri; family Sciaenidae; genus Nibea; species Nibea coibor. The sequence continues at coordinate 18,996,670 of CM041731.1, read as the reverse complement.
TATCTATCAATGTAAAGCAGTTCAATATCCCTTAGAGTCCGCATAAACGGGGCCTGAGGTTTTATTGTTCTGTCAATCATTATCTCTCTCTCTCTCTCTCTCTATCTATCAATGTAAAGCAGTTCAATATCCCTTAGAGTCCGCATAAACGGGACCTGAGGTTTTATTGTTCTGTCAATCATTATCTCTCTTACACCTTTTCTTTGGATATTACTAACTACACCTCTTCCCCGGAGTTTCTGTGCTTTCTCGTCCAGCAGGTTCTCATGGATCGTGGCTGCCGCCGTGGTCTGCTGCTGACGTCCACCATATTTAGCATTACATGCCATATATAGTCATTATTGCTACCATCCCCACTACAGCTTTGTTGGTTAATGACTTATTGCTGCTGTGCATCTGTGTTCCACTGCTACTGCAATCACCTCACCATTTATTGTAATTCATTGTAATTGTACAATATGTTTGTGTTGATTGTTCTGTACATGTGACATCCATTGCACGTCTGTCCGTCCTGGAAGAGGGATCCCTCCTCTGTGGCTCTTCCTGAGGTTTCTTCCACATTTTTTTTCCCCTGTTAAAAGGGTTTTTTGTGGGCAAGTTTTTCCTCACTCGAACCGAGGGTCTAAGGACAGAGGGTGTCACTCCCTGTACAGATTGTGAAGCCCTCTGAGGCAAAATGTGTTTTGTGACTTTGGGCTATACAAATAAAATTTGATTTGATTTGATTGGATTTATTTTTTGTTTTTTGAAAAAATAAAAATATATAAAAAATAATCTCTTAATTTAAGAGACTCTCTTGTTTTAGTTTTTTATTCTCATTTTAGTTTTTTATTCACATTTTAATTTTTGCACTGCTTTTTCCTTCCATACGGAAGCGATTTTTGTTTTTTGGACATGGACCAATGGACAGAGGTCCGTTACGGGCGCCGGAGGAGGCAGCGGCCCCAGGAGGAGAGACGGGACTGGGGTTACGGGAGGTCCACGGGATGGGTGGACAGTGCACCCTCCTTCCCTTTCCGGAGGGAGAATTTCCCCTTCCCTAACCCTAACCCCTCTAACCCTAACCCTAATAAGACAAACACATGCTCCTTTCACAGTCGTAAAAAAAAAAACTCAACCTCCCATTCTTCGTGAAAATGATATGTCTTCTTTCTTTTTTCTGCCATCTTTTTATGGGTCAGTCATCTCATTTTCGCTGCGCCCGCTAGGTTGTTTGGTCGTAGCAATCTGCGCAGATGCTACATTTTGGTCATGCGCATCATACTGACTTTTGAACGAAACTAGGTCATAGTTCATTTCTATTAAACATTTTTTAATATGTTTATGTGTAAGTTTGATTTAAACAAGAAGCGCAAACAAAATAAATTAGATGCAGCTCATTAGTAAGTGGTGCTATTTGAGCTATTTTTAGAACAGGCCGGCGGGCGACTCATGTGGTTCTTACGGGCGACTGGGTGCCCGCGGGCAACGTGTTGGTGACCCCTGATCTATGTAATATTGGGAAAGGTCGACTTACCACCCCCTTAGTACAACACTTTCAGTCCCACTCCACAACACACCTCACCATATCTGGCCTGGAAAATAATGATCGTTGGACCATTGCCCAAAGAAAGAGAGCAGAAAGGATATGGATTCAGAGACTTGGTACCGTCATACCCACCGGACTCAACGACAATTAAATAACACACGATAAGTATCTTTTGCTTTTTTCTTATAATTTTTTTTCTTATTTTTTTATTCATTTTTTCCCCCACTCCTTCCACACAGGGATCAACAACCCTGACCCTATAGCATAGGGGTAAAGACAACAGTCTGAGGGACAGGAACCTACGGTTCAATACCCGACCGAGACAAGTCTGTTGGTTACCTCCACCACCAGGTCTATTTTATTGCTTTTTAGGTACAGTGTGTGTGTGTGTGTACTTAGATTTTTGTCATGCTATAAATTCCTTATTTTATAGCACTATGTTCTTCGCACTTTATCCTATTTTAACTTTGCATGCTTTTTACTTCTTTTTAGCACTTTTTATTTATAGCACTTTATTGTATATAGGCATGGTTTTTATCCTCCCCTTGTGGTATGAGTAACCATTTCACTTTCTCGTATTATACGTATTATACATACCATTTGGGCTACCACCTGGGCGGTGGAGGTTCAAACCCCCACTGGGATGCAGGTTCCAACCCAACCAAATACCACAAAATTGATTTGGACCCTGGACTACAAATAACCAACCCCTGCTCCTTTTTTGGTTAGGGTTAGGGTCATACCCCACAGTATCGGCCATGGGGCTCCCAGCCCCTTACCCTAACCCTGCTGACTTTATCTGAGTATTTCAAAACACTGGCAGATTGGATCACCGTGATCCCAATCTGGGCTGGTACAGATTTTCAAATCTCGTCACTCCGCCTCTGCGGACCGAAAACATGGCAGATTACCTCACAAAAGGAGCAGCTGGGAGCACAACTGCACCTCAAAAGTGTAAGTTTACTGTTGTCTAATGTGTAGCGGTTTTAGGACCATACCAGCTTCTTGAACTGTTACCTAATTCAAACCAGGCCGTACACATCTCTAACTACGCTGCACCATGCTGTACAGTAGCTAACTTGGCTCCATTGACTAGTGATGAAGAAAATATATACTAATACATAGAAATCTTGAAGCCAAGTAGTATCCGTGCTAATTGAGTAACCAAACAATGTCTAGGAAACACCCCAACACCATTGTTTAACTCAGTGAACCTTCTTCACATACATATACATATACATATACATATAAAGTGCTATCTGTTATAACCACATACCTTTAAGGTATGTGGTTATAACAGTACTCAAAACTCATAATGCTCTGAAAAGTTTGGTACCCAAATGATGAACCCAATGCGAATGGAGATCAAGACAAAGTAAACTCAAATGTCCATAGCCCACACTCACACACACATTCACGCCGGCTATTAAAAAAACAAAAGAAAACGTTGCAGGCCTGGTCGAAGCTTGTGAGCGTGGAGGCCGAAAACAAATGGCCATTTCACTGGGTTTTAACCAGCAGAAATAAAAGCACGTGCAAAGGGTTAATGGTGTACTCACGAATCCAGAGTTTAAGATGAAAGACAGGCAAAAGGCGAGGTGCAGTTCCAGCAGCAAGAAAATGGAGTGTGCAGCAACACAGCGCGGTGAGCCACGTCCAAGTACAGCAGCTACAGTCTCTCTCCAACGGTCCGGGCTCTCCCGGTCCTCACTCTCTCCCACTTATGGCAAATGTCCGGTCCTGAATTATATAATTCTTCTCAGTAACTAAGTTACAGACTTACTCATGGCGAAAAACCAACAGTAAGTCTTAATTAAATTAGCAATTGCTAACTGCAATGCAGAATTAACCATGGGAAGTCGATGAGCAGGCTAAGCTAAGGGCTAGCAGCGATTAGCAATTTAGCTCGTTGTTAACACATTTCAATTATACATCAGCACCGAGTACATTTAAAAGACATGAATTTACCTCTGGCAGCTTCTCAGAGTTTTGACACAAAAACCACGGGACGACTCTCCGTCCGATTTTGGGAGTTAGAAGTATTTTATAGCCTACGGTTGTCCCGCTCGGATGCCGATAATGCAGCCTCTGCTGTCGCTAATGTGCGGCGGCACGTAGGTGATGCTAAGCCCCTCCTACCTGAACAAGGTGAGGACAGGATTGGCTAAAGCTACAAACATTCAAAGATGAGAGATTAGAGAGATGCTTCACTACCCTACGAACAAATGTGGTCTCCTAATTTTTTGTGCCAACAATCACATGGATTTTAAAACTAACACCACCCTTTTATCTCTGACTTTTAACTCTATATGAAATGACTGTTTTTAAACATATTTACACATCATGAACTATTATTTATTACCAACACAAAAATTTTAATATCTTTATATGAATGAATGAATGAAAATAATAGCCACAGGGCTACATACCTTAACTCTTTAAAATAACAACAACAACCTGTTCAGAGTTTATTAGTGTTACATCATATGCTCCATGTGCACAAAGCAGACTACTGCAGTACTTTGGAAATGTTACAGAACTGCCTCTGAGAAAACATCAAGAAGGGCGCTATGGAGGAATTTCGCCCTCCCCCCTAATTAATGATGCAGCCGAACTTTGCATCTTATTCGTCTTAATAACCACAAGAAGTTTCAGACAGCTCTGACAGAGTATAAGAAAGCCCAACGGTTTTTCCTTAAAATCATACAAAAAGTCGATGGAGATAGTTTTTTCTTCTCAACCAGCTCGAAACAGCGAAAGTGGTGATTTTCATTCTTAAATATCTCGCTTCCTGTTAATTTTAGCCCATTGCTCCAAGAGAGTTTTTTGTAGATCTTGTCTCCCTCTACAATTCGGCTGAGGTTTCATAACTCTGTGTCCAAAACTGTGGCGGTGCTGCCTCAAAGAAAAATGCAAGGGGGCGCTATAGAGCGATTTCGCACCGCCCTCTTATTAATTATGCAGCCGAACTTTGCATAATAGTGTTCTTAACTTCCACAAGAAGGTTCAGACAGGTCTGAGAAAGTATCTGAAAGCACAGCAGCTTTGCCTGAAAATCATCCAAAAAGTCAATGGAGTTTTTTTACCGAGAAAATCTGCAAGGTTGACTTTGACGCGCCATCACGGCCACGCCCACTGATGAAAAGTTGAAATTCTTTCTCAAATGTCAACACCAAGGCCTTGACAACATCCACACCTGGTTTGAGGTGGATATACTCAAACGCTTTGGAGGAGGCTATCGTCAAGTAAAATATGACACTTCTTGTCGCCAACAGGTGGTGCTCTATCCATAACTGAATATTGTTGTATAAATTTGTTCAGGCCTGCACTACGATCAAACATGAGAAATTTCAGTCTGATTCTACAATGTATGTGTGAGTTACAGCCAAATTACTCCCACTTCCTGTTCCCTGGCGAAACATCAAAATTTAAAACGCCGCCACGAAAAATTCCTTTGATGAAAAGTTAAAAGCTTCGCAATTTAACATCGCCCATGTCTGTAGACATCGTACGGTCCAAATTTGACAACGATCAAAACAAAGCTCTAGGAGGAGTTCGTCTTAGTACGAGGTGTGGAAATGCCCAAAATCGTGGCAAAATATGATCTTTGATTCAAAAGGACGGATTTCCTCTTGGAGTTAGACCATGGCTGCAAGAGGCTTTTTTGTGTGCCTCTGTATGTTACATACTCCCTCAAAATTTCATACACATGGATGAAACTGTGTCGAGGGGCCCCTCCGAAAACGAAAAGGTAGGTGGCGCCATAGAGCCATTTTTGTACGTCCATGTGCGAGACCCCCAAAATACGTAATTTTACGCCGGACTTTTGGGGGGTTGGCAAATTTTCGTGAGTTTTCAAGTACATATAGGCCGTCGACAATGCGATTTACTTTTAGGAAGAAAATGACCAAACGAAAAACAATAGGGCCCTGCACACAGTGCGTGCTCGGGCCCTAACTACACGGTTCATTCAGAAGTGTCAGGATGCTACAGTGATGCTGATGATGATGTCATAAACAAAGATATACTCATACACATACTCTGTCTTCTGCTTTCAGAGTCCACTCACAGCCACGGACCACTCAGCTGTTAAGGACAACCTGGAAATGAAAATTTAATTGTACATTTCACATTAAGTTATTGGATTTTTTTAATAAAGTGCTCAAAACTGCTTGAAATTGCAACCGCATTACTTTAATGGTATATAGCTTGCTCAGTGACACAATTCGAAACATTTAATCCAATTTCTGCCATATATAGAAGGCTCTCACTGAACATAATTATGGTCATTATGGCAAAATATAATCTGATTTGATGAAGTAAAATCAGAGGAGATCAGTTTGTACACAAACACTAAAATACATTGCTGCAGGTTTCAGAATCATATTCAAGCTATTTCCAAACATTTTAAATGTGCATTTTAAGCTTCTGACTGAAGTCAAAATTGTCTTAATTTAATCAGAAGGATGTAAATATATCTTAAATGCTTGTAAAGTTCTTCAATATGCAGCATGATATAAACACTGAAATGCAAGTGCACACATCTCATAGGTCTGTAATTGTTACTCATATTTACAGCAGTTTCAGAACGTGTGGTCAAAAATATTTTACTATACTAATTTCTCACAATGGGGCTACTTTAATTATTTAAAAATAAAACACTAACACTTTACTATAATGACCACCTTAAGTAACAACATGTAGGAGAAATGAAGCTGAGACTTTTAATTTATATAGTGAACTGGATCACAGAACCAGTATCCTGAAGCTTAACCAGACCACAGAACCAGTATCCTGGGGATTATTTTTTATAGTGAACTGGGTGACAGAACCAGGATCCTGAAGCCTAACCGGATCACAGGATCCTGAAGGCTTTCTTACAAACTGGTTTGCCATGAATCAGGTTTCTTTCCTATTTGAGGACGTGGCACGACACGCTCTGTCCTGCTGCTGCCATTGGCCCACACGTAAACAACAGCCAATGAGAAGAGCTTACAATGACAGAGCCCTCGGGCGTCATTGTCCGAACACGAACGCTTGCTGAAGTGGACCAATCAAACGGAGAGAAGCGTTACAGGCGGCACTGGATTGGCTGCTGTGGGACGAAAACGGTTCCGCGGGGCTGGAGTGTGTGAGTTGGTCTGGGAAGAAAAAGAGAAGCAGAACCGAGGACTGAAAACACGGGGAAGTTCACGTACACGAGCTACAACAAGAGACAGGTAAGAGCTCAGGTTAGCTTTACTGGCGTCGTTTATGTTTACCTGAAATTCACGAAGATACTGCAGACTTCAGTCACATCTGACGGAGATGATGATGATGATGATGATTATAATGATGATGATGGTTAGGACTACGTGTCTCGTGTCATTTAAATTTTAAAATCAAATAAAAGTTATTGATTTAAGTGATGAAACGGAAAACCAAAAATAAACTGTAATAAAGGTAAAGTACTACTACTACTACTACTACTACTACTACTACTACTACTAAGAATAATAATAATAATAACAACAATAAAATTATCTAATATATTAGATACACATATGTTATTTATCTGATCAGCAGGAACTCAATCAGCCATCAATAATGAATTATCAGTTATCAGTGAAAAATCTGATCAGGAAAGTATGCATAACAAAAACATGTAAACAGAGGTCAAAGTATATTGATGTAACCAAAGTAAAGTAGCATGACATACTGAAGTAAATTGGACAGTACTCAACTAAATATACTTTGTTACTTTGCATCAATCCTTTTGTGTCAAAATGATCATTTTGTTTGTGGCAGCTTCACTCTGTTCTCAGATCAGAAAAGTTTCAAATCAAACACAGAGCACTTTTAATGCCAGACGACTTGTAGAGTCATTAATGTTTAATTAGTAACAAGAAATCAAATATCCACTGTTTAGTTTTATTTAATCTGTGTGTTTCTGCCAGGATGATCCGTCCATTGCTGATGTGCTTCATCCTCTGCGTCGTCTATGGCAGCAGTAAACCGACAGAGAAGAAGGATCGAGTTCACCATCAAGAACCGCTCAGCCGCCTCGAACACGATGACAGCAAAAACCATGACTATGACCACGAAGCTTTTCTCGGCCAAGAGGACGCCAAAACCTTTGACAACCTCTCACCAGAGGAGAGTACACGGAGACTGGGGTGAGTTAATCAAAACCTGTTAATGAGATGAACAAGTCAGGTTATATATATATATAATCCACAAACTAATTTTCAACATTTTAAAGTGACCTGTAACTTGTGCTGCAGGTATGTACCTGTGCTGCAGGTGTGTACCTGTGCTGCAGGCATGTTTTCCTGTACATAGGTGCACTTTCCTTGTTCTCGTGGAAACTGGTTCAGCAAGTTTAGGCTGTTTTTGTTTGTATACATAGAACTCATCGTATTTCAGTTTATTTAGATTATTTAGTTATTTGGTTCATTCGAAATGTAGTCATCCGCTGATCATCACTAGGGCTGTGGGAGGGCTGGAGCCTATCCTGGATATTTTTGATAAGTTTTTGAAAAATGTATGTATTGATGTTAAACACTGCAGTTCATTTAAATGTTCAGAGCTCGTGGATAGTAACAGAACATTCATAAAAAAAAATAAGATCACATCCATCAGCCTTGACCCAATACAATAATATAATTAACCTTTGATGACATCACGGTGTCTCTGCAGCATAATCGTGGACAAAATCGACAGCAACAAAGATGGTTTTGTTTCTGAGAATGAGATGAAGGTTTGGATTAACAACGCTCACAAGAAACACATTTACAACAGCGTGGAGACTCAGTGGAAAGACTTTGATATGAATAACGACGGTTTGATCAGTTGGAACGAATACAAGAACGTCACCTATGGGAGTTACCTAGGTAACAAATTAAAATGTTTTAATTAGCCACGTTCAAGTCCAATTTCCTTCATCAGGGGTGATTTTCTTATTGATTATTTGATTGAAACACTGATAACTTTTCTCATTGATTACCTGAAACAGAGGACCCTCAGCTGGACACAGAGTTTAATTACACTCGCATGATAATACGAGACGAGAGACGATTCAGAGCCGCAGACAAAAACAGAGATATGATTGCAGACAAACAAGAGTTCACTGCTTTTCTTCATCCAGAAGATCAAGAACACATGAAGGACATTGTTGTGCAGGTGAGCATAATGTCACTGATGTCATGTGGTGTCACTGATGTCACATGTAATGTCACTGATGTCATGTCATATTACTGATGTCATGCAATGTCTCTGATGTCATGTAATTTCACTGATGTCATGTAATGTCACTGATGTCATGTAATTTCACTGATGTCATGTGATGTCATGTAATGTCACTGATGTCATGTATTGTCACTGATGTCATGTGCTTGCTCACTGTCATAGGAAACAATGGAAGACATTGATAAGAATGGTGATGGTTTCATTGATCTGCATGAGTACATTGGTAAGAAATTCTCTCAGAAGCTCTCTGAAGTTTAAAATCAGTCTGAAAGGCTAGTTTGACCCTCCAGAGAAATGTTACAGAAATGGTCTGTCACCTTCAGATTTCTGGACAGTTTCAGAAAGAACAGTTTTAGGGACATTCAACAGGTTTAGGAGCAATGAACAGGTTTGGGGACATGGTACCTTCATTTTGTTCCTTCATCACTGGTAGGGTAAAGAGACACCAGTACATTTAATAATAAGTGATGAAGTGAATAATTTGATCTTTGTTTGTTTGGCTTCATCTTGTCTGTAGGTGACATGTATGCTTCACAGGAGGGCACAGAAGATCCAGAGTGGGTTGTGTCAGAACGTCAGCAGTTTTCTGAGTTCAGAGACAAAAACAAAGACGGAAAGATGGACAAAGAGGAAACTATGGACTGGATTCTTCCGTCTGATTATGACCACGCTGAAGCTGAGGCCAAACACCTTATGCATGAGTCAGACGCCAACCAGGTCTGACTTCAAACCCACATAATGCCACATTTTTTCCTATATTTTTTTCCTTTTTTCGTATGGTACCTGTTTAACATCTGTTTTTATGTTTTTATTTATTCAGGATGGAAAACTATCCAAACAAGAAATCCTCGACAAACACGAAGTGTTTGTTGGAAGTCAAGTGACAGAATACGGTGAGGCATTACTACGACATGATGAGTTCTAGAGACATCTCCATTTTTTTAGACAGAAAACATGAATGAATTCTTGTTTGTGAAGAACAATTGACTTAGTGAACACACGAAAACTTTTGAAGAACTATGTTCTGTGTTTACATTTGTTGAAAATATTGAGACTTCTGTTACATCAGATGATGTTTGCTTTGTTTCTGCTCTTCACTCGGTTTTAAATCGAGTATAAAGAGTTTTGTATTTTCATTTTGTTGTTTCACTGCTGTGGTCACTTTACTCAACTCTCCTCTCTGTTTTTATCTGTAACCTTTCTGCTTACATATTTCTTTCATTTTTGTTGGGGCAATGAGGGATTTCTGATCACTATGTAAAAAAAAAAACAAACAAGAACTTTGATTTCAGACAGAGACATGTAATGAAGTCTAATGAGCTTTAAATGAAGGAGTCAATACTTAAAATAATCCTTACTCTAATTGTATATCATTGCAAAAGTAATATACAATATTTTGACTTGAATTTGCACAGTCAGAAAGTCATTTATTCAAATTTTGGATTTGATGCTACACTTTGACTTTTACAGCCTGTTTATAAATAAAAATCTAAACTTTAAATGGTGTTTCTGTGTTTGTTTTGAGTGAACGGACAGTTTAAGACTTTCCTGCTGAAACATGTGAAATAATAATAATTATTATTAATTAATAATTAATTAATAATAATTAATTCAGTAGATGAGAGCAGAATTTCTATTTCCTAATATTAACTGAGGACAAACAAACTGTTTATATGTTTTATTAAAATGAATGTTAACAAACAATAAATTATTATAGTGTTTACCTGTAAAATGTAAATTATAGTGTTTAACTGTGTGATCTGAACTACAGTGTTTACCTATATAGTTAAATATCGGATTTAACAAACTAAATTTAAAAACTTGAATTCAGATCCTCTTCATGTTTCTTTAATACATTTTCGTGTCTTTGTCCACTGACAGATTAATTTGGGGATCTTTTGAATGCAGTTCTGTGTTTCTATAGAGACAGTCAGATGAACTTTATTCGTCTACAGACACATTCAGGTTAAATTCAGGAATCATTTGCATCGTGTGAATAAATCAGAAGAATTTTTGAGTGCAGCGCTGTCAGCAGTCCTGCCATCGTGACAGAGCGGAACCAATGTTCCTGTCCCTGTAATGTTCTGGTGTTTCCTGCCGGGCGAGGATCGTGGTTGCACGCGGGAACCCTGTGAGATGGCGGTCGGCACACAGTTCGTGTAGGGTTCGGGTTAGTTTAGATCTCCGTGTTCGGTAACTTTCTGCCTTATCGTGTTCCTGCTTCTGACCCCAGCTATGGAGGGGGGCAAACCAAACCTGGCCCTGGTCTACCAGGCGGTGCAGGCCCTGTACCACGACCCGGACCCCGCCGGGAAGGAGCGAGCCTCGGTGTGGCTCGGAGAGCTCCAGAGATCGGTAAGAAAATGGGAGAGGCCGACAGACCGGTGCGGGGGTCCGGAGTGGATCACGGAGAGGTCTGAGTCGGTTCTGATCCGTTCTGTCTGACCCGGTTTGACGGTGATCCAGTGTAAGAACCGACACTTGAAGTGAAGTGCGCAGTCTCAGAGGAGCAGCCTGCCGTTAGCACGGTGCTAAGCTAAGCTAGCTAAATGAATGGATCAAAACATAAAGAGTTAGCTGGATGGTTAGCTTCACTAGATGTTAGCTGGACGTTCATAAGTCGGACTCCAACACAGTGGGTCTGTTTTAGCAGTGTTTGTGTGTTTACGGGACAAAATGTTCACATGTTCGAGTCCCGGAGGATTTCAACAGGCCCGCTGCAGCTAGCTATGTTAGCATGGCCGAGGTAACAGGAAAGTTTGGAGTGTGTGTGCACGAGACGCTGTTGAACTGAGAACACGCCTCTGAGCAGGACTCTCAGCTGGGCACGGAACCAAAGTCCATTTAAAATGTGACATTTAACCGGTGATGGCCTGACAGGCTGTGACTCAGACAACTGCAACGTGTAGTTTTCAGACCGGACCTGGTGCTATAGAACCGAGTCAAACTGAACCCGTTTGGGCGTGGCCCAGGGTCAGACCAGGACCGGAGCTCAGGTCTGCGATCAGCTGATCAAAGGCTTCCTGGATATGAGCTGTTGTTGGTTCATTTGAATAAAGGCTGGCATGCTGAATGTTGTCAGGCCGGTGGATTTGGTTCAGCAGGTTCTGGTTCAACACTGACACTGTGCTGATGAAGTCCACGTGAGCCAGTGTAGACCAGGACCGACTGAAGGTCTTCTGTCTCTCAGCTCTTTAAAGATTGTTGTTCTTGCTCAGGTGATGTCATCACACAGGTGATTTCATAAAGACTTCATTGGGTTAATCCTGAACCTTCGGTGCATGTGGTTCTGGTTAGGGATGGAAATTGATAAGATTTTCCATTCTGTCGATTTGGTTCTTTATCGATTCTCATTTGGGAAAAAAGGACAGATCGATTTGCATCATCTTCGGTTAGTTTAGAAGTAACGTGAGTTACTGTTGCTGCTGCTGATTCAGTAATAGTTATCACATTCTCTGTGCGCAAACGTTTCTGCATGTTGGTAGTATTTCCTCCCTTTTATGAAATATCCATGTTGCAATTTGCCCTGATGTCATCTCTCGTCATAAATTGCAACCAAACTTTCAGGCAAATCAAATTTGTACCACTTGGCCAACATGTTTACTGTTGAAAGCTAGCTGCACTGGTGTTGCTGAATCTGGAATTGATAAGGGAATCAATTTAAAACGATTCCAAGGAATTGAAACACCACAAGAACAGTTTTTGATTCCCATCCCTAGTTCTGGGTTTAACAAAGTCTGGACCTGCAGGTTTGGTCTGACCCGGCTGACACCTGCAGAGCTTCGCCCACCGATCTGAGGTGGACCAGTAAAAATGCTGACTGACCTCTGATGTCAGTGTGACCTTTCAGGAAGTTTTGGGGTGTCGCTCAGTGAATCAGAACCAGAATCTGATTTTGTAATGATGGAGGTTCCTGTGAGCTGCTCAGGTATAATGACATCACTTCCTCTCCACAGATGTATGCGTGGGAGATCTCCGACCAGCTGCTGCAGCTCAAACAGGATGTGGAGTCGTGTTACTTTGCTGCTCAGACCATGAAGATGAAGATCCAAACGTCCTTCTATGAGCTTCCACCAGAGACACACAATGCACTGCGAGACTCGCTGCTCACCCACATCCAGAACCTCAAAGACCTGTCCCCCATCATCGTCACACAGGTAACATAACTTACAGAACCGCAGCACAACCGAAGAGGCCTCTGCTGGAACCAGACCGGTCCAATCAGGATTAACCCCTGAGAGGCCTGATGGTGGTTAAATGTTTGTGTAATCTGTGTTGTAATGTCAGAGCTGTGTTGACAGCAACTTCCTGTTAGCACAAAGCGAAACAAGCAGTTTGATTCTAATCAACACAAACAGATCAGTTTGATTCTGATCAATAAAGTCTGTTTGTTTCAGTTTTAAACAAATAATGCTTGTTCATCAGCTTAAAAACAAGAAGTTAAAGTTCATGGCTGTTTTATTTTGAAGTTTTAACACTCTGATGTCTGTTTTTGTCTCAGCTGGCTTTAGCCATTGCAGATCTTGCTCTTCAGATGGCCTCATGGAAAGGATGTGTTCACACACTCATAGAAAAGTAAGAACTCAGAGCACTGGTCCTTGTCTAATGTCCAAACCCCTCCGGGTCCGTCCACGGCACGTTGTGTGAGTGTTGCATCATTGCGAGTAATACGCAGCTATTCTAGTCAATAGAACTGGGGGACTGACACCCCACCAGCTGTCAGTTCACCTTTCCAATCTTCAAGCAGTGAGCGGGTTAGACCCATCAACCTTTGGGTTATTGGACGACCCACTCTACCACTGAGCCATGGCTGCCCCAAATCTAAGCAAGTAAATAAAGTCTGGCGGGCACGCAGGGCGGACCAAAATCGCAGTGCGTATGTGACGTGCCAGTGTGCTGTGGGTTTCGGCGTGAAAGTCTGATGTGAAGTCACAAAGGATAACGTTACAGCTCTCAGAGGGCAGACTAACTTAAACATGACCTTTGACAAGCTCACAGGTGTTTCATCATGTGATTAATTAATGTCATCATCACGTTACTCTTTCCTCTGATAGTTTGATCAGATTCTTCCGTCGATGTCTCTGCTCCTCTCAGGTACAACAATGACATCAGCTCCATGCCCTTCCTCATTGAGATTCTCACAGTGCTGCCAGAGGAAGTTCACAGTCGATCTCTACGAATCGGTGCCAATCGTAGGACGGAAATCATCGAGGATCTGGCTTATTACTCCAGTACCGTGGTCACTCTGCTGGTCAGTGAACTCACAATATCTTCAAATATCTTCATGTGTTCAACATCCCGTTGTTAAAAAATGTCGCCCAGCTTTGTGAAACAGTGAAAACATTAAAACTATGAACTGAAAACATCAGAAGAATCAAAATGTAAACATACATTTGATTGAACATTTTAAATTTGATGAACAAAGTGTTCAGTGTGAACAAAGTCTGTTAACGTTGTGAGCAGCTGCTGGAACATCTTGCAGTGAATGAGCTTACCTGTCAATAAGTGAGTCATATAACAGAGAGGCTGAGTGTTTGTGAAGTAGGGGGTGGGGGGTTCACCACTCTGTGAAAGACTGCTCTGGAAAATAGAGCAACAGAAGAAGAAAGCCCTGTAACAAGGGACAAGGCTGAAAACCAATCATGTGTGTCTGTGATCTTCAGACCCTGAACAGCCGTGCATCAAACACAGACAGGATTCTGTTGTGGATATCATCTCTGACTCCACTAATGACAGCTCAGACTGCACCATGACTCTCCCATGATTCCACCACGACTCTATCACGACACCACCATAACTCCACAACGACTCTACCACGACACCACAGTGACTACCGATGACACCGACTACCGACACACTCGCAGCCCAACACGTATATTGACAAACATGGTAGCAGATACGCCGGGCAGGGAGGAGCTCTTTTCTCACACTCTGGCCGCCAATCAGACATCCAGATCAGTCAAACCTCCACAGACATGTACTAGCTTCTAAATCCAACTCACAATTTATGCCACAAAATAATGACACGAAGAAGTTTGATTTGAGAGACAGACAGACAGACAGACAGACATCCGGCCTCGATAAAGCTGTTATTAATCGGCGAAATAAAAAGTTATTTCCTGATTGGTTTGCAGCGGTTACTTTCAGCGGGTATAGACACACCCACCACCAGCCCCCCTAGCCTTTATTATTATTTTGGTGATAGATTTATAGTCAAAAAGATTAGGCTGAATTGGTGTTTATTTTTCATTTTTACTGTTACCGTGATAAATACCCAAAATTATCAGGATAGATTTTTTTTTTTTTTTTTTTGTCCATATCGCCAATCCCTACTTCATTGACTAAGTAACACCACGACTCCACTGTGCAAAAAGGAAAATGGAAAACAGAGGGTGGATTGAGCTCATATAAGGTGGACTGAGGTGAAGTGGGAAATTGTCCTGTGGTCTGATGAGGCAGACACTGTGTCTTAAAGTGGTAAAGAGGAGAGTGACCGTCCAGCTCGTTTTCAGCTCACCGTTTTAAAGACAGCATGGCATGATAACCTGGTGATAACATGGTAACCTGACCATGTGTGAAGGCTCCGTTAAAGAATCATATCTTCAGGTTTTGGAGCAACATCAGCTGCCGAGTAACTGCTGTTCGAATTCTCTAACTGTTAAGGAAAGGAGCTTCAATGCTTCCTTTGCTGTCTCCTTTAGCTTACATCCTTTGCATGGACCATCCTTTACGAAAGGAAAGGAGGTAATGGCACCCCACAATTCCTTGCAGCAGCAACAAAAAAATCAGCACACCATTCAGTCATCACAACCAGAAAACATTCATGTATTTAGACAGTGGGATGCAGCCTGCAGCAGAGAGTGTGTGAATATGAACATACGTGTTGACATGATGTAAAAACACACACAGAGTACAAACTGTTTTTAAACATGACACATCCCGTGATGTCAGGCTTTTAAAAAAGAGGTTGTATAATATTTTATTCATGTGATTGTTCTGGTTGTCTCCTTTCTTACTTTAACTTCTCTTTCTTAAACTGTTTGTCTTGTTCTCGTGTCAGACAGTGTCTTTGTCTGAAAGAAGGTGGGTTCATTAGACAAACACCAGGGACAATGATGGAAATGAGATCTGTTCTTTATCAGTCTGATCTTTGTAATCATTTTATTTTGATGTCAATAAACCAAAGGAATGTGTATCACCCTTTGTGTTGTTTTTAGACAACGTGTGTGGAGAAGACGGGTAACGATGAGAAGATGTTCATCAAGGTGTTTCGCTGTTTGGGCAGCTGGTTCAACTTGGGTGTCCTTGATAGTAACTTCATGGCTGGAAACCAGCTGCTCATGGTCCTCTTCCAAGTCCTGGTGAGCTTCACACAGCTTTTTATAGTCTGACATCTTTGGGACGTTTTTGGCACAAATCAGGCAATGTGGTGAATCTCACTGCAGGGATTGGGTGTCAAATCAAATCAAATTTTATTGTATTGTATAGCCCAAAGTCATAAAATACATCTGCCTCAGAGTGGCTGTGTTTATTTGTGATGAAGGTAACCACTATGAAACAGCCTGAAAATAACATTTTATTTGTCTTGCCATGATGAATCTTCTCGCCATGATTGTTTCCTCACTCTTTGACTGATCTGAATCTTCAGATTGGTCGCCACAGCATTACAAAAGTTAATTCTGGCTCAAATTGTTTGCTGCAGATCACTGCATTAAAAAAAAAATTATAATAACTGGCACACCCTGCAGTCAAAACACAGTACCAGTTTTACCGTTAAATGAATAGATTCCAGGATTTCTGAATCAGTCCATACAGACACTTGCTTCATGTTTACATTTAGGAAAGGGGGAATCAGAAGTTAGTTGAAAATGTAAAACACCCCTGTTATGTTCTACTGTTCACAGCAGAGGGATGAAACCTCAACCAACCTCCATGAGGCAGCGTCAGACTGTGTCTGTTCGGCTCTCTACGCCATAGAAAATGTAGACACCAACATGGCGTTAGCTTTGCAGCTCTTCCAGGGTGTTCTGACACTGGAGACCGCCTATCACATGGCTGTGGCCCGAGAAGACCTTGACAAGTGAGTATCTGCAAGAACCTGATTCTGATTGTTTTGTACAGTGCATGACATAAGTGTAATTCATTTATGACTTTTGTTCTTAGAGTGCTGAATTACTGCAGGATCTTCACTGAACTCTGCGAGACATTTTTAGAGACAACGGTCAGAAGTCCGGGACAGGGTATGGGAGACCTGAGGACACTGGAACTACTGCTGATCTGTGCAGGACACCCGCAGTATGAGGTGCAAAAATAACCGTGCCAACAGTAACATTACCACTAAACCAGCTACAGTATGAAGTACAAAAACGACCACAACCTACAGTCTGCGGTACTGGTCTTTGTGATCCAGGTTCTCATAATCCTTGTTTGTGTTCTGGAATGTGTCTGGCCCAGGTTGTGGAAATCTCCTTTAACTTCTGGTACCGTCTCGGAGAACATCTCTATAAAATAAATGATGCAGCTCTTCACACCATCTTCAGACCGTATATCCAGAGACTTCTGCACTGTTTGGCCCGACACTGTCAGCTCGACCCAGACCATGTAAGTCACCTGATCCGGACTACCCAGAACCTACTTGGTCTGTGAGAAATTAGCCAGATACTTTGATTTAAAATCACCTCATCATCAAATGAATTTGGTTTAACAATGTCCAATAAAGCTCGTTTGCTAAGTTTGATTAAAAATATTATTTTTATGGTTTTACTGAATAGGAGGGAATCCCTGAGGATACTGATGATTTCGGCGAGTTCAGAATGAGAGTCTCTGACCTTGTTAAAGATGTCATTTTTCTTGTTGGATCCATGGAGTGTTTCTCTCAGGTATCTTTAATCTAAATCACATGTGATCAATAGCAGTTAATTGAGTCACATTCTATGTTTAAATACATTCTGTATGTTCTCAGTTATATTCTACATTAAAAGAAGGGAACCCTTCCTGGGAGGTGACGGAGGCCGTCCTCTTCATCATGGCTGCGATTGCAAAAAGTGTTGATCCGTAAGTATGAGTCACTTAATATGGTTTTTCGATTTTCTTTTTGTCCCAGAGATAACATGATTAAGAACATCTGTTAGTGTGGTTTTTAGTTAGTTCTCTTTGTATCATTCCTCTGAATGTTGGACCTACAGACCAACCATTACGATTTACCTGTATTACCTGCGCCTTTGATTGTTTCCCTTTTTTGTGAGTCAGCTAAATGACTAAATGTAATTATTTGAGTTTAAACAGTTCAGACTCAGTTTGTGATGTTCTTTCAGGGAAAACAACCCAACGTTGTCAGAGGTGTTGCAGCAGGTGGTTTTACTCCCAGAAAGCGTCCACATGGCGGTCCGTTACACGAGCATCGAGCTGGTTGGAGAGATGAGCGAGGTGGTGGACAGAAATCCAAGGTTCCTCGGTATGAGTTTGTGATCTCAAAGTAAACCTGGTCTGTGTTCTGTCCTGTTTCATTGTTCTGTCGGCAGCGTATGGCAGCTTCTGACTCTATATTGACTTGATCGAGTCAGCAGTGAAGCTCTGTCTGTCTTGGGTTTTAGAAATGGAACTTACTCTGTGTAACTTATCTTCCTCCTCGTCTCAGTTTCCTCTGAGGTTGTGCTTTTATTTTGTTAGTCCTGACTAATTAATGTATTTCCTTTTCATGTCAGACCCTGTGTTGAACTACCTGATGAAAGGTCTCAGAGAGAAGCCTCTGGCATCGGCAGCAGCGAAAGCAATCCACAATATCTGTTCAGTGTGCAGAGATCACATGGCTCAACACTTCCAGGGTCTGTTGGACATCGCCCGCTCCCTCGACTCCTTTGCCCTGTCCACAGAGGCTGCAGTAGGACTGCTTAAAGGTACATGACTGCACAAAAAAATACAACTGTGGTTTACCTGTTCTGAAGTTGTGTTCTTACCTGTTTTTGTTTACCTTTACAGGTACAGCTCTGGTCCTGGCTCGTCTTCCTCTGGAGAAGATCGCAGAATGTCTCAGTGATCTATGTGCCGTTCAGGTCTTGGCTCTGAAGAAGGTTTGTCTGAACACAAACGACTCAAACTCTGAATAAAACTTCAAACTAAAACTTTGTTGTTTTGTTTTTTCAGCTTCTGGCTGAAGATTCGACAAACGGTAAATCAGCTGATCCCACAGTTTGGCTCGACAGACTGGCTGTTATCTTTAGGTGAGTTTACCTGTTGGGTTACCTGTGGTTACATATTATTCAAACTTTATTTAAATGACAACAGCAGACAGTGAGCATGTTCATTTGTTTTTTTTCTTCAGACACACAAACCCCATCGTCGAGAATGGACAGACTCACCCATGTCAAAAAGTCATCCAGGAGGTAAATTAACTGAAATCACCTGAGGCTCATCTGGAGCATTTGAATATTTATACAAACACATGAGTATTTTGATTGACCAAAATCATGTGACCTGGCTCAGATCATGGCTTAGAGTTCAATCTGATAAGATGGTATTACCTGAATGTTTCCACCTGTAGATCTGATTTAAAGTATTTTGTCTTACCTGTCATGTGACTCACCTGTAGATCTGGCCCGTGCTGTCAGAGACACTGAACACGCATCAGGCTGATAACAGGATTGTAGAGCGATGCTGTCGCTGTCTCAGGTTTGCTGTACGATGTGTTGGGAAAGGCTCTGCCTCCCTTCTGCAGCCACTCGTCACTCAGGTGAGACAGACCTAGACTGACACGCCCGTGTTATCGGGCTGACACACCTGGACTGTACATATCTTCTGTTTGTCTTCCTACAGTCATAGTTCATTTTATTGATGAAGGAACAGGACTGAGGATCTGATTGATCACAGATGATTTAAAAAATATATCTTCTATTGGTTCATTGTTCAAACACACCTGGATATTGATTTTCTGATTGGATGTGTGTCATCAGATGGTGAGTGTGTACCAGGTGTATCCACACTCCTGCTTCCTGTACCTGGGCAGCATCCTGGTGGATGAGTACGGGATGGAGGAGGGCTGCCGGCAGGGCCTGCTTGACATGTTACAGGTAAGCTCATGCCTGTCTACCAGTTAAATTCGTACCTGTCCACCAGGTAGACTCCTCAACATACCTGTGTCACTGACTGATAATGATTGTGACTTGTTTCCCTGCCCATCAGGCTCTCTGCATGCCGACCTTCCAACTGTTGGAGCAGCAGAACGGTCTTAGGAATCATCCCGACACTGTAGATGACCTGTTTAGATTGGCAACCAGGTGAGTCTGCAGGTTTACCTTAACAGAAAAGGTTTCATTCTGGATTATCCACTTATGTCCATGGTCCGTTTGTTCAGGTTTGTCCAGAGGAGTCCCGTCACTTTACTCAGCAGCAGCATCATCGTTCACATCATCCAGTGTGCCATCGCTGCCACCTCATTGGACCACCGAGACGCCAATTGCAGTGTCATGAAGTTTGTCCGAGACCTGATCCACACCGGAGTTGCCAACGACGTGAGTAAACATAAATTAAAAAGCCAGCCAGTTGAAATGTACATCCACCCATGCTGTTTCTGCGTCAACATGTTGTCAGCGTGCAAACAACACATCAACATGTTGAAAGTCATGTTTGTTTGGACTGGCTGGCTTTCTGTAAGTAAACACGTGTCCCCTCTGTCTGTGCGTTGAATGTGCATGTCCTGTCTGTGCATGCCTTAAACAACAAACATGCATGTCCCATCTCTGCAGCACGAGGAGGATTTTGAGGTGAGGAAGCAGCTGATTGGTCAGGCCATGGAGCAGCACGGTCAGCAGCTCGTCACTCAGCTGATGCACTCATGTTGTTTCTGTCTGCCGCCGTACACACTGCCCGATGTCGCTGAGGTTCTGTGGGAGGTCATGGTGTTTGACAGACCTGTGAGTATAAACACCTGTTCAGGTGTGTACCTATCATCACCGTCGTCGTCATTGTCATATACTGACACTCTGCTTTTTTTCCAGACATTCTGTCGTTGGTTAGAAAGCGCTCTGAAAGGGTTACCGAAGGAAACATCAGGAGGAGCTGTGACCGTCACTCACAAACAGCTGACTGACTTCCACAAACAGGTCACCAGGTGAGATACCATCTGCAAACACAAAACATAAGTAACATGAGCGACCAACTGTTTGTTCTTGGCAAAAACTAAACTTTATTTTCTCATCCACGTTTGACCAGTGGTGACTTTGCGGAATGTTGGGTTCTCTGATGAAACCTGGGTTAGACTGTATAAGGCAGATGCAGCAGGTGGTGTCATGTGGACTGTTTTCTAATGTCAACATTGTGAACACGATGCCCTGTGGTAACGGTGTTAAACGACATAAACAGGCATAAACTACAGGGAATGAAAACAGATTACTGGTAGCTTGGATGCAGAGGCACACTGTGATGACATCCTGAGCTTGTACTACTTATCTGCAGCCATCACCTCATGTTGCAGCATGATAATACACATGACCTCACCAGACATGTTTGAGATGCTCTGGATCACAACATCCCAGAAACAGATAACTACTTCATCAACTCTGTGAGGAGGAAAAAGACAGAACATTGGTTATTTTATATTGCATTTTAAATGATGGTTTAAAGAGAAAATAAAATAAATCAGATGAAACATCAAAAAACATCAAAGAAAGAAATCTGCATTTTGAATGAGTGTTCCTGCTTCATTCAGGGTTTATTAAAGAAACATTAACTCAAGATCAGAAGATCAATAAATAACAGCAGGCTGCTGTGATTCATCTGAAATATTTGGATCTGTGAGATGTTCATGGGCGTGTGGAGCTGACTTTAAGAAGTTCAGGACAATGACACATTCAAAGATACGTTTAACAGGATGTAGCATGTCGATTAGTCATATCTGCAGCCTAAGTAAGATGTCTGACGGGCTTTCGTTGAGACTCGTCAGTCTAAATGTGGAACATGGAAAAACTGGAGTCTTCACAGCGAGTCCAGACTTGTCCTGGAATCAGACAGCGCCTGAGTTTACCTGAAGACAGCAAACTACAGCAGGGAGAATTGTTTACTTCAAGTCTCTTTATAGTAAAAACACCTGTTGCTGATGCAACAGTCATGATTCAACCAGTTTTTACACCTGTTCAAGTTTAACGTGGGGGGGGCAACATGCAGCAAAGGACTGAGGTGAGCCTGAAACAACTGCTTGATATTCATGTTTCCTCATCTCTTCAGTGCTGAGGAGTGTAAACAGGTGTGTTGGGCCATCAGAGAGTTCACCAGACTGTTCCGATAGCTGCAACCTTCACACAACACCAGGTAACTATACACACAACCCAGGAAACTGTACACACGACAGGTAACTTAACTTACAGTTGCAATCTAAACCTATATAAATATTTCACCTGAAATGTGCAGCAAGTTTTATTTTGAAAGGCTAACAGGACATTGCACATTCATCTTTGTTAACTTGAACACAGAAAGACATTTGAGAAAGACAATTTTGACCAGCTGATTAACATAATAAAATTCTGTGTTTGCTTTTTACATTCTGTGAGGAAATGATAAAGATCCTGAAATAAAGTGTCAAAACTAAGCAGCTGTTTTTTCTTCTTCAGGTTAAATCTTTTGTTGACCAACATTCAGAGGTGACGGCAAAAAGCTGCGACTGCGGACGAGGATCCAAAGGGACACGATGAAGATGGAGATGATGGAGGGACTTGAATGTGAAACAGGACGAATCACTTTGAAGGACTGACAGAGTGAACACTGATTGGACAGACTGAGTCCTCCACCCCGACCCCCGACCTCATCTGACCACACCTGCAGCAGGTGTCAGGCGGGCGGGGTCGGGTCCAGAAGGTGGGCGAATCAGGACTAGAAGTTCACAAAGTGAACTGATGCGGATCGGACCTGTTGGATCTTCATCAGTAATCAATCGTAGGATGTGCCTGGTCAACAGTTTTTAAGAGAAGATTTATTTTTTGGGACTTTGGTCGTGATGTTTTTTGTCCGTGCCATACCAAGAGCCAAAATATTTCCCATGATGCTCTTGGCAGAGCGGCTGCCTGTGGAGGCTTAATGCTGGAGGATTTGGCGTCACCTTTGACCTTTTTAACTTTGGTTGAATTTTAGTTGTTTTTCCACAAAGTGAGACAGAGTGAACTCTGGGTAATGACAGAGACTGACACCATGACATCATCGGTGATGTAGCCTTGTTGTAAACAATAAAAAAAAAAACAACTGAAACAACAACAGCTGAGTCTGGCTTAATGTGTGAAACATGATGATGATTCATTAAAAGGAAGTTTTCCCTTGCCACCATTGCCAAGTGCTTGCTCATAGTGGAACTGCTAGTCTCTGTAAATAATATAAAGACTACAGTCTAGACCTGCTCTGCATGGAAAGTGTCATGAGATAAGTGAAGTTATGATATGGAGCTATATAAATAAAATTGAATTTAATTGATCAAGTCCTTCAAAGTGAATAAAAATTGGAAAAAAAAAACACAACTGATGTATGAAAGAATACTGCAGTGGTGTTTATTGAAATCCTGAATACACTCACTGAGAGGAAACGATGTGTTTGCGGTGAGTGAACATGCTAAACAAATTTGATTTTGTCCCAGTCCACATTCATCATATAAAACTCATAAAACCTGCAGATGACAGGGTGAAGAGAACCGTATTAAGTTTTCAAAGTTCTGAAGAGGTCCAGATGAATGATCAGAACATATATATAGTGTATATACTGTATGTAGTCTTTGAAATAATCTGTTTATATTCAGTTGTATTTTTTAAAACAGATTCTGTGGAAACAAAGCGTCCATCTGGACTAGCTAACTGCAAACAGTTTAAGGACCAGTTCAGTTTTAATCAAAATACCAGGAGAGCACCTCTGGGTCAAAGTTCTGCTGTTCAGGGTATGTTTGGGGTCCAGGGCCCCTGGATGTGCTGACTCTGCAGGAGCCTCTGCAGTTCCTTGAACTGCTCCACCGTCTGGTCTTTCACATCAGGGTTTGAGATCTGCAGGCGGATGCTGTCTGTGGACCAACTGAGTTCTCCAGAGAACATCTCTGTCAAGATCCGAGCCACTACAGGAACCACCTAAGGACAGGTAAAAGGTGGATCGCAAGAACCACAATGAGAACCATCTGTCTGTCTCAGTACTTGTTCTTCCAGACTTCAATTTTCTATTTTTAAATAAAAAAAAAATAAATTTAGGTGCATTCACACTGTTCTCTGCAATGTACTGTGAATATCTGATGAGATGAAGTGAGATGAATACCACAATATTTACATGTGAGCTGTACATATATTTTAAAGGTCAAATGTTGGCACTAAAGCTTTGCACGGTTACAAAAAGAAGCAGTAAAATGATGCAATGAGGCAAAGAACACACCTGGACCATGATGAGTTTCTTCTCTTTGGGTTTCTTATCGGGCCAGTCCTCCCCAAAACAGAAGGAGATCTCAAAGGGGGGTGGGTTCTGAGCTTCCCCCTTCTGGAACAGGATCAGTCCTGTTGGCAGAAGAACATTTTAACATGTGGCTCCAACCTGTGAGAGTTTTCTGACATTTGATTGGTCACCTTGTAGGAAGTCATTCAGGCTGAACACTTTGATCTTCTTCTCCCTCTCCATGGGGTTCGGGGGACCCTGTTCAGGCATGCCTGGTCCAGTCCAGAACACCTTACACTGACAGAGGCGGACAGCATAGATGTCCTGCTCCCAGATCTCCAGGATCAGACCGCGGTCCATCACATCCAGTAGGGCCTCTGTGTAGAACCGCTGCTTCTGGTTCTGGATCTCAGACGTCCCTGGGAACAGGACCTGCTGCAGGGTGACAGGTCCAAACAGGTCCACCTGCTCCGGGGTCGGTTCCAGGTGTCCATAGTACAACCGGCAGCCCTGAGGGTTACTGACAGTCAAAGAGCCCATTGGCCGCCCACGGTACTGGAACTTCAGATCCAGATCTGTTACTACGACAACCCAGAGAGGACAGTTATTATATATTTTATAGATAGTCTTTTGTTAAACTAAACTCAACAACTTAAAACCTCTGAGGTCAGAGGTCATACTCACGTGGGACACTGCTCAGTAGGTCGTACTTGCAGGGTTGGTGGTTCTGAGGGTCCTCCTGGTTCTGGACGCCCCCCATGCTACTGGCCTCCATTGGGGCTGGCCCAGGGGGAGCTGAGGCAGCTGGGGCGGGCAGAGGATTCAAGTCCTGGAGTCCGTTAGAAACTCCTGCAGGATGGACAAAGCTCTGGTCCACCATCGGACCCCGAGCCTGGAGGTCAGGGGTCATGGCGACATCTCTTTCTGGGAGGAGAGGTATTGGGATCACGTGTGGCGGTCCAAACACCCCGTCTGCAGACAAACTGAACTGATGCACCTCAGAATGGGCTGGAAAGGAGCTGAAGGAAGTGAGGTCACTGATCCTAGGATCTGATGAGACATCAGATTACATCATCACAGTCACTATGTCACATGTATCTGGGTCTCTGGTTCTGGCTCCTCAGATCCAGGTACTTTCAGGTGTTGGTAATATTGCCGTTGAGCTTATTTTCAAGTCATGTGATGCTTTCTCGCTTACGTTGTGCGCTCAGTTTAGAAGGAGCAGTTCATGTTATCTTCATATGATTCTATGAGGTTCTGATCCAGAGTCAGTAAACAGTGGTCAGACAGGAGGTCCAGCATGAAGCTAAACAAAGTTCTGCTGTGAAACACAGGAGTTTGCTGTTCACCGCGTTACCTCAAGTCAGACAGGAAACAGATGTGTTTCACCTTGTTCATTAGTTTGTGAAACAGTTTAACAAGTTAAGTCGGATCTGGACCAATATTGGTTGATGTGAATTGAGGAAGTGGTGGTCCACAATGACTGATTTTGTCAATGGAGCCTGGTGTGTAGGGACTATAGATTAATATAATCCACAGCAGAACTTTGTTGACAGGTAACTTGTCAACTTGTTTAGCTTCATGCTGGTCCTGCTGTCTGGCCGCCATCTGACTTCATATCAGAACATGCAGACCAGAGTCAGTCTCCTGAGCCATTAAACTAAATGCTGTCATGTGTACAAGATGTCTGTCACTAAATAAACTCCACAATAGAAAATATTTGACTTCTCTCTGGGCGTTTCACTTACTGAGTGTGAGCTCCATCAGATTTGGCATCTGAGAAAAAACAGTCTTGTTGTCACATCAGGCCAGAAATGAAAATATAAATATGAATTATGGAGCAGTGTGTAGTCTAGATTTTTATTTCTCACCTCCTCCTCCTCATCATCGACAGTATCTGAAACATAAACAGTATAGAGTGAAAGTAAATTATAAATAATGAAAGGGTTAGAAAAACTCAACTGATGTCAAACACAGTATTGATGACAATCCGATGAGTTATTGAATAAATGTGCTGAATCATTACCGGGATCAGCCAATGATGGATAACAGAGGTCATGACCTCAGTCCCATCCACATACATGGCACATGAAAGGCAAGTGTGCTCACCTGTGTTTCCAGGCTGCTCACACACCTCGTAGATCTTGTACGGTTGGACTGGCGTCTCTTTAGTGCCATCATATTTCAGCTGAAACTCTCTGCTTTTGTTCAGAGCACAGCGAAGGTTTGCTTTCCACTTGGCTGGGTCGGGTTCATCCACACCTTCCTGATACTTACCTGTCTCCAGAGCCCACGCCTGCAAGACAACAGCAGGTTTAATTGCACCTCATTTACATTTTACATACATGTGACATGACATGAAAATAAACATGTATAATTGTAAACATTATTTCTACACTTATACAAATGACTGATTACATGGCAGATCACATGAACAGTTCATGCATTGACAACATGCTCAGACATTAATGTCACACAATTCTGAGTGTCACGAGTTCCCATTGGCTGATGAACACTTGGGTTAAACCATCTCTGTCAGCCTGGGGATTCCTGATATTTAACATGCTAAGGATCGTCTTAGTTACCATTTACGATAGGTGAAGGTCTGGTATTCCACACCAACAAGCTGGTCCATCTCCCACTTGAACACGACCTTGACTTCAATTCACTCCCAACCCGCAGGGACAGAAATGGTTTAACCCGAGTGTTCATCAGCCAATGGGACTTGTGATACTCCCCATTTGAACTGGACGAGTGGCTCAGAATTACGTGACATTAACGTCCTGTTAACGTATTGTCAATGTCTTGTAAACATGTTCTTGTTTATTTGAACTGGCTAGTTTTCCATATAAACCTGTTTGGCTCATTTAACCTTTGAAAGACATTTTGATGAATATTCAAACGGCTGCAGTCTGAATTAAAAGCAGAAGTAGCGAAAGAGGAAGTGACATCATCGACAGAAAGGTTCAGTGAGGAGCCAATCAGCACATCTGAGCAAACAGTGAAATGAAACTGGAAGGCTTAAATACAGGAAGTGGAGGACGTGGACCAGTTCCTTCTTCTTCAGGACATTTGATTCACTTTTATGACTGCAGCACACTTCCTCCTTCATGAGCTCCAAACGTGTCAAACAATGATCGCGTCAAAGCATTGAGTTTCAGATGATTCAAAATGTTTAAACTGTTTCAAAATGTTTAAACTGTTTCAAAATGTTTAGACAGCTGATATGACCTTGAAGATGGTGTTTTCTTCGTCTGACATTGGTGTGTGGCGTGTAGCGTGTTTCCAGGGGATCTGAAAGAGTCGGTGTTCTGGACTGAGCCACTGTAGCCCAGGATACCTGCCGCTGTTCACCTGAGCCAACAACCAGGGCTTCAGGCGGATTCTCCGGGGCTGGACACTCATGGTGGGGGGACTGGAGGAGGACTGGGACAAAGAGGACAGTGGAGTTAGGGTCATCTCAAAGCGATGACTTTATAAAGAATTCAATCAAAATTATTTTATTTTGAAATTCATTTTTCTGTTTTTGTCCTCACACCAGATCAGATTAGATCAGACCTCAGACCAGCTCATATTAAAACAAATCAGATCAAAGACACGTGATCGTGGAAAAAACTGTTTAGGACGCAGTCTGTCGGGGAGCCCAGAGGGCTTCCGTAGAGACGACTTCCCGCTGCTGTGATTGTAATGATGGACTCACCTGGTCCTGCTCGCAGTCCTGGTCTCAGTCCGGTAAGTGTCGGTTACGTGACTCGGTCAAAAGTCGGGTTCGGGTCTTCTTCGTCACCGTGACGTCAACAAACAAACAAACAAACAAAGCGGGACCGACACGAAGGAGCTGCTCGCGAGCTTCAGACAAACTTTGACGGAACTCTCCGATTAGATCCGAGTCAGTGACGGCAACCACTTCCTGTTTGACTCACAAAATAAGAGCATGACGAAAAACTAAAAGCAGGGTGACAGAGTGTACAGACAGGAAGTATAAATACAAGATCCGATATTATAAAAATCAAAAATTAGTGTATATATATATATATATATATATATATATATATATATATATATATATCAAATCAAAATCAAATCAAATTTTATTTGTATAGCCCAAAGTCACAAACATTTTGCCTCAGAGGGCTTCTGTACAGGGAGTGACATCCTCTGTCCTTGAACCCTCGGTTCAAGTGAGGAGAGTGAGGACAAAAAAACCCTTTAACAGGGAAAAAATGTGTAAGAAACCCCAGGAAGAGCCACAGAGGAGGGATCCCTCTCCCAGGACGGACAGACGTGCAATGGATGTCACGTGTACAGAACAAATCAACACAAACACAAGTTTTTATGATGAACTCCTCTTCTGTTTGTTTTATCTTTAAATAATGTAGGTGGATTGGGGACAGACTCAGTCTACTAAAGGATTGGGGAGGCATCTTTGCCGGTGCAGAGGAGCATGTAAGACTGAAGTGCTGCTTCCTGGTCTCAACTCTCAGCTGTCACGGTTTTGGTCCACTAATGAACTTGGCCATGTTTGTAGATATGAGAGCTGCTCCATCCAAAGTGGGATGGATACCGTCATCCATGTGTATACACACACAGGTGAAACATTAATTTTAGTGACCTCCAATTGGCATAACCGGGTGTCATCAATGTGAATAACAATCTTACTATATCTATGTTTAGATATGCCCCTGCTCTGGCCCCTGGGGTGGATGGGTATTCTGGTTTAATTAATCCAGAACCAACAACAATCGATCGATAGATAGATCTTGTTTTGTTGTAAAATACTGACATTTATTTAAGATTGTTTTTACTTTTTTTTTTTTTTTTTAGTATTTTTACTTATCAAATCGAGCCCAAATCATCATCATGCCCATTTTCATTTGTGGAAACATCAATTAACAATACTGACAGACTTATTTGTCTGCATGAAAATAAACACTATAAAAGACAACATGATTAAAACATCACAAAACATCAACATGATTTAAACCTGATAAACAAGTTAAAATCTGATTTAAACACGATAAACATAGTTACAACATGATAAACATTTTAAAATGATTTCAATGTTAACCAATGGTAACCTGATTTAAATGATTAAAATATGACAAATATGATTAAAACATTATGAACCAGTTTTAACATCACGAGCATGTTTTAACATGATAAACCAGTTTAAACATGATTAAAACATGATAAACAAGATTTATGAATATTTAGGAGTGAGGAACTCTTGACTAAATTTTTTCTGGTCTGTGATTGGCTGCTGAACTCAGCTTCAGACACAGACTGTCTACCTGTAGAGGTCCTGTGTTTCCTGTAATCTCTCCCCTGACCCCTGGTTAGTCTTCATGCCATGTCTCTGAAGAGTCTCTGTGTTCACTGCTGTGATGTCATCATCATGACCACCTGTAGACTCACCTGTGGACACACACATTGTCTTTATGGCTTCTTTAACATCAGATAATCTGAAGGTTTCAGTGGTCTTTGTCACCTCAGGTGCACCTTCTGATTTTTCTTGGACAGAAAACAAATCAGAATGAAGTGTGGATCTTCCTCCAGCATCCCCAGTGACCAAGTTTGATGTTGTTGTTGATGATGATGATGATGATGATGATGGAGGAAGAGGAAGCTGAGAGTGTTTCCTGGTGTAGACTCCCTGTCTGCCGTGGAAGCTCTCTGATGGTGAACATGCTCTGTTGTTGTATGAAGTCTCATCCACAGAGAACACAGGTTGACTGGAGCTCACCTGGTTGTCACAAACAGACACTTATTTCAGGTTCAGTCCTGCAGATTTAAGTTCTCAACCATTCACACAGTTCTGGGTCACTGTTTATAACTTTGAAGTGTTCACAACATTTCAGTAAAACAGGTTAGGTGATGTTTATGTTGATATACAACTTATTTTACTTTTTAATATTTTATTATTATTATTTTATTTATTTAACTGTCAGCATGTTGATGAAATCATTCTTCAAGACTGCACGACATGTGTACCTGGAACACCGTCCAGTTCTCTAATCAGCTGCTGTGGTCTGTTACTACATGAAACTCATGTTGAAATTAATTTTAGTCACAGTATGACATCTGGTCAGGTTTATCTGATGATGCTAGAGTTTCATCACTATTTCACATTAACTTGTAGATAATTTACTGTTTGGTAAGTTGTCTTTGTGTTCTTTCTGGATGAGTAAATGCAGAACAGCTCGTTTTAGACAGAAAACTAGATACTACATTTTAAAGTTCCTAATTTGATAATAATATTTCTGCAATTAATCACATGAACACAGGGCTCTAATCTCAACACCACAGAAAAACATCACTGGAAGTCTGCACAACCAGTACCATATCACAGTATCACATCACTGAAGAGCAGGTTTAAACTCACCATCTGACCATCTGAAACCATCTGAAACCTCAATAAGCTCTACAGGAGAACATAAACATAAACACTCAATTCTTTTCTTCAACATGTATTTGTTGAAGATGATAGAAGATAACTGTCCAGATTCAAAATAACTTTAATACTTCTTTAATAAAAATAGACACCTCTGTCATGAACACAACAATCACACATTACCTGAAATGTTGATCTGTTTTTAGGTAAATGAGCTGTTTTTAGGTAAATGCTCGACTCTGAATTGTCTGTCTGCATCAACTTTTATTATAGTTATAGAGAAAAACCTCAAAATGTAAACCATTTTAAAGGTGTTTTTAAGGGTAATACCATGTTGGGATGTTTTCCAAGGGAGATTGTTGTGTGTTCATCTGTGTTTGTTTGTCGTCTTCTCTTCATGGTCCGAAGCAACAGAAACAGAACTGACGATAAAAACAAGAGCAAGATCATTGCTGCAATTCCTCCGGCCAGTCTGCTGTCCATATCTCCAAACAGCTGTTGCTCAGTAAATGCACCACGAGGGACTGAAACCACAAAAAGACTGTTAGTCTGTGAGCACACCTTTAATTATAAATAGTTTCATTTGTGAAAGATGTTCAGTCATTCAAAACTGTAGTTTTACACAAAACGGCAGGAAATTAGTTGTTAGTTTAGTCCTGATGAGATGGTAACAAGGAGGTGGAGGAGATGATGACTGTTATGTCATTAAGGAAACACATCGCTGATAACTGATGAGTATGACCAATCAGAGATAAGTGGAGCATGATCAATAAACCATTTATATATATATATATATATATATATATATATATATATATATATATATATATATATATATATGTTGGTGGGGTTGTCACCTGCTTGTCCTCTCTGCAGGACTTCGATGTCGACTGAAGCTGAAACTTCTTCTCCTGATTCTTCGTCTCTGGCGACAACCTGCAACAACCACACGTTTCATGAATGTTTATCAGAACATGTCACATACATATGTATCATAACATGTTACATACATGTATTAGAACAAGTCACATATATTTAGCAGAACATATGTGTAATAGCTTGAACCAATAAGACGATGATTATAAACAGGTAACTCACCTGAAGTATGTGTCTGTCAAATGCATGTAGTTTGTCCGTCCTGGCGATCAGAACACCCCCCTGGGTCACTTGGTACAGTCCAGATGGAGGATTTAGGGTGTAGTGGATGTTTGGATTCAGGCCCTGTGATTGGACAGCAGTAATGACTAAGCATGTGTCATACAGGTTATAAAACAGGTAGACTAGCAGGTACTCTTACATCAGAGAAGTCACGGTCTGACACTTGGACCTGTAAGACCTGGTTCCCATAAGTGGAGACGATGGAGGCAGGGCTTGAGCTCTGGATGATGAAACCTTTAAAAGTGGTTCTGTTAAAGACCGGAGGGAAGATGTTCTCATTGAGGACTCGGATCAGAGCAGACGCTAGGCTGTACTTAAGCCGGTCATCCACCTGACAAACCTGTAGGGGGATACAAGTACAGGTAGACTCTTTCTTTTGTCATGACTATTTTCAATAAAACAGGAATCAGGGAGTAGTGTTACCATGATGCTGAGGGTGAAGTTTGCCGCCACTCGTTGGCTGTTCAGAGGTCTCGTTAATCTGATCTCACCTGTACTGTTGTTGATGACAAACCTGCCCTGGTCACCACCTGCTGACACACAAACACAACTGTACACACCTGCTGGGCTACACTTTGGAGACATTGAGGCTCACAGAAACATAATGAGTCTTATTTTCAGATGATTAACTACAAATTATTATTGTTATACTAACTATGTTCTTCACATGACCATGAAAGGTCGAGATCGGACAGTTATGTTGTTTTGTCACCTGAACTCCTGATGGGGATAAAAGAACCATTGTTTTAACTTGTACAACTTAACAAGTTGCAGAAAGCTTCAGTAATTTTTTGTTGACAGACTGATAAGAAAGAATTTAAACATTGTTAGTTTGTGGTCTGTAATCACAGCTTGATTATGTACATGGAAATGTTATCTGACCTGACAGGATGGTGTAGATCAGAGGAGTGTTGATTCCTCTGTCTCCATCTTCTGCTCTGATTGGACCAGGAGAAAACTCCAGAATTATGCCCTGAAACGCAAGACAAATACAAAGCTCTTGTCAGTTTACACTCACCATCTCCTTTATTATTATTATTATTATTATTATTATTATTATTATTATTAATATTATTATTGTTATTATTATTATTTTCTACATTCTAGAAACACTGAAGACATCAAACTATGACGTAAAAAGTATGAATCGTGTTCAACAAAGAAAAGCATGTTTTAAATTTTAGGAGATGACAGCTTTGAGTTATTTCATAGTTTGATGTCTTCAGTGTAATAAAAACACTGAAGGAGATGGTAAGTCCAAACTTTTGACTACACTGTGCATGTTGACATTAAACATGTAAACAAACATCTCAGTTACTTTTGGATATTAATGTTACCAGAGGATGAACCCTGTGTTACTTCCTGTTTCAGGTCTTTACCTGCTGTTTGTGTGTGATGTTGGTGGTGTAGGTGGGGTTCATGCAGACAGGAACACCTGGCGTGACAGGTGTACAGGGCAGGAAGTGAGGATACTGGTCATCTCCATCCTCAATGTTCACCGTCAGAACAGCAGACGTGTTAAACTTGTCCAAAGTGTTTGTTTCCTGTTTCATACAAAAGGTTTGTGCAAAATGTTTTTTACTCACCAAATCCATTAATTTGATTGTATTGGTTTTATTTGAAAAAAGATCTTTTGAATTAATTTTCCACTTTTTAAATTATTTTATATTATAATACCAATTTTGGTAGTTAAATGGCTTTTGACTTAAGTTTATTTGATTACAGAGAAAAAAATCTGACTTTGTAATAATTATCACAGCCACAGTAGGGCGCTGTGGTGTTTTGACCTTATTCTTTTACTTTTTTTCTTTCTTTCTTTCTTTCTTTCTTTCTTTCTTACTTATTTACTTTCTTTGCTGAGATTTTAAATAACTTTCTGCATCATGTTAAAGCTGAAAGCTGCTATTTGATATATCATGTTAGTAACTATGAGTGTTACCTGGGCCCAGAGGATCACCTTCAGCTGGGTCCTGGTCTCATAGTCCAGGGGTTTGTTCAGGACTACATTTCCACTGTTAGGCAGATCGATCCTGAAGAAGGATGCATCAGGCTGCAGGTGACAAGTGACAGGAATCAGGTGAGTTCATAGAGACATATAAAGACACGGATATGTGGACTTAGCATCACCTTACCAATGTTTGGTCAATGATGTAAGTTATCATGTCTCCATCTGTATCAATGGCCTTCACGGTGAAAACCACAGAGTCCACAGTTGTCAACTACAGACACAGAAAATGGCCATCATAAATACTAAACATGAATTAATTTTTATTGTATGTCAGCCAGCATTGTTGTAGAGAAATTGCTGAAGTCAAAGGTCAAAGGTGAGGTCAGTAAGGAAGAAAGTGTTCAGGAGCCTCTGATTTCCTATGCTGTAATATTTATTGACGCTTGATCAAGGAGACACTCCCATGGTGCATCAGAAGTGCCTGCGTTGGTCTTACATTCTGCCCAACTCATGCTGGTGGATAGACTTCAAACCCTAAGATAATACCTCAAATACTATACGCCAGAATTAGCCAAAGACAATGTCTTTACCCATGCAGGTTTTATTGTCAGCATATTCTAGTCTGGAGATACAGATGTCTGTTTATGCAGATTGACCCATCAATGGCAAGGTATCTATTATGTCCAGGAAGGCAGCAATAGGTCTCTTTGACCCTGACCACAGTGTTGATTCCGCTCCTCTGTACCAGGGTTAAGCCTAAACAGGCAGGGTTTTGGTGGAAATGCAGTCCTATTTCCCATCTCCTTCTAGCACAGTGTTTACATTTCCATCCCAAAGCCAAACAACTAATACCGCTGAGGACCTCAAGGCTCACATGTGACCTTTTGTAACCTAAGGATAGAAAATTCCATAACAGGCACTTAAATGTTTTTCTGAATACATTTTTCAACATAAATGTAGAAGTCTACAAATATGTATTTAAAACTGTTTTAACTTGTTTATTCTCTTTCTGACAGGGAGGTGTCATTAATGTTGACTCTAAAATGAGTCTAAAATGAAAAAAAGTTTTTTATCCCACATACATACATGATTATCAACATGTATGATACATGATTATCAACAACCATACATGATTATCAACAACCTCAAACATGCAGTTTTGAGATCTTGTCTGTCATTTGTTTTATTTTATTTGGTAGAAACAATAAACACTTTACCTCATCAACCATGTTTTACCTCACTGATAGTAAACTTTGGTCTGTTGGATTGGGCTTAGGCTTGGGGTTAGTCATGTTTACCTCACTGATGTTGAATTGTTGAATCGTCTCTTTCAGGAATTTTGGTCTGTTGTCATTTTCATTCACAATCTCGACCACGATTCTGTACTGACTCTGAGGAAACAAACAACAGATTTACACCTGAAGACATGTATTATCTGCTGTTGTTAATGTTAGACAAGTGACCTACCTGTATGACATCACCCTCAGAGCAGGTGAGCTCTGCTATCAGCACTGATCCCTGAACCTGAGTCACAAACATAGCAGCTTAAAAGTGAATTGATAACTGATTAAATTAATGTCTTAAAGTCCTGATTTTAGGATGAATTTATATTTATGTTTTATGTTTTACTACATCATAACATCATGTGTGGTTGTTTATTTAAAGGAAGTTCCACTTTGATAAAAGATAAAGCTTTTCATCTTTCATTCTTTTTTCATTTATCTGTGAGTGAAATATTTACTGCAGATTATCCTGGTTATTTAAACTACAGGTGAGACAAGTTTAAAAGATCCAGATCCAGTTGTACCTCTCGGTCGAGGACTCTGGAGGCTGAGGTGTTCAGTCTGATGGTTCGACCCTCTAAATAGAACCAGTCGGCGTTGTTCCCAGTCAGACAGAGTCGGATGGTGTTGGCTCCTGGTTCTGCAGTGATACTGAGGTGGGCGATGAACTGACCCGGGGGGCTATTCTCTCTGACTGCCGCAAAGATGTCCGATCCCCCCAAACACAGACTGGCTAAGGATGAGACAGAGTAAGAACCAGGACCAGATGTAATGATATACAGATATAATGTAGATCTAATGATAGATGAAGACTACAATTGTGGAAGGGGGCATGATGCATCAGCTGCAGGGGAAAGGTGTGGGCATGGCTCAGGTGAGCAGTGCCAGGGAAGATGGTTAGCACACCTTCACCCAGTTAACTAATCACTCTCCCTTCTAACAGTAGCTTGTTGCACCTGGCAAGAAAGAAGAGAGAGACTGGAAAAACCCTCACACCCAGACGGCAAGAAGGGGGAAACAAGAAGGCTTTGAACAGCTGGAGTGTTTTGTGTTTGCCTGGTGTGCCAACATTAATAATAAAAACTACCTTAGCAGTATCTGTCTGAAGTGCATTGGAAAATATTGACCATATCCACCTCAAACTAGGTGTGGATGTTGTCAAGGCCTTGGTGTTGACATTTTCAGAAAAAAAGATCGCAATTTTCACAAAAAGGTCGCAATTTTCTGGAAAAAAGATCGCAATTTTCTGAAAAAGATCGCAATTTTCTGAAAAAAGATCGCAATTTTCTGAAAAAAAAGATCACAATTTTCAGAAAAAGATCGCAATTTTCTGAAAAAAAATCTTTGAAAAAAGATCGGAAAAAAAGATCGCAATTTTCTAAAAAAAAGATCTTTGAAAAAAGACCGTAATTTTCAAAAAAAAGATCGCAGTTTTCTGAAAAAAGATCGCAATTTTCTGAAAAAGATCGCAATTTTCTGAAAAAAGATCTTTGAAAAAAAGATCGCAATTTTCTGAAAAAATATCGCAATTTTCAGAAGAAGATCGCAATTTTTTCCAAAAAGTTTGCAATTTTCAGAAAAAAGATCGCAATTTTCTGAAAAAAAAGATCGCAATTTTCTGAAAAAGATCGCAATTTTCTAAAAAAAAATCTTTGAAAAAAGATCGGAAAAAAAGATCGCAATTTTCTGAAAAAAAGATCACAATTTTCAGAAAAAGATTGCAATTTTCTAAAAAAAGATCACAATTTTCTGAAAAAGATCGCAATTTTCTGAAAAAAAAAGATGGTAATTTTCAGAAAAAGATCGCTATTTTCTGAAAAAAAATCTTTGAAAAAAGATCGGAAACAAAAGATCGGAATTTTCTGAAAAAAAGATCGCAATTTTCAGAAAAAGATTGCAATTTTCTAAAAAAAAGATCTTTGAAAACAGATCGCAATTTTCAAAAAAAAGATCGCAATTTTCTGAAAAAAGATCACAATTTTCAGAAAAAGATCGCAATTTTCTGAAAAAAAATCTTTGAAAAAAGATCGCAATTTTCTGAAAAAAAGATCGCATTTTTCTGAAAAAAAATCTTTGAAAAAAAATCGGAAAAAAAAGATCAGAATTTTCTGAAAAAAAGATCACAATTTTCTGAAAAAAGATCGCAATTTTTAGAAAAAAGATCGCAATTTTCAGAAAAAGATTGTAATTTTCTAAAAAAGATCGCAATTTTCTGAAAAAGATCGCAATTTTCTGAAAAAAACCTTTGAAAAAAGATCGGAAAAAAAAGATCGCAATTTTCTGAAAAAAAGATCGCAATTTTCTGAAGAAGATCGCAATTTTCTGAAAAAAAGATTGCAATTTTCAGAAAAAGATCGCAATTTTCTGAAAAAAAATGTTTGAAAAAAGATCGGAAAAAAGAGATCGCAATTTTCTGAAAAAAAACTTCGCAATTTTCTGAAAAAAAACTTCGCAATTTTCTGAAAAAAAAATCTTTGGAAAAAAAAAATCGCAATTTTCTGAAAAATATTGCAATTTTCTGAAGAAAGATCGCAATTTTTCAGAAAAAGATCACAATTTTCTGGAAAAAAGATTGTAATTTTCTGAAAAGAAAGATCTTTTTTCCAGAAAATTACAATCCTTTTCTGAAAATTGCAATCTTTTTTTCAGAAAATTACGATCCTTTTCTGAAAATTGCGATCTTTTTTCCAGAAAATTGCAATCTTTTTTCAGAAAATTTCAATCTCTTTTCAAAGATCTTTTTTCAGAAAACTGCGATCTTTTTTCCAGAAAATTGCAATATTTTTCAGAAAATTGCGATCTTTTTGTCAGAAAATTGTAATCTTTTTCAGAAAATTGTGATCTTTTTTTTCTGAAAATTGCGATCTTTTTTCAGAAAATTGCAATCTTTTTCAGAAAAATGCGATCTATTTCTGAAAATTGCGATCTTTTTTTCAGAAAATTGCAATCTTTTTCAGAAAATTGCGATCTTTTTTCCAGAAAATTGTGATTTTTTTTTAAAATTCCGATCTTTTTTCAGAAAATTGTGATCTTTTTTCAAAGATCTTTTTTCTGAAAATTGCGATCTTTTTTTCAGAAAATTCCGATCTTTTTTCAAAGATTTTTTTTCAGAAAATTGCGATCTTTTTTTTTAGGAAAATTGTGATCTTTTCCTCAAAATTGCGATTTTTTTTTCCAGAAAATTGCGATCTTTTCCTGAAAATTGTGATTTTTTTTCCCAGAAAATTGTGATCTTTTTTCAGAAAATTGCAATCTTTTTTCAGAAAATTGTAATCTTTTTCTGAAAATTCCAATCTTTTTTTCAGAAAATTCCGATCTTTTTTCAAAGATTTTTTTTCAGAAAATTGTGATCTTTTTCTGAAAATTGCGATCTTTTTTTTCAGAAAATTGTGATCTTTTCCTGAAAATTGTGATTTTTTTTTCCAGAAAATTGTGATCTTTTTTCAGAAAATTGCAATCTTTTTCCAGAAAATTGTGATCTTTTTCAGAAAAATGCGATCTTTTTTCAGAAAATTGTGATCTTTTTTCAAAGATCTTTTTTCAGAAAATTGCGATCTTTTTCAGAAAATTGCAATCTTTTTCCAGAAAATTGCGATCTTTTTTTCAGAAAATTGTGATCTTTTTTCAGAAAATTGCGATCTTTTTCCAGGAAATTGTGATCTTTTTTCAAAGATTTTTTTTCAGAAAATTACGATCTTTTTTCAGAAAATTGCGATCTTTTTCTGAAAATTGTGATCTTTTTTCAAAGATTTTTTTTCAGAAAATTGCGATCTTTTTTCAGAAAATTGTGATCTTTTTTCAAAGATCTTTTTTCAGAAAATTGCGATCTTTTTCTGAAAATTGCAATCTTTTTTTAAGAAAATTCTGATCTTTTTTCAAAGATTTTTTTCAGAAAATTGCGATCTTTTTCTGAAAATTGCGATCTTTTTTTTCAGAAAATTGTGATCTTTTCCTGAAAATTGCGATCTTTTTTCAAAGATTTTTTTTCAGAAAATTGCGATCTTTTTCTGAAAATTGCAATCTTTTTTTCAGAAAATTCTGATCTTTTTTCAAAGATTTTTTTCAGAAAATTGAGATCTTTTTCTGAAAATTGCAATCTTTTTTTTCAGAAAATTGTGATCTTTTCCTGAAAATTGTGATCTTTTTTTCAGAAAATTGTGATCTTTTCCTGAAAATTGCGATCTTTTTTCAAAGATTTTTTTTCAGAAAATTGCGATCTTTTTTCAGAAAATTGTGATCTTTTTTCAAAGATCTTTTTTCAGAAAATTGCGATCTTTTTCTGAAAATTGCAATCTTTTTTTAAGAAAATTCTGATCTTTTTTCAAAGATTTTTTTCGGAAAATTGCGATCTTTTTCTGAAAATTGCGATCTTTTTTTTCAGAAAATTGTGATCTTTTCCTGAAAATTGCGATCTTTTTTCAAAGATTTTTTTTCAGAAAATTGCGATCTTTTTCTGAAAATTGCAATCTTTTTTTCAGAAAATTCTGATCTTTTTTCAAAGATTTTTTTCAGAAAATTGAGATCTTTTTCTGAAAATTGCAATCTTTTTTTTCAGAAAATTGTGATCTTTTCCTGAAAATTGCGATCTTTTTTCAAAGATTTTTTTTCTGAAAATTGCGATCTTTTTTCAGAAAATTGTGATCTTTTTTCAAAGATCTTTTTTCAGAAAATTGCGATCTTTTTTCACAAAATTGCAATCTTTTTTTCAGAAAATTCTGATCTTTTTTCAAAGATTTTTTTTCAGAAAATTGCGATCTTTTTTTTCAGAAAATTGTGATCTTTTTCTGAAAATTGCGATCTTTTTTTTTCAGAAAATTCTGATCTTTTCCTGAAAATTGTGATCTTTTTTCAAAGATTTTTTTTCAGAAAATTGCGATCTTTTTTCACAAAATTACAATCTTTTTTTCAGAAAATTGCGATCTTTTTTCAAAGATTTTTTTTCAGAAAATTGCTATCTTTTTTCAGAAAATTGCGATCTTTTTCTGAAAATTGCGATCTTTTTTCACAAAATTGCAATCTTTTTTTCAGAAAATTGCCATCTTTTTTCAAAGATTTTTTTTCAGAAAATTACGATCTTTTTCTGAAAATTGTGATCTTTTTTTTTCAGAAAATTGTGATCTTTTCCTGAAAATTGCGATCTTTTTTCAAAGATTTTTTTTCAGAAAATTGCGATCTTTTTTCAGAAAATTGCGATCTTTTTTCAGAAAATTGTGATCTTTTTTCAGAAAATTGCGATCTTTTTTCAAAGATTTTTTTTCAGAAAATTGCGATCTTTTTCTGAAAATTGCGATCTTTTTTTTCAGAAAATTGTGATCTTTTCCTGAAAATTGCGATCTTTTTTTCAGAAAATTGCGATCTTTTCCTGAAAATTGCGATTTTTTTTCCAGAAAATTGCGATCTTTTTTCACAAAATTGCAATCTTTTTTCAAAGATCTTTTTTCAGAAAATTGCGATCTTTTTTCAGAAAATTGCGATCTTTTTTTCAGAAAATTGCGATCTTTTTCAGAAAATTGCGATCTTTTTTCAGAAAATTGCGATCTTTTTTCAAAGATCTTTTTTCAGAAAATTGCGATCTTTTTCAGAAAATTGCGACCTTTTTTCAGAAAATTGCGATTTTTTTTTCAGAAAAATGCGATCTTTTTTTGAAAATTGCTATCTTTTTTCAGAAAATTACAATCTTTTTTCCAGAAAATTGCGATTTTTTTTAAAATTGCGATCTTTTTTCAGAAAATTGCGATCTTTTTTCAAAGATCTTTTTTCAGAAAATTCCCATCTTTTTCAAAGATTTTTTTTCAGAAAATTGCAATCTTTTTTCCAGAAAATTGCGATCTTTTTTTTGAAAATTGCGATCTTTTTTCAAAGATCTTTTTTTTAGAAAATTGCGATCTTTTTCTGAAAATTGCGATCTTTTTTTCGGAAAATTACGATCTTTTTTTCCGATCTTTTTTCAAAGATTTTTTTTCAGAAAATTGCGATCTTTTTCTGAAAATTGCAATCTTTTTTTTCAGAAAATTGCAATCTTTTTTCAGAAAATTGCAATCTTTTTTTCAGAAAATTCCGATCTTTTTTCAGAAAATTGCGATCTTTTTCAGAAAATTGCGATCTTTTTTCAGAAAATTGCGATCTTTTTTCAAAGATCTTTTTTCAGAAAATTTCGATCTTTTACTGAAAATTGCGATCTTTTTTTCAGAAAATTTCGATCTTTTTCAAAGATTTTTTTTCAGAAAATTGCGATCTTTTTCTGAAAATTGCAATCTTTTTTTCTGAAAATTGCGATCTTTTCCTGAAAATTGCGATTTTTTTCCAGAAAATTGCGATCTTTTTTCACAAAATTGCAATCTTTTTTCAGAAAATTGCGATCTTTTTTCAAAGATCTTTTTTCAGAAAATTGCGATCTTTTTCAGAAAATTGCGATCTTTTTTCAGAAAATTGCGATCTTTTTCCAGAAAATTGCTATCTTTTTTCCAGAAAATTGTGATCTTTTTCTGAAAATTGCTATCTTTTTTTCAAAAAATTGCAATCTTTTGTCCAGAAAATTGCGATCTTCTTTTTTCAGGAAATTGCGATCTTTTTTCAGAAAAGATCGCAATTTTCTGGAAAAAAGATTGCAAATATCTGAAATCGCAAATTTCTGAAAAAAAGATCGCAATTTCCTGAAAAAAAAGTTCGCAATATCCTCAAAAAGTCATTTGACTTTTTTTCATCATTTGGCCTTTCAAAAGTTTAACTGACTTTTTCCAAAAAAGAAAAAAAGACCTTATCTGGAAAATTCAATTTTTTTTAAAAAAAGAAAAACTGCATTTTTTAAAATTAAATTCTGACTTCTTTTTTTCTTTAAAAATGCTTCTTTTTTTTGGAAAATCACTTTTTTCAAAGGAAATTTTTGTTCTTTTTTATGAAAACATCTGACTGTTTTTTTTTAAAACCAGACTTTTTTTTTAACAAAAAAGCAAAACAAAATTGCTCCTTTTTAAACTTTTTTACAAACATCTATCACCTTTTAAAGTAATCTATTGCTTTGAAAGTGATCTAATACTTTGAAAGAATACATTACTTCAAAAGTAATTATTACTTATGAAAAATATTTTCTCAAGTTATTTTTCATCTTAAGAGTTTTTTTGTTTTTTTTAAATACTTACAAAAGTAGTAAAAAATAATGTGTTACTTTCAAAAGTAATGTGCTACTTAGGTAATGTATTACTTTTGAAAATTTATTAATTTTATGTTTTTTGTAATCAATTTATTTTTGAAAGTGATCTTACTTTGAAAGTAATCTACTACTTTGGTTTAAAGTAGTAGTAAGAAAATAGAAACCAAAAACAAATGTCCATAACAGCAGCATTTGCCGTGGCAGGTCGGTGGCACCTGCCCCACACATCGCCAAAGCAGTGGCAACTACCTTAGACACGGGCAGTGGCCATAACAAGTCAGTGGCAGTGGAGCCTATCACAAATTGAACTAGCCCTCTAGCCCCGCCTTCCCAGACAGTAGCATGAACAGGAACAATTAACCTGCGTGAGCATTTTGTGTTTTGCCTGGTGTGTCAACATTAATAATAAAAACTGTAACTAGCGGTGTCTGTCTGAAGTGTGTCTTTGTGCTGAAGAACCCACGGTGGCAGCAGACTTGCCACAATGATCACAATTATGAAGATGAAGAGTATGATGTGACACTGACCTCTGACCCTCACAGTGGATCTTACCTGTAACAACATGATAAGATAACCTGAGAGCCACCTGCCAGAGCAGCAGCCTGCAGGGTCTCAACATCTTCCTCCACTTCCTCTACGTCCACACCTCCACGTGAAGAGCAGACGTCAAGTTGAAAGAAAGTTGAAAGAGTTTGACCTGAAGATGGCACCAGGAGTCCTGTTTCAACAGCTGCTTTCAGCTTCTATCAGTAATCACAGCTGTTACAACTAAAGTACAGTCACTGTAAAGCTAAGGTACAGTCTTGGTCAGTCTTGGTTCATTGATTATCATTATTATTGTTTACTTCCATGAACACTAACACATACAACAACATATAACATATACATGAAGATAACAATCACTCACTCCTCTCTCTCCTTTTGGTCTACAGACAGTCGGTGTCTCTTGCCCACAGTCCGTTCAGGCCTCCTGCACTCAGCTTCATGTAGTCATTGTTTCATGTTTTCAGTCTCAGTGTATTGTTCAGCTTTTTCCCTCCGAGAGACTGTGTGTGTGTGTGTGTGTGTGTGTGTGTGTGTGTGTGTGTGTGTGAGCGCATTAGCTTAGCAGAGGGCTTACAGAGCATTAATGAGCAGGGTAAGTAGGCCAACATGCTGCAGGACTTTACACCAACAGGAGGCCAACTGTTTGATAGCATTTAAGCTAACTGTGACACTTATATATGTACTTCGAGGTATTTTATTAGTGTCAAACAAAACATTGTTATGGATGCTAAAGACATTCCATCTACAGTTAAAGAGTTAACATGACAAATAACTCAAAAGTAAATGTGATGGTCCCTGTGAAGGGATGATTTCAGAAAACAATAAAGAACAAATTATCCAGACTGAGATGAAGAAGAACAAAAAATGGAAAAACATTATTAAAACGTATTAAGAGCTGACAGTCCAGTGAAGATCTCAACTGCATCTGATTGGACATTTAGAAGCCATCTATACTGAGAACAGAACTGAATGTTCCTCATTAACGTTACTATGGATGAAATCCAGTTTTGGCCATCAACAGGCGCTGTTTCGCTGTTGTTAAGTCAGGAGACATTAACAAACACAGAAACGCTACATCCAGACCATCATTCATCATCCATCCTCCATCTGTAACCTCTTCTCCTCACCAGTGTCACGGTTGGTGGAGTGTATCCCAGCTGACTTTGGGTGAGAGGTGGGTCTGCCATGGATAACTCTCCAGCTCATCATAGAGACAAATAACCATTCACACTCAAGTACATCAAAGTACTTCTAATTATTTTATTGTATTTCATTTATACATTGATGATGAAGTCACATTTTTCATCTTTATATATCCTGCATCGAACAACATGATAAGAGTGTACAGGGAGAACAATCTTGAAGATGGAGTCCATCTTCTGATTTTGCAGTTTTACCACAGATCACATCAATAACATAAAAACTTATTCCTTTTACATTGTCACAATGAAAGTCCAGGCTTCTTTTCTTTTAATGTACAGATTGTTTTTATATATTTAGAGAATTTATAAAACTAAAACATGAATGTGGTAAATCCTTTGTTTTCTTTATGGAGGGCTGCACATGTTTACTGTAGGTTACATGTATGAACCTTGTTACCATGGTAACCCCTGTGGTTTC
Source organism: Nibea coibor (assembly GCA_023373845.1). Taxonomy (NCBI): domain Eukaryota; kingdom Metazoa; phylum Chordata; class Actinopteri; family Sciaenidae; genus Nibea; species Nibea coibor. The sequence continues at coordinate 18,952,438 of CM041731.1, read as the reverse complement.
TGTGGTGTTTGAGCACACAGTGTTGTCCCCCTCCTCTTTCAGAGATACTTGTTTCAGCAGCTCACTTGTTTATGCAATAAAAAAAAATTTTTGTTTAATATTTTTCTGTTATTAACACTTTCACAATAAAATGAATTTCCCTCTTTAATAACCTTCACAATAAAATACGTTTCCCTGTTTACAATATTTCATGTGTATGTCAACAAAAACTGCACCTATAAAAACATGAAAAGACATTTAATAATTGTGTATGTTTACAGATTTTATGCATCTGGGCTATATGGACAATCTGATTACTGAACAGTCCGAGATGGTCTGAGCACAGTCAGTTTAAGACCACAGCAGAGCAGTTTGTGAAAGACATTCCTGAACTCAACGTTAAATGACGTATAGATGATCGGGTTGATGGCGCTGTTGACATAGCCAAGCCACGTTACCACAGAGATGAGAGTGGGGCTGGTGTCACATGACTGACACAAGACCTTGGTGACATGGACGACAAAGAAAGGTGTCCAACAGGCCAGAAACACACCTGGAACACAGAAGACAATTTTCATTTCTCTCCAAATACTTTTTTTTTTTTTTTTGGAATATTTTAATTTCAGTTTTATATATGCAATGTATTCTCTCAGAATACTTGTTCATCTGAAACTGAAGAAACTGTAAGCTGGAAACAGCTCCAGAACCAGCTCCATAACTGGCTCCAGAACCGGGTCTAGAACTGGCTCCAAACCGCCTCCAGAATTTGCTCCAAAACTGGCTCTGGAGCCAGCTGCAGAGCTCACCCAATTACAGATGACATGATCTGAGCCGGGCTTCTTTTATAAGCAGTTTTTCTCACATTGCTGGATGCCATCTGGCATTTGTTAGATTTCTAAATGGAGCCAGTTCAGAGACACATCTGACACATTGTTTTGAAAGTGAAATCAGTTCTTCTCAGACCTGGTTCTGGTTTTTAAATGTTTTGGGCCCCTCAGCTGGATCATGACTAAATCAGGTCTGACAAAGAGCTGCATGTCATTGTGCTGTTACAAAGGTATAAAGCTATACATGTTGTGTTGGATATCAGAGGTCCAGGTCTGACCAGATTGTAGGTCTAGATCTCCAATACTTAACGTCGGCTCCAGAACCAAAGTGAAGACAAATGGCCCAAGTTACACACTACAACAAAACTACAACAAACTTTTCAGTTCTGATGAAGTGTCATGTTTGGGTTCATGGTTCACTGTTTCCTATTTTATATTGGAATTCTCCCCATGTCTGTGTTCTGCTCTGTGTTCTGTGAGTTCTGCTCTGAATTCTGTTCTGTATTCTTAGTTTTTCTCAGCTTTAGACTTGTTCTGGACTTCATCTGGACTTGTCTTTTGTTGTTTTGACCCGCTGTCTGCATTGGGCCAATGATGGAATCCTGTAAACTCAAATGAAACATTCTGAAAATGCTTTGTGTTTTCTGTTTTTTAAACTCACCGACGACGACCGGCAGAACCTTCATGGCTTTGCGTTCTCTCCCACTCACTCTGCTGCTCTTACTGTTTCTTCTTCGTCTCTTTTCAGAGTTCTTCTTCAGGCTTTTCTCTCTCCTGCTTCCTCCCTCTCGCTTCTCCACAGGCTCACTGTCCGACACACTGTCCATCTGTGTCGTCATTGGGTCACTCTCTGTCATGGCCCCGTCCAGCTGCTGCTCCATTACTGGGGTCACTGAGAGTGTAGTCATGGAGACGGTGGATGGAGAGGTGGGACTGAGGCTGGCCGGGGTGGCGTGCACTACTTCACCTTGACTCCCAGTCATCCTGGTTTTCGCGTGTCGTAAAGCCGAGCCAAGTCGTAAAGAGAGAGCTTGTCGACTGGCTTGACCTGCCTGAGATTGACTGCAACTACTCCAACGCCGCAGACCTTGAAACATCCAATAATACAAGAGAAGCATGACAGGGCAAGGCACAAAGAAGGAGCAGATGGAGGAGTACACCACAAAGTGCTCATCCTCCAGTTTGCACACGTTTGGATCCCGACCTGGCACCTGGTTCAGACCAAAGATGACTGGACTTGCCACAACCAAAGACAGCACCCAGGTAGCAGTGATGAGAGCTAGCTGACGGACACTGAACTGGTTCCTGTTGTACTTCAGAGGGAGCACCACTGCGATGTACCTGAACAGGTGAGGACAGGTGATAGAGACATTCTGAACTTGATGTTTGAATTTTCTTGAAGGAGAATTAACAATGTAGAAACAGACTTTGGATTTGCCCCCAGATCATATGACAGTTTTACAGTACAGTTTGCTTTAGCCTCTTATCGGAGCTGCGGGTGTTTAATTACATTTCCTCAACAAAAATCTGGTTATAATTACTTGTTATCTAACGAGGTGCTAGCACAACTGCACTTCTATAAATGATTCCAGTTTTCTCTAAGAAAGCAATGACAGTTAAGATGAACCATGGCACTAAAAAAGGTTATTATGAAAATAATAAGATATTTTTACATTTTCTTTAATAATCAGGAAAGATGTTTGTCACATCATCAGAAATAGTGATGAGTTTGGTGACTCATTCAGGTCAGAACAATGTCCTGTTTGAAAATTTTAATTAGCTCTACTGCAGTGTGATGCTAATGAAGTCTATTATCTCCCGTATAATGGTCATTGCACTTTAATGAGGTCGACTTGTTACTCACGCAGTAAGAATGCTAATTTAAATATATGATGAAAATACTATCTTCATCTGTACGTCATCAAAATGGATGAACTTTAGAATTATATCAAACTATATATTTATATATACCTTTCTGTAGTTAAACTATATCAGGAGATCGATATTGATAAATATGGAAAAATCTTGTGATGATACCATCCAGGTTGGAGGTGGACTCACCTGTCCACACTGATGGCACACAGATTGAGGATGGAAGCGGTACACAGCATTACATCCATGGTCATCAGAGCGTCACAGATGGAGGTGCTCAATGTCCAGATACCTCCGAGAAACTGAACACATAAATAATGAAAAGTCCTCTCATGTAGGTATAAATTTAGACTGGTCCTCATAAACACTAACCTCAGAGTAGACATAGAGAGGTAGCACCAACACCGCCAGCAGCAGGTCAGCCACTGCCAAGCTGATGATGAAGTAGTTGGTGGCAGTTTTCAGGGAGCGCTCAGTGAGGATGCTCAGACACACCAGGATGTTCCCCAGGATGATGACCAGGATTAGAGGGACGCCAAGGACTAAGGCCAGATAGTTGTAGTCCATCAGATCCGTCTTGCCTGGAGGGCTGACAGGTGTCATATGATGGAGCACAGCTGCACTCAACATCTGGGCAGAGAACAGTCTGCTGTCAGGGTGTTTGTGTGTCTCATACACTCGTAGAGTATTGAGAATGTGTCTCACCTTGTTGTTACCTGACCCAGGTATTGGGTTAGGGTCACAGTTTAAAAAAAAAAAAAAACAGTCAAAAGAACATAAAATGTTTTCGTCTTTGTTCATCCAAAATCACTGATTTACTCCATCTGCATCATTTCATCGCGTTTCTTCTCCTCTGGCTGTGTTGCTTCCTGATTGAAAGAAACATTTTTTTCTCGTCTAGAAAAAGATGCAAACACCATCATCTTTCTCTCTCTCCCTCCCTTTCTCTCTCTCTCTCTGTCTTGTAGCTCTGTGATTGGCTGACAGTCGTGACGTAACCCTCACTCATCACTTTGATCTGATCTTTCTCTTCTTCAGTGGTGTTTCCCCTTTGTGTGTTGATTCAGATCAATTTAATAGTTTAACCCACCTGTCAATCAAAGTCTCCATGCTCTTAATTCTGCATAACTTTGAGCCTTAATATAATTTGAACAGGTGAGTTCTATAAAAATTCACCCTCAATACAGTTGTCACATCCGAATTATTATGCAAATGCAATTTCAATTAAAACAACCATTTATTTTTTTGTTTTTCAATGAAAGTTTTCAATTGTGCGTCTTCCTCTGTCTATTAAGATGACACTGGCATCAATCTCAGACAGGTTTGGTAATTTCTTGTGAGTATTGAGCCTAATTAAAAGGAAACTACTAAAGGTTACATTATTCTACAAGTTCTACATTATTAAGAAAATCACAGATTTCATGTAATATGGACTATCTTGCAAAAGGTATAAAACAAAACGTGCAACACTGGATGTTTCTGGGTGGTTAGTAGATGGCCACCATGTCTGAACAAGGCTACAACGTCAGCAAGGAGGTGGTGGAGTGATCTTTTGGACTAGAATCATAGGAGATGAGTTGGTAGGCCCCTTTATGGTGCCTAAAGGTGTCAAAATGACCTCTACCAAATATGTGGATTTCCTAACTGCCTGTTTCCTGTCATGGTATAAAAAGAAGAACTTTGCCTATAATTCTTGCATAAAATAATTTCTATGCAAGACAACGCACCATCCCATGCTGCAAAAAATACTATTAAGGCCTTGGCTGCCACCATCATCCCCTGATATCAACCCTATCGAGAACCTGCGGAGCATCCTTAAAAGCCTCTATGAGGGTGGGCAGCAGTTTACCTTAAAACAGCAGCTCTGGTAGGTGATTCTGGCATCCTTAAAGGATATACAGGCAAAAACTATATGGCCTTAAAAATTCAATGGATGAGAGAGTTGATAAGGTGATATCTCAAAGAAGGGCTCTACTAATATGTAACTCCATCTGTAAATTATTTTCTTTACGATCAAAATAGCTTTGATTTGAGAAAAATGACCCCCAATGCAAAAATTACAACAAATACAAATTTATGTTTTCAATCCATTCGAAACTGGAACGCTGAATTTTGGGTTATTTTGCACACAAAAAATTCCATTGACTGACAATTATATAGATTGAGGGGAAAAACTAACAAAAACAGTACATGCATAATAATTTAGAACACAGTGTAGAGACTAGGGACTTATGAAGACTGACTCACTTCTTGAACCAGCCTCAAGTGGATGTTAGAGGAACTGCAGTTTGTGTCTTTACTTCCTGTGCTGACTCCACTTCACAGACATGGAGGCTGATGATTGGTGGTCACATGATGATCAGCTGACGTGATCACAGGTTGGTTTAATGGGGGTCAGACTTTCATAATGAACACTCCACATGTTAATGAGCTGTCTGTTAATGAGCTGTCTGTCATTTGCATTTGTGAGAGGGAACAGCAGAACGTCTTTCATCCGTGATGATGATGTGTCATAAATTATTCATCAAACCCTCTGGACAAATATCAAACCATAAACAGCTGATGGACTCTTTAATTAAAACCATCTATACACCATACACGGACAACGAAGCATCAGCAGCTGGATTCAAGAAGGTTGGGTGAAATTAATCAATTATTTAATTTAAGTTCATGTTTTCATAAAACATTTAAAAGCATTTAAACTGAAATGTTTCTGAATGAAAAGAAACTGCTTCGTGTTTGAATGAATGTCACTGATGAAGATGATGTGATGTCATAATTCAGTGTCATGTCATAGTGTATCACATTAGAATATAAAATAGTTTCTGGTTCCTACTGAAGCCAGCAGTGTTTCTTTAAATCTAATTAATAATTTTACTGACTGAGAATAAAAACATGTTTTATTTGTTTGGAGGTGTGAGCACACTCATGAGGCTGAACTGCTGCCATCACGAGAACAAAGAACAAATGATCATTTACACCAAACTAAGCTCATTTTGTCTCATCTTATTCTGTTTGGTTTGACACTCTACTGTCATATATGATGATACGTATACATATATGACATTTATATGGACATGTTATCAGTCATTAACCCGTGAAACAAGAATCACAGTGAATAATCAAAAACACACTGTTATGGGCACCATGGAAGTGCTGAGCACAGTGATGTCACTGATCAGTTTGTTTGAAAACAAAGAAAATTACATCATCAGATGTGGGCGTGTCCTCTGACATCATTTCCCGTGTCCGAAAGGATCTGAAGAAGATCTTCCGGCTCGCTCGTCTCCTCCAGACTGAAGATCGTAACCCAGATTCATCAGAACACAAATACTGAGCTGACAGGAAGCAGGAGCAGCGACACTCATCCTCCTGTGGCATCAATAACGTTAAAGCAACATTACACTAACATCATGGACCACTGAACCTCCATCAGACACCAACCTGAGGCACTATCACAAAGGTAACACTGTAGTCCATGTTAGCGCCAATAACCTGAGAGTCAGAGGTCACTGAAGGAAGACAACCAGGATGTGTACCCGAGCATGAGGCTGTTTAATCCAGTCACGATGATGAAGTAGATTTACATCTATACAGGAAAGACGGTGTTTAAACCTTTTTATGAGTCTATTATACACTGGGCACTGTGAATTGATGCCCACCGCTCCAGTGAATCTAGCATCTGTCAATTTGATTGTGTGACCCTGTGCATATGTGTGTTCCAACAGGGGCCAGCCTGGATGGGTTAAATGTGGAGAAGTAATTTCATGTTCAACGTGATTAATAAAGTTTCTAAAATTTAAAAAAAATTACTGAATGAGCTTTGACTCACCCCGATGACCTTCTGTGTAGGAAGTCTCCATCGTCTCTGCAGCAGAAGAAAACGATCAGATGAGACTCAAATGTTGATCTGAATATTGGTCTTTGATTAATGATGTTTTACTGGTGATAGACTAACCTGACTGAGTTCTGACTGGTTCTGTTGAGCTGTTGCAGATTCTCCTCTGACCTGCTAACACAGAAAACATCAGTGTTGTATGACCTCTGACCTCTGTCGACAGTCTGAACTCATCTTTTCATGCGCTTTGTTGTTCTGATCAGCTTTAGAGGAAGGAGGCAGTTTATTAAATGCAGTTTACTGATTATTGATTTATCACCGTCCAAACACAAAAGTCTGACCCAACCAGATACCTGATGGAAGTAAAGGTGGTCTGAAGAAGTATGATACATACTACATTACAGATGAGCCTTGGCTGATATTGGTGTGGAGCATTCAAAAGAAAACACCATGGTTACTGAATTTTCATGTTTTTTTAATCTTTAGCTTCAGCACGCTGTAAGCCACATCACAAAACATGGAGCTGTGTGATTGGACGCTTCATGTCAAAGTGCACCCTGGAAGTCGTAGTTAATTTGTTCACATTTGATTCTTGATGTTTTCCAACACAGTGACACATCAGCTGATCAGTCCACTGCAGTTGAGATGACCACAATAACTCCTGTCATTTCTTTCCGTTTCCAAATGGGTCTCTCGTGGTTCCACCCGCCATCTGGTCCCCGCCCCCCGCCAGGGTGGAGCCAAGGTTTGCAGCCAAACAGGTGGAGAGGACGCATCCTGCGGGGGACATGCTGAGGCGGGGACAGGTAAAGATGGTGAGAGAGGTAAAGATGGTGAGACAGGCTGGATTATTAACATAATACATCCATCCATCATCTGTAACCTCTTCTCCTCATCAGAGTCATGGTGGGTGGAGCCTATCACAGCTGACTATGGGTGAGAAGAAGGGTCCGCCATGCCATGACATATTCACACCTACAGACAGTTGTCACAGTTCACCTGTTCAGGTTTGTGTGTTTGGACTGTGTGAAGTCACACACACACGCCAAAGTTCAAAGTCTAACCACTGTATCAGCGTGACGCCCTTAATATTGTAAACATGATATATATTATCATAATGTATTACATGTGTTATATTAACATAACGTTTCATGTTTTAATGATCATGATACTGAAAATAAAAAGATGAAAGTTTGATATACAGCATGTGATCATGATGTCATCACAGGAAATCCCTCCTCCTGTCTTTATATCAAGATAATGACATGGTAACCATGACTACCATTGAAAACAGGTCAGTGTTTGGAGTTGATTCCCTGCTGAACACCCAAAGCTCAACATTTACATTCACAATCTACTGATTACAAACCTGAGACAGTTTGAACATGAACTTGAAATTTGAACTGAAAGCTGATTTTGAAAAAGGCAGAAAAGAATCTACGTACATGTAAGTGTGCATCTGGAACATCGTGATGTTTGGTGTGATGGCTCTGACAGAGAAAATAAAACTTATTTTTCAAAATAAAACACCCTTCTTTCTTATAGCTGCAGCAAATGTTTCATACAACTATCTCACAAAGTAACAAAATGAACACATAAAACTTAAATATAAATGATATTTCAGATGTCTGTAATGTGTTGTATTCTGTATTTACTGTGTTGAGTCGTCCAGCGAAACGTTTTGACGAGATTCAAACCTGCAAACAAAACATAAAAGATTATTATTGAGTATATCAAGATTTATTCTTACACCTGTCATAAATGTATTATTTCTCTCTATGTCATTAATATAAAATGTATTCTTATAATTTTGTTATACACATAAAATCATGTTATTAATACCTTTGTCATAAACAGTGTAATCTCAATGACATTTGTGTTTTCCTGATAACTACATTTATATATATAAATACATAATTTACAACATAAATATGTATACATCTATCTAAAATATATATTTTCTTTTATGAATGAATGAATGAATGAATGAATATAATGATAATTTCTTACCATGTCACTGTTGTTGAGTTTGTGTCCATGATGGGAATTGTTGTGTCTCTGTAATAATATTACAAATTTTCTTTGAATCTACTCATTAGCAAACATGTAATTTGGTGATATGTGAATAAGCCTGTCTCACCTGGTGGAGTTTTTGTCGTTGTGGTGAATGCCCACGGCGCCATCAGGGCTACAAACAAGTAACAGAAACATTGTCACGTTTAGTTTGACACAACACAAGAACCAATAAACTGTCTGAATGTTTGAAGTGTGAGGTGTTCAGTCTCACCTGGAGCTGCTGAGTGACTGAGGAAGAGGACCAGCAGAGACCATCATTATCATCATCATCAGACAGAGAGCGACAGACTGAACAGACTTCATTATCAGATCCACAGCAGACAGACCTGAAGCAAATGTTTCCCTGTGAGTCTCTTTATACAGTCAGATCGAAGCTTCAGACATGTGAAGGTCAGCAGGATGAAGAATGACCGCCCCCAGTGTCCTTTCAATATTTACTCAAAAAACCTTATCAGCGAGGTCATGAGAACTACTCTGAGCTCATGATACAAGTCCATGATGTCATGATGACATCAGCACATAGTGAAACCGTGTTAGTCTGTTTGTTCAAACATGCACATACACACACGTATGATGTGCACAAGTGTGAACCTTCGGGGGCTCTGTACAAGTCTACATCAATCAAACAAGACCGTCACTTTAATTTTCTTCCACATCTTTTATTACAACTTTTAAGTTAAGTTACTATTTAAGTTAAACGTGACAGTTTATTTTTAACAGTTTATTTTTTCATCCATCACGACACATTTACAGAGAACAGGAATAAAACTTCACTGATTTCCTCAAACTCAAAGTTTCCAACACAAGAAAGAACAAACAAGCGGACAGATCAACACGTTCACTGATTAATACATTACAAACACAGAGTCAGGGTCACTTCAACATTCACAACGTGGAAACACAGCCTTTGTTTATCGGAAGTCCTCAGCGGAAAACATGCCCTTGGCACGGCGCAGGATGGAGTCCTTGGATGCGTCGTACGGATGCTCTTTGGACGGAATCTCCAACACGGCCGGGATCGACTGCATGTGGGCATCGATCGCATGACGGATCATCTCAGCAATGAACTGGTTAATAAGGATGATGCCGATGTCGTTACGCACCAAGAAGCTCCTGAAACAAGAAAAAGATGGTGTGAAAATCGGACGAATAAACGCAGAAACACACGATTAAACCTTCACATGTGAAAAAACTAAACCGTTTTCTGTGTTGGCGTATTTTCATGGGGATCTGTTGCTCAGGCGTTCCATGCGAGTGACACAGCTTATCATGCTTAGATTCATCACTGACTGTAAAGCCCTGACTCATCACTGTGAGCAGTGTGTGACAGTTTGTTTAAAATATATATTTATTCATTTTGCTGACAGTGTTTGTGTGTGACATACATATGTTATCATGAAGACAGTGATTTTCATGTTCCTTCCATCCTCTTTGTGTTCTCATATTTCTTTGTTACATGATGAATTTAACAAATGCTTGTAGAAAAACATTTTACACTCAAAGATCTGATTTCTTTGATTTTAAATATTAAAGAGACGGACTGGATCTATTTTCTACATTGTTTAATGCAGTCTGTGTGTTTGTGTCAGACTCTAATAGAACTTCTAATTAAATGAAAAGAGATTACATTTTCTTTCTTTTGATTCATCTTAATTTTATTTATTATTTTCTGTGTGATGTCACAACCTGATTTGATCATTATCATTCATTTAACTGTGAAGCTGCTGATGGTTGAACCCAGTTCTGGGTTGCATATTAACTGGCCACGTCAGATCTTTATGGTCTCGAGGTTCTGAGACACTCACAGGTTCCGATCAGCTCTGAGCTGGATTATTTACGTACCAGAGTGACGTCACACCCCTCGTGATCGTACTATTCCCATTTTAATTAATATCTAAACACACGTTACACAGGTTAGTCTGGGGTTAGTTTGAGATTAGTGATTCTGGTTCTGGACGGGTTCGGTTCTTACTTGAACGTCTCTTCGATCTCCGTGATGCTCGTGTCCTTCTCCACCACCAGGAAATTGGGTTTCCGGTTCTTGTTGAGCTCACCGATCCCGCCGAGCAAGAAGCCCGTGCACGTGTCTTCGTCGCCGATCACGGCGATCAGTTTCCCTCGTCCGGCCATGTCGAGGATGTGAGTGTCGAACCGAACCGAGGAGAAAGGACAGCACTGAACCTGGAGTTGACGGAGACGCGAGTCATGTGAGCAGGTCAGCTGATCACCACTTCCGCTTTACAGATTAGGGTGTGCGCGCCCCCTGCTGCTCGGCGGAAACACGTCTCAACGTGGCAACGGGCTGCCTTCAGGAGCACTTCGTAAATGTCAGCTTCACAAACAGTAATATGTATATAAACGCACACGATTTCCGACGGAACTTTAAGGTATCGACAGTCACGTGAGGAATCACACGGAAAGACGGAAGTGCTGCAAACAGAAAAGAGCGAACAATAATTATAACCATGGTGAGATTTTACTGTTTTCTTTGTTTTAATTAATTTAAACTGACGCTGATCCGTCTGTTAGCTGCGTATGTTAGCATGTTAGCTCAGTCTCTTAGCTCCGTCTGTTAGCCTGTTAGCTCCGTCTGTTAGCCTCTTGGCTTAGTCTGTGCTGTCTGTTGTTGTCGGTTGTTGCAGACCACAGCAGCTCTCACTGCGGGTCTGGAGCGGATCCCGGATCAGCTCGGGTACCTGGTCATCAGCGAGGACGGAGTTCTGGCTGTGAGTGACCAAACAGAACCAGAGTCCATTTAAAGTTCTGTTTACAAACTAACCCCGCCCACCATCAGTCTGCAGGTGAGCTGGAGAATGACGAGCACACGGCAGGTGTGATAATGCAGATGGTCCGCACAGCGAGTCGATTCAGGTTACCTGGATCAGCTGAGCCGCCCTTCAAACGCATGTCAGGTAACACACACACAGGACCCGTGACACTCCGCTCACATGAACTCACCTGGACTCACAGAATCAGAACCAGGTTTATTGCCATGTAGATTTTCAACATACTTAGGACCTGGTTTTGGTCAATGTTTCATAAAATATTTATTTACACATGTTTAAAAAAAAAGAGAGCAGTGCAGCTGTGCAGGACTTGTACCAGATAATGTGCAGAATGTTTTGGACTCACCTGGACTCTGGTCTCTCCACAGTGGTCCTCGAGGACTTCGTGTACACGGTGACGGTGTCAGGTCAGAAAGTGTTTGTGGTGAAACGTCAGAACAACCAGCAGGAGCCAATCAATGTTTAGAGACAGGTCCACAGGAAGTGAGGCGGCGATGAGGTCAGAGGTCGACGCTGGAATTTACATTAAGTTTTGTATTTTGAATATTATTTATCCTGATAATAAAACCATTTAAAAACTCAGTGCTTTTATTTTGAAAATCCAGCCTGTCTAAATTCAACTGTGTGACTTTCAATTCAATGTGAGTAATCAGTAAGTACTCATATACTTTACTTTGCCATGACAAGGGCAACGTCATCATGATAGACTAAACAGATACGTTTGCAGGGCGAGCTAACAAATGTTTTTATTAATTTTCTGATGATCAAGTGACAAAACAATTTCCTGTTAAATGTTTAAAAAACACTTAAAGAACGTTGAGAGAACCAAACATGAAGCAGCTGAGAAGAAAAACAAAACCTTTATTGCATCATCGTCTCTTCTTCACATTTTTGAGGAATGACGAGGCGTCCGGTTCAGCACTGTGGAATGAGTCATCAAGTGACCAGGTAACCCCACCCCCCTTCCCACAGGTAATCAGTCACCTGTCTCAAGCCCCACCCCTCTTCTTCATAACATCCTGTCACATGATCAGAGTTAAAACATGCAGATTAAAAGAAAACAAAGATCTAACACACACAAGAGGATGATGGGAAATGATCTCAGAGTCCATGACATCACTTCCTCCTACAGACAGGTTTATAATTTAAAAAAAAAAAAAAAAAAAACAGTCTTTCAAACACTCTTCTTCCTCTTCTTCACTCTGTACACGGTGATTCAGTCGATGACATCAGTCAGCTGTTTCCTGTTTCCTGTCAGGTGGTCTAACGTTTCGACAGCTCACTGGACAGCCAATCAAGACCCTCGTACAGACCAGTACCCTGAGTGGCACAGGTAGCCTGGACATGCCACTGAGGAAAGAGACAGGTGTCTGATTAGAGCTGCTGGAATGTGAATGGATTCACAGCAAACACAGAACCAAACAGGAAGTTCCCTGTCAAACTAAAAGCACTCACAGTTCTGCTGCGCAGGTTGTGCAGGCCCAGTTTGTCGGTGAGTTCACTGACCCCCATCGCGTTGGGAAGATCCTGTTTGTTAGCAAACACCAAGATGACCGCCTCTTTCAGCTCATCCTCGTGGATCTGAACACACAGTAATGTGACTGATGACACCACACAGCTACATGGTCATGTGACTTAAGACATCATGGATCTAGGCTTCTCGATGTTACTCACCATCTTGGCAAGCTCCTCTGCCGACTCAGCGACTCTCTCTCTGTCGTTACTGTCCACCACAAAGATCAGACCCTGAAATACACAGAGGTCAGAGGTCACAGCAAATACACAGTGGTCACATGTTCTGGCCCTGTACCTGTGTGTGTGTGTGTGTGCGTGTGCGTGCCCTGGCCCCGTACCTGTGTGTGTGTGTGTGTGTGTGTGTGTGTGTGCGCGTGTGTGTGTCATGGCCCCGTACCTGTGTGTTCTGGAAGTAGTGTCTCCACAGAGGTCGGATCTTGTCCTGACCACCGACGTCCCACACCGTGAAGCAGATATTCTTGTACTCGACCGTCTCCACGTTAAAACCTGAAACGCACGAACAGTCAGAGCCAGCCAACCAAAAGGTTCTGTTCAAGACCCGATTTGGTAACTACGACGACCAAAGGGCCAACAAACAGACAGTCAGACAACAAATAACCAGGCAACAGTCAGACAATGGTCAGGCAACAGTCAGACAAAACAGGCAACACACAGTCAGATAAACAGTTGGACAACAGATAGTCAAAGAACCAGGCAACAGGCAGTCGGACAACAAGCAGCCAGGCAACAAACAGTCAGACAATGGTTAGGCAACAGTCAGACAACAGTCAGATAATAAACAGTTGGACAGCAAACAACAGTTGGACAACAAACGGGCAGCAGTCAGACTGATACCAAACAAACTGTTAGTTTAATATGAGTGAAAATAACAGACTTCCTCATTAGTATTCATAATAATAAATGTTCTAACAGTAAACGTCACGTTTGTGTTTTTATATTCTGGGGCAATAATTTTCATAAACAGTTGTGACTGACGGACACACACGCAGTCGTACCGATGGTCGGGATGGTCGTAACGATCTCTCCGAGCTTCAGCTTGTACAGGATCGTAGTTTTTCCAGCTGCGTCCAAACCGACTGAAACCAGAGCAAACTGAACTTTACGGACAGATCACAGACTGTAAACACAAGACAGATTTACGACATTGTACAGAGCACATGAAGTATCCTCCGGTTTACCGTTAAACTGAGGCTACGTCCGTTAGCCTCGAGCGGCTAACCCTGTTAGCTTTAATGTTTGATATTTCATGTCAGAGTCAGATTTTCGGTCCAAACACCAGAACTTTACAGCTAACGGAACTTTACAGCTCCCGGCATCGTGCACAAAGTCTGCCGGGACATGAGGCTGAGCACCGGCAGAGTTTCAGCAGCCCGCCGGTCTCTGGCCGGTTAGCCTCTGAGCTAGTTAGCCTAGCCTAGCTCACCCATCAGGATCCGCATCTGCTTCTTCCCGAACAGCCGAGAGAACAGAGACGAGATCGTCAGACCCATCTTCAGTCACAGCGTCCCGGGTCAGCGGCGGGAGGAGTCAAGGCCTGACGGGGGAGAATGTTAGCCGGTTAGTCCGGGAGTAGATGCTGCTCAGAGCCGCAGTAGACACAGAGAACGGGCGGAGGTGAAGTGGGCGCAGCTCGGTGCCACGTCCAGGCCAACGCGGAATAAATTACGTCACGGCTTTGAAAAAACTTTATTAACAATCGGAGCAGTGGTGTGTTCAGACCTCAGGAAAGACGGGAGATTCTGACAACAAACTGTATGTTGATGTTTTATATCTCTGTTTATTTATTGTACAGTGAAATGTCACAGTGATGTTCACAGTGACCTCAAGAACAACAACATTTCAACATTAGTTTAACTATTTTAGTTTATTTCATCTGTAGACTTTCATCGGACTCATGGTTGGCTTTGTTATGTACTCGTTGTTTTTAATGTTATGCTCTGTGTCTTTTATCTTCTATGTATTCTATCATTTAAGACTTAATTTATTAACCAGTTTAGTTATTTATTATAATTTAACATAAATGTGATTTTAAAGCATCAAAACAGCTCGTGTACAGTTTGGCGGTTGTTAATTCCTGACAGCTGTGAACGCAGCATCATATTCCCGCCTCTTCCAGTTCCGGTTCAGTCCAACATGTCGCCTGTCAGCAGCTGTTAGATGAACTCCGAGTTAATTTAGCTAATTTCTGTTCTGTTTCTGATTAATTAAAGTGACGCGAGAGGTTCAGTGTTGGTTCGGCTCGGACAAACTCTGCGCTCCGATCGGTACCAGGTAAGTACCGGGAAACTCACAGTAACGTCAGTGTCTGGTCATTAACGTCAGCAGACGTCGGTTAACTTCCGTCAACGATTAAATGGACAGACTGTGTGTGTGTGTGTGTGTGTGTGTGTGTGTCTATCTGTCTCTGTTTACAGTACAGACAGGAAGGATCCTTTCAAAATAAAACATACACTGCTCAGTAAACAGGAAATGAAGATAAAGATCCCTTCAGAATAAAACCGGACTGATCCTGACAGAGCTTTAGTCTGGTTGGACCCAATAAGACGATGGAGAAGTTCGGAATGAGTTTTGGGGGAGGTCCCAGCAGGAAGGATTTACTAGACACCATTGAGTCCCAGAAGAAGCAGCTGGTCCAGTACCAGACCCGCTTCAAGGATGTGGTCCGGGCTTATAAGAGTCTCCTGAAGGAGAAGGAGGCTCTGGAGGCCAGTCTCAAGGTTCTGTCAGTAACCCAGGAGGTGGACCTGAACCAGCAGGTCCAGGATGCCGCCCTCAGTACCTCAGACCTCCCTGAGGATGGCTGCTCACTGCACAGCGAGGACAGCGTGGACACAGCGGCATCCGTGGACACGCCCAGTGAAATGGCCAGAGGAGAGCAGAGCGAGGACGACCCGGCAGAACCAGTAATGAGGTCTGCCTCCACGGTACGTTTGCAGTACGTTTGTAAAGGTTGTCAAGCAATGATTAATGATGACTAATGATCACATTCTTCTGTTTTGTGTCATCTTCACCACAAGTATTCTGCCGCTGATCGTTCACAGTGCTCGTACGATCATAGTGCGATCGCTCGCAGCGCGACGATGGATGGATGATCATTCACAGCACGACGATCAGAGTGCAATCATTCGTAACACAATGGAAGTTCGCAGGTGGCAGTTTAACGTCTTGATTTCTTCCCACAGCCCTTCAGGCCTGACTCTGATGCTGGTGGCTCAGAGAGCAGCAGTGTGGGTGGTGAGCAGCAGCAGCAAGCCACGCCCCCGTTGAGCTTGGAGGCGGACCGCCGATTTACCCAGCTGAAGAGCCAACTGAGCACGCTGACCAGCGCCCTGGCCACTGTGACGCAGGAGAAGTCTCGTATGGAGGCGAGTTTCCAGGCCGACAAACGTCAGCTGAAGCAGGAGGTGGAGGAGCTGCAGGAACGCCTGGACGCCATGACATCACAGCAAGAGGCAGAGCTACGCGCCCTACAGCAGCAGCTGGCCGAGAGTCGCGCACGCATCATCACACAGCAGCATGAGCGTGAGCAGGAGCAGGGCGACCACGTCCAGCAGCTCCGAGAGCTGCAGAGGATCCTGCAGCAGGAGAGAGACCTGCGACAGGACGCAGAACTCCACCTACAGGACGCCAACGCCACGCTCCTGGTGACATCCCAGGCCGTGGACCGGGGAGCAGAATCTGAGGCTAACTTGAACAAGGTGAGAGAGGAGAGAGACGAGCTGAAGAGAAGGTTGCAGGCCGCCATGGAGGACCAGAAGAAACCGGATCCAAGAGTGGATGAGCTGGAGCGAGAGCTGTTGGAGCTGAAAAACCACTTCCAGCAGCAGATCCACATTGAGACCAGGAAGGTAAACTTGAGACTAAAACTAACTAACTAACTAATACCAGGCCTTAACCAGGTCTATTGAAGTGTACTCTAATTCTAAATCTGAGTTACCAGAAAATCTTCAGTTCTTCTGGTTCTGTCTCATGGTTCTGGTTCTGTCTGTGTGTTTTCAGGTGTGTGACACAGAGGAGCGGGCTCGTGAGCGTGCTCAGGCTGCCGAAGTCCGGGTTGCCGGCCTGGAGCAGAGACTCTCGGAGCTGTCGGACCTGCTGGGTTCTTGTGAGAAGACAAGGCAGCGGGACCAGCAAACGGCCCAGCGCCTCAGAGATCGGATCCTGCAGCTCGACACCGAGAACAAAACGCTCGCCATCGCTGCCTCCAGCAGGATTAGCTCTGACCTTGGCGTGGACGAGTCTCAGCTTGACGTCAGCGTGTTAAAGGAGAAGATGGAGAAGGTGAAGAAGCTGCTGCTATTGGCGGCCCAGAGGAATCCGGACCAGAACATCCAGAACCTGGCGGAGGCGGAGCTGGGAGGAGACAACCGCTCGGTTCTGGTGTACCAGCAGGAGCTGCGGCAGCTGAAGGATGAGTTTGAACGCTACAAGCAGCGAGCGCAGGTGGTGCTGAAGAACAAGAATGCCAAAGATGGCTGCCAGGCGAAGGAGCTGGAGGAGGTCCGGGACCAGCTATCGGAGCTGAAGGAGAAATACATAAACCTGCGGATCCAGAGCGACGAGAGCGAGGCCCAACACCGCCGTGAGCTCGAGGAGCGGCAGCAGCAGTCGGCAGTGCTGCAGCAGACACACAGACAGGAAGTGGAGCGGCTGGAGGCACTGCACCGCGACAACCTGCTGCGCCTGGAGGCGGAGCTGCATAAACAGAGGGAGCGGACCATGGCGCTGCTAGATGAAAAGGACCAGGAGCTGGAGAGGCTGCGAGCTGCCACACTGAGCTGTAGCAACGATGCCGAAAAGATGGCCGCAAATGAGCACGAGTCCGCAGATGGCGACAGTGATGTCATCAGCCAGGCCCTGAAGCGGGCAACGCCCAACGAGCCCACACTGCTGCTGTACGCCGAGCAGCTGGCCAGGAAGGAGGTGGAGGTGGGCACACTGCGGCGGCAGAAACACCGGTTGGAGGACGACGTCCACCAGCTGCAGGCGAAGCTCATTGCTAATGGAGAGCGACATGACGAAGAGGCGTCAGAGCTGCGAGGACAACTCGACAAACTGATCCGAGACCAGAACCGAGAGGGCGCCAACATGGAGTACCTGAAGAACGTTATCTACAAGTTCCTTACGTTACAGGACACCAGCGGAAGGCAGCAGACGCTCACTGCCATCCTGACCATCCTGCACTTCAGCCCGCAGGAGAAACACACCGTCATGAGGCTGCAGGGAGCACCGTGGTGGAGCAGCAACAAGCGATAAAACCAAACCTGAAGAAGTGTGAAGTGTTTACGTCTGTTTAACAAACCTCATGTTGTCTCTGTGATCTGTAACAAGATTGTAAATGACCAAACTGAGCTGTTCTGTGTACATAAATATAATATCTGACACTGTGAGGAAACATTTTAAAATTATTTGATGTATATTTTTGATTCCTCGTTGAAATTAAAATATTTTTCCTGCTTCACAAACTGTTTGATTCATTTACATGTTTATTACAGTTCACTCTTTTTAACAGTGCAGACACTTCAACATTTCTATTTTATTTAAAAAGAGTCAAAACTTCTCTCATGACACTTTCCACACAGAGCAGCTCAGACTCTTTATCTACAGAGAACTCCACCATGAGCAAGAAAATCTTCTTAAGGCAGAAACCTGTCGGTTGATGAGAGAGAGGATTACATAGATGGAGAGACACACATCACACTTGGCACTTACACTGTGCACACTTTTAATACCAATGAGATGTGATTTATTTATTCCTCTTAACATTTGAGATCATTAGATCGTGACTATGTCGCTTTGTTTTTTCCAACCCTGAAATCATAAATAATATTTAAATAAATCAATGTTCTAACAATAATATTTAAATAAATAATGTTAACATAATGTACAGATACAAATTATATAGACTGAAAGTGAATGAGTCAGCTAATATTTACAAAAGAAAACATTATTCTCAGTTCTCAGAGTCACTGAAGATTAATCTACAGCAAATACATGGAAATAGATACTTTAATTAATTATTATAATTAAAATGTTACAACTAAAAATGTGTGTGTGTGTTCAGTATGTGTGAGTTCAGTGTGTATTCAGGACGTTATGCAGGTCTTCTGGCAGCGTTCGGATCATCGAGTTTATAAAATCGTCCAGTTTGTTCAACACGCCGTCTTTCACCTGTAGTTGCTGCCGTCGAGCTTTATTCTGAAAAACAAAAACACTTCCTGTCCTGAGCTGTGGCATCACGTGATCCTGTGATCATGTTTACCTGCCTGAACGCAATCACTCACCAGTTTCTCCCTGAGCTTCAGTATCAGGTCCACAATCTCCACCTCAGACTTGTCTTTGGTCCAGCCTGGCAGGTCCTGAACAGAACCAGAACACCATTTACCGCTGTGTCTTGACAGCTGATTGGTTTAAAGAGTGTGTGATGTCATAAGGTAACTCACAGCGTCACAGATGACCTCCAGGTGAAGACTCTCCAGCTTCTGCGTCATCTCTTTGTGCCGGTGTCGATACCATCTGTCAAAGTTTGGAGACCTGAAGAACTTCCTGTCAGGGAGCACGCGTTTACTCAGAACTTTATTCTGAAACTCAGTCTGCAGCTACCTGTCAACACCTGAGTGACTCACCTGTACAGTCCCATCCAATCACCTTTGAGCACCGATGTGAGCTGAGGCCCTGTGTGATCCAGAGTGGACATGAACTCATCCTGACTGAAGGGTCGGATCTGTGGAGGGGTCTGCACACACAGCGAACCAGGTGATCAGTGACATCACAGTTGACATCACAGAGGGTCATCACAGGTAATCAAATAATCTGTTTACCTTCCATGGAGTCACAGACCTCTGCAGAGGCATCAGGCTCGCCATGTACCGCTCCTGACAGACGAGACACAGGGTTTACATTCAGGTAGTGACATCACATGACTGACATACAGGAAGTGACATGTATTTCCTCACCAGCGGGATAATGAAGCTCTGAGTAAGTTCTAACAGGTGTCGCCTCAAGATGGCACTCTGGACCTCCGATGGCCGTTTCCTCTGAATCCCCTGAAGAAGAAATAACGTTGTTATTTATCGTCTGTATGTGGTTTATATAACTTTATTGATCGCACACAGTTTAAATAACTTTATCGATCTCACACGGTTTAAAAAACTTTATAGATTGCAGACTGTTAACTTTATCAATCAGAGGTTTGCTGGCATGCACTCACCTTCAGCAGTCGTTTGATCAGGATCTTATCTTTGTGTAGAAACGTCTTGTACGCCGTGTATATCCCTACAGACAGGAAGTACAGATCTGTCACAATAAAACAGGGTTTCCTTCAAAATAAAACAAATGAATTAAGTCTGTCATGTGACCTGGTTTAGTGTCAAGAGTCTTCAGTTTGGACAGTTTCTTCACCTTCACTTGTTTCGGTAAGTCACCTAAAAGATACAGGCAAGTCATCATCATCATCATTTAATTTCTTTTGACATGATAATGATTTTCACAACAATAAGGATCGTTACCCGCCATCTTGAGTTCTCCGAGTCGGACCACATGAGGCCAATTCTGAAAAGTCTTGATGAAGAATGGATTGGTGACGCCCAGAACTACGTTAGGTCTGCAGAGTTCAGACAGACAGGTGAGATCAGACAGGTTTAGAGAGGTTCAAGTGGGCTCAGGTGTGCATGGTACTCACGGGGCCTGCGTCCTGGTCGTGTACTCTCTGAACTCGCTGTCATGGATTGTGAAATATGGACGAAAGTCGCAGCAGAACTTCAGAGGACTGATGGAGCTGAGAGAGAACACTCTATTACCATGGCAACAACACAAACTCTGCTCTCTGATTGGCTGTCAGCTGTTGGGTTCAGACTTCCCGATATCAGTGCAATCAGACATGTGCCACTAGCTGCTCCTTCCTCATTACATCATGCAGGTTGTGAATGATGGAGAGCTGCGATTGGTCGAGGGCCAACATGTCACAAAGTGAGTCTGTGATCAATGCTGCAATCAGCTGTTCGGTTACCTGATGAGAGCCAGCACGGTCTCTGAGGAGACGGTGGGAGACGGTGCCATGACGACCAGCGGTTCCCCTAGCAATACAAGCTCCCAGAGGATCTGCAGGTGGATCAGGACCGACTGGAAACATCTGAGTGGAGATCACATCAGGTCACAGCAAACCAGGAAAGAGAAGAAAAGAAACAAAGAGATGAAACTCAATGAGTATTAACCGTTCTGATTCATTTACATCCAAAAGTATCTGATTGAACTGATTGATTATTGGTTCTGATGGTTCTTGACAGACTTGAACAGGTCCAGTTCATGGATACTGGGCAGCACCGTTGGAGCCTTCAGGAGGTCCTGAGAAGATCAAAAAAACTTTATTATTCATTCATGCTTTTACTTTGTTAATAAAATGAATAAAGAGTCACTTCCTGTTCCTGACCTCTTGAGCCATCTTTCTGACTGGACTTCCTCCTGGTTTGTCAGATTTGGAAGGAATCCGCACCTGATAATCAAAAACTTTCATTACAACGACTGAAGGTATTTCTTATGAAGGTGGTTATGAAGGTATGAAGGTGTTTCACCCCTTCATCACCTGTAAGACCACGCCCATCACTGGCAGGTTGAGGGTCAGTCCAGGTACAGGTGAAGGCCACTGGTCAATCTCGTTACAGACTGAGGACAAGACAAATCATCAGGTGACATCAAACAGTGACAACTGTTCTTGTTATGATGTAAGCATGACATCATCACCTGCTTCCAGACACGGTTCGAGTTTCTCAAAGAACTCTGGAGCGACGATCTGCAGCAACGAGTGGAACAGGTGAGTGTATGGCAACCTGGAGACCACGACCAGAGACTGCAACAACATGATCACATAAACATCAGCATCATAGACAGGCCACAGATGTGTACTGGTGTAAACAGGTGTGTACAGGTGTGTTCAGGGCCGCAGGTTCACCGCACAACTTTGTCTGCTCTTTGGCTGACGTACTACAGTAAGCGTATTCTGGGTGATAGCCCCAAACTGAAGCCCACGATACACCACCAACCGCTACACGTTTCTAACAGATTTTCCCCGCTCAGCGACACACCCACTGAGAGGCCAACTCTGGTCATTGGCAGCTCCATTTTGAGAAACGTGAAATTAGCGACACCAGGGGTCATAGTTAAATGCATCCTGGACAACGTCACCTGGGCATTGTCTAATGCCTAATGTCTAAGTTAAAACTGCTGGCTAAAGATAAACGTAAATACACTAAGGCTGTTATCCACGTCAGCGGTAATGACACCCGGTTACACCAATTGGAGGTCACTAAAATTAATGTTTCATCAGTGTGTGCATTCGCCAAAACAATGTCGGACTCCGTAGTTTGTGACCCGTGATGGCATGTCGTCATTTCACCGCTGGCTGTTGAGGTAGTATCCAGCAAAAGATGTGGGCTTCATAGATAATTGGACACCTTTCTGGGGAAAACCTGGTCTGATGGTCTAGGAGAGACAGCATCCATCCCACTTTGGACGGATCACCTCTCATATCTAGAAATATGGCCAAGTTTATTAGTTGACCAAAACCTTGACAGCCCAGAGTTGAGACCACTTACAGAAGAAGTTCATCGTAAAAAACTGAAATCCAAAAAAAAAAAAAAAAAAAAAAAAAATCAATATCTCCAACAGTCTGAAATAAGAGCATTAAATGTGGACTCTTGAATATCAGGTCCTTGTCCTCTAAAGCTCTTTTAGTCAATGAATTAATATCTGATTATGATATTGATTTATTTTGTCTCACTGAAACCTGGCTGCAGGAGGGTGAATATGTTAGCTTAAATGAATCCACTCCTCCCAGTCATTGTAACACTCATATTCCTCGAAGTAATGGTCGAGGTGGCGGAGTTGGAGCCATATTTGACTCAAGTCTATTAATAAATCCTAAACCTAAACTAAATTCTAATTCATTTGAAAGTCTTGTTCTTAGCCTCACTCACCCAACATGGAAAACATTACAGCCAATCCTATTTGTTATAATATATCGCGCTCCTGGCCCTTACTCTGAATTTTTATCTGAATTTGCATCAGGCCTGATCCTTAAAACAGATAAAGTAATCATTGTAGGTGACTTTAATATTCATGTGGACAACCACAATGATAGCCTTAGTACTGCATTTATCTTTTTATTAGATTCAATTGGCTTCTGTCAGAGTGTAAATAAACCGACTCATCGTCTGAACCACACCCTTGATCTCGTTCTCTCATATGGCATTGAACTTGATCATCTAATAGTCTTTCCACAGAATCCTCTTCTGTCTGACCATGTTTTAATAACCTTCGAGTTCATATTACTGGACTATAAGCCTTTTTGTAGAAACTCCTACAGCAGATGTTTATCTGACAGTGCTGTTGCCAAATTTAAGGAAGTGATTCCTTCAGTATTGAATTCAATGCCATGTCTCAATGTAGCAGAGGACTCTTGACTCTATTGCTCCTCTGAAAAAGAAGATAATTAAACAGAGGATTTTAGCACCATGGTATAACCAGGAGACTCGTAACTTAAAGCAAGAGGCACATAAATCTGAACACAAATGGCGTGCCACTAAACTGGAAGAATCTCGCTTAGTCTGGCAAGATAATCTTAAAACTTACAGCAAGGCTCTCCATAATACCAGAACAGCCTATTACTCTTCATTAAGAGCTCCACCGTAAAGAACCTTGGAGTTATTTTTGATCAGGATTTGTCCTTTAATGTCCACATAAAACAAATTTCAAAGACTGCATTCTTCCACTTACGTAACATTACCAAAATCAGACGCATCCTGTCCCAAGCGGATGCAGAAAAACTAGTCCATGCATTTGTTCCTTCTAGGCTGGACTACTGTAACTCTCTATTATCAGGCTGCCCCAATAAGTCTCTGAGGACTTTGCAGCTAATTCAGAATGCTGCTGCACGTGTTCTGACAGGAACCAAGATCAGAGATCACATCTCACCCATTTTGGCTTCCTTGCACTGGCTACCTGTTAAATCTAGAATAGAATTTAAAATTCTTCTCCTTACGTACAAAGCTCTTCATGGCCAGGCACCGTGTACACTTGTGTTCAGGCGTGTACAGGTGTTTTCAGGTATAAATAGGTGTGTACAGGTGTAAATAGGCATGTATAGGTATGTACAGGTGTGTTCAGGGGTGTCTCTGACCTTCTGGAAGTAACCTCTCTTCACAGAGACGTCCTTCACTTGTCTGAAATAGACGTAACCAAAGAAATGGGACACTTCAGTCTGCGGAGACAAATGGTGACATTGTCAAGAGTTTTAAAGTGTCAGTAGTTTTAAGTAGATGAGCAATCAGCTGTTCTGAATCATGTGACATCTGATCAAACGACATATGTGTAACACTTCTGATGACACGTCTGATCATTAACCTCTGACGTGTCCTCACCTGCAGGGTGACAGGGGCATCTCTGTTGTAAACATCTTCTCTGAACCTCGTAGTTCGCCGACCGACCGACTGACGCAGCCTGAAGCTGAACTGGGTGTCCCCAAGGCATCCTGGGAAATGAAGGGACACATGTGCTCTATCACCTCACAGTGACCTCACAGTGACCTCACAGTGACCTCACAGTGACCTCACTCTGACCTCACTGTGTTTCTGAGACTTTACCTGAGTACGAGTCCGGAAAGGACAGGTAGCAGATGCTGGTTTTCTGACAACAAACCACAAAGAAACAAGATCAATGAATCAATAATCCATAAACAGATTAATCATTGATCACAGACAAGAAGAAGATCGTCACCTCTTTCTCTGTGAGCTTCACGTCCTGAGGAAACACCAACTGAAACACAAACGAACATCAAGAACATCCATCAACCACTCCACATTCAGTATTATTGTTATTATTATTATTATTATTGTTATTATTATTATTATTATTATTGTTATTATATGTTCCATCATGTTTGTGTGCACAGCGCTCACTCCTTCAGTCCAACAATCATCTGAAAACAAACTCTGAACATGAGACCAACCAGACCCAAAGTCCATTTAACATTCTGTCAAAAAAAGTCGACCATAAGTTTAAACATGTTTAAAAATGTTCTGAAGGTTCTGAAGATTGTTGGTTCTGACGGTGAAAGGTTCTGATGATCTGATGTTCTAAAGGTTCTCAGGGTTCTAAAGGTTCTGATGATCAGACATGGATGAATGTCTGTTGATCATCTGTTCATCTGATGATCAGACGTGATGAAGCCGAACCGAGCCGAACCCTCTCAGTGCTCTTCGGAGGTCTCTCTCGGAGGTTTTGAAATGCTGCATCTTCCGGAAATGACGGCGACTCTATAAATGGTCATTTTTTGAGAGGAGTCTGGTGCACTTATCACCGTCTCCATGGAGACCCTTCCGGAACGGATCAGTCAGGCCGGGTTCGTCAAACATAGGAACAGTTCGGATGATAAACGATGCTAACGATGCTATGCTAACCTCAATGGCCTGTCCGAGCTCCAGGTCGAACGTGACGACACACATGCACTCCATCCAGGACGAGAAGCGGCTCCACGCGCCGCGGCTGTCCGCGCCTTCCGCCTCATGTCGGGGAGAACCGGGGCCGTCAAACGGGTTCATCACGACCAGATCAGAGCTCCTCCACAGTCCATCCTCCGGTCCCCCATAACGGCCCGCCGCCGCCTCTGGAGCCCCCTGCCGGAGAGAGCAGCTCCTGCAGCGGGTCAGCAGACCGCCAGAGACACGTAGAAGAACCGGAACCAGAACTCAGCTGAGTGCGTGTGATACAATACCACGTATGCTTAATACTGAACCGTGATGTCACAGAATCAAATTAATCTGCACTCAACGTTTCAAAATAAAAGCCTGTTATGCTGGCTGTTTTATTTTGAAAAGGCCGGAGGCGGATGTGTGTGGAGCTCGTTCGGTACTTCCCCCGGTGTGTGTCCGCCGGTCCGCTCAGACTCTGCTGTCAGCGGACGGATCAGCATCATCATCATGGCTTCAGACCCCTGCTCCTTCTCCTCCTCCACAAAGTGTGTCACCAGGCACCTGAACCTGAACCTGCACGTGGACTTCGACAGGCACGTGATCCGGGCCAAGGTGGAGCTCACCGTGGAGGCTCTGGAGGACCGGTTCTCTGCGCTGGTAACGTTAACGGAGCCCGGTGCTCTGCCTTAGCCTCCCAGCTAACAGCTCATTCATTTACTGTTATGAAGTGTTCACGGTCCGTGAAGGGGTCATGCGGTGACAGAGAGCCGCTGTTTGTTCTTTAACGCTGAACTGAAGCTAAGCTAGCATCACTCACCTGGCAGGTAATCATTTATTGGGGGTTTGTTATCCTGAACTTTGACTTGCAGGCTGATCAGGCGTGCAGCAGAGCCACTCAGTACAGACGTGTATGAGTTCTGCTGGTCATTAATAAACATGTAATACAAGTACATGCATCTAATATGTGTGTAAATACATGCAGAGTTCTTGTGTGTGTTGCAGTTATAGGTTTCTGTGTGTGTGTGTGTGTGTGTGTTGTGTTATCATGGACTTTGATTGGAGCGTTGATGTGTCAGTACAGGTGTTTGAGGTCAGAGTGACAGGTGAGTGCAGGTGTGCCTCACCTGTGGCGTGCTGACTCAGCAGCGCTGTCGCTGTTTTATCTGCTGCAGACTTTAGACACCAGAGACCTGAAGATCGTCTCTGTGAGTGCCAATGGACAGGCGGCCCGCTTTACCATGGGCCCTAAACACAGCTTCAAGGGGACTCCACTGGACATCACGCTGCCTTTTGACCTCAGCAGGTGACCTCACTTCCTCTTTTCTAGTGTGACACCCTTTCATAATAAAATGCATTAATGTGATTGTGGATCAATCAGAGGGCAGCATGTGATCGTGGAGGTGACCTATGAGACGTCTCCATCGGCCTCAGCTCTGCAGTGGCTCACACCTGAACAGACCGCTGGGAAGAAGCAACCCTACCTGTTCAGCCAGTGTCAGGTGAGTCTAAAATTTGAGTCTCAGACTGTCTTTGTGGTCTAAGTCTTTTGCAATCAGTCTTGTGTCAGGGTTTAATAGAAGTTGAGTTTTCACAATAACGGCTGACAGAAGTTTCCTCTGAAGACACCAGACCACTTCCTGTCAGATGGTGTCCTCATCACATCATGTTTCATCTTACAGGCTCATCACTGCAGGAGTATGATTCCCTGTCAGGACAGCCCGTCTGTCAAACACACCTACTACGCACAGGTAGCGTGCACACACACACGTACACAGAGGTAACACACACACACACACACGTACACAGAGGTAACACACACACACACACACGTACACAGAGGTAACACACACACACACACACACGTACACAGAGGTAACACACACACACACACGTGTTTTGTCTCTCAGGTGTCTGTACCTAAGGACCTGGTTGCTGTGATGAGTGCGATGAGAGACGGACAGGAAGTGGACCCTCAGGACAACAGTCGGGCCGTGTTCCGGTTCAGACAGCCGGTCGGTTTATTGTCATGACAACAGTCAGTGAGTTCACATCAAACCTGTTTCAGGTGTGTTCAGATCACGTTTACCTTTGACCTTTGTCCCCAGGTGCCCATGCCTTCTTACTTGATAGCCATCGTGGTGGGAGCTCTGGAGAGCAGGTACTGTCCGTCTCACCTGTCCACTGATGTCATCAAGTCACCTGCTGCAAGTAAACAGTGTTTCTGTGCTCTGATTGGTCAACAGGAAGATTGGGCCAAGGACCAGAGTGTGGTCGGAGGCAGAGTTCGTGGATAAAGCGGCATCAGAGTTCTCTGAGGTTAGTCACACCCATCTGTTCTGCATCTGTACTACGTCTGTAGTACAGCTGTACTATCTGTGTCTGTACTACGTCTGTAGTACAGCTGTACTATCTGTGTCTGTACTACGTCTGTAGTACAGCTGTACTATCTGTGTCTGTACTATCTGTACTATGTCTGTACTGTGTCTGTCAGACAGAGAACATGTTGAAGACGGCTGAGGATCTGGCTGGTCCGTATGTTTGGGGTCAGTACGACATCTTGGTCCTTCCTCCGTCCTTCCCGTATGGAGGCATGGAGAACCCCTGCCTGACCTTCGCTACCCCAACACTGCTGGTACATACATGTTCTCACACACACACACACACACACACAAACACACATTGACCTGCAGCATCATGTCACTGTTGATCAGCTGTTTCCTGTTTGTGTCTTTACAGGCAGGAGACAAATCTCTGTCCAACGTGAGTAAAGACGTTTTATCACATGTTCATACGTGTTCATATGTTGACATGTTCTTCTTCCTGTCAGGTGATTGCTCATGAGATTTCTCACAGCTGGACTGGTAATCTGGTGACCAATCAGACGTGGGAACACTTCTGGTGAACAAACAAACTTCTGTCATCGAGTTTAATTCCTAAATTTAATCATTGAATTAATTTATTTACTATTAGTTTAAAGATCTCGTGAATGTCTTCAGGTTGAACGAAGGTCACACGGTCTACCTGGAGAGGATGATCGGCCGGTGTCTGGAGAGTGAACAGTTCAGACAGTTTAAGGCCATGGGTGGCTGGAAGGACTTGCAGGACTCGGTTAGAACCTGATCTTGTTGAACCTGATCTTGACTTTGGTGTGAGCAGCTTGTTTGTTTCTTACCTGTCTGTGTCATCACTCAGGTGAACACCTTTGGAGCCGACAACCCTCTGACTAACCTGGTCCCCAACCTGCAGGATGTCGATCCAGACGACGCTTTCTCCTCTGTGCCTTACGAGAAAGGCTTTGCTCTGCTGTACCACCTGGAGGAACTGATGGGAGGGCCAGGTAACACCTGGACACACCTGATCACATCACAAACTGTCTGACAGAAACCCTTCATTCACCTGTCTATCTTCTTCAGAGGTGTTCATGGGTTTTGTTAAGTCCTACATCCAGCGGTTCGCCTACAGCAGCGTCACTACAGATGAGTGGAAGAACTACCTGTTCACTTACTTCAAGGACAAGGTAAGAAACAGACACTCAGGTGGGTCAAAGTCATTCAGGTACTTTAATGAGTGTGGGATAACTCTAAGCCCGTCTCTCAGGTGGACATCTTGAATAAGGTGGACTGGAATGCGTGGATGTTCACTCCTGGGATGCCTCCAGTCAAACCTCAGTGAGTGGATCCTGTCAGACCTCGATCAGGTCCACCGGCCCTCATGTCAACTGCTCTGTGCTGACACTGTCTCTTGTTTCAGGTACGACACCACTCTGGCTGACGCCTGCATCACTCTGGCTCAGAAGTGGGTCAAGGTAAGACATGGACCTCACATGGACCTGTTTTCACTGTCACCTTTAGTGTTAACAGTCTAACCTCCATTTTTCTGCTCCACTTCAGGCCAAAGATCAGGACCTGAGCGGCTTCAAAGAGTCTGATGTGAAGATGCTGTCGTCCCATCAGATCATCGAGTTCCTGTCCCTCCTGCTTCAAGAGGTATATCACTTCAGCTCACCACAGTCCACTTCAGTCACAGTCCACTTCACTTAAAGTCCACTTCACTTGTTGGTCCTTCAGGATCCTCTTCCTTTGACTCATGTGAAGAAGATGCAGGAGGTTTATGATCTCAACGCCTCCATGAACTCAGAGATCCGCTTCAGGTAAGAGTCCCACATGAAGTCCTTCACTCCTCGTTGGAAACCTCCTGATGATTGGCTGTTCTCTGTCCAGGTGGCTGAGACTGTGTGTCCGGTCCAGGTGGGAGGAATTGGTTCCTTTGGCACTGAAGATGGCAACAGAGCAGGGCAGGATGAAGTTCACCAGGCCGCTCTTCAGGTATTTCTGCTTCCACTTCACTCAGTCCTTCATGAATCAGTGTGGTCTGTTAAGCGATGAGGTTTGGCGGTCTGGAGATCTGGGTTCAGTATCCGGATCACAGTGTGTTTACCTGCACACAGCCTGCCCAGATGTGATTGGTCACTCCTTAAATTCAGTTTCTGTTCTTTGTTTTCTGTCTTCAGAGAAGTCTTCAACTTCGGGGAGCATTGTGACGAAGCCGTGTCCGTGTTTCTGGCTCACAGAACAGCGATGCACCCGGTCACCGCTGGACTGGTCAGCAAAGACCTGAAGGTGGACACCAGCAAGTCCACCAGTCTGTAAACGCCTGAAAAAAGTCTGTAAAAGCCTGGAAGCAGTATTAATTTACACAGTATGAGCTAATCAGATTTGTTCTTCCTGTTTTCAGTTTCTTTCTGAATAAAATTGATTCTTTGGTTAAATGTTTGTTTCTGTCCATGAAATGTTTGAGCTCAGGGCAGAAAAAGAAACAGATATTGATTTCATGAATAAATCAGAAGTCAACTCTGTTCATGTCTTGTTTTTCTTAAAGAGATGACAGCAGCAAAGATGGACAGAAAATTAAAGAACACATCGATCAGTTGAGGTCACGTTTCTTCGTGATCAGTCTGTTTTAAACTGAAGTGAAGAAAGACGAATCGATTCAGTGAACAGTGACTTGTTACACAGTCAGTTGAATGTTCCTGTTTTTGTCTTGAATTATTGATCAATCATTACCTCAGTCTGTTTCTTCATCGTGAACCAACAGGAAGTCTTACAGCAGACACATGAAGAAATCTTCTCTTTAACCGTTGCATGTTGAGAAACTAAATTTCATCTTCTAAATCTCATCTTCATTTTATTAAATCTAATAATAAATTAAGTTTCCTTTGAGTCTGGGATGAAACTTTGACATGTTTAATTACATCACATGATCTTAATATTTTAATATTTTATTTATATATACACACCGAGTCCTGCAGGTCCATTGCCCAACTGTCTGAACTGTTCTCCAGACACCGGCCAATCATCCTCTCCAGGTACACCATGTGACCTTCGTTCAACCTGAAGACATTCAGAAAATCTTTAAATTAATATTAAATAATTCAATTCAACTCAAAAAGTAAGTCAAATAAGTAAATATGTGTGTTCATTCATAAATCTAAATAGAAACATTTATTTGAAGATGAACTTTCATCGTCCATTCAATCACAGCTCCACAAATACAATAAATCATCAATCAATCAGTCAAAACAAACCTGAGTAAGAAACGTTTAAGAAAACATGTGATCCTCTGATATGTTACACAACAAACAATCACTTGTTCATGTTAGCTTGTTAGCATCAGAGGAGAAAGTTACATCACAGTCACATGACTTTGAACAGGAAGTGGTAATTAAAATTATTCAGCACGCAATCAGGTAAAAAGAGGCACACTCTGAGCTCTGGACAGGTGAGCTGTTGGCACAGTAACTCAAATATATAACAAGGTTAATTGTACTCATTAACGCCCCCTGCTGATGTCATGAAACAAAATGGAGGAACAATTTCAGCTTTGTGACATTAATACATTTAAATTATTTAAATGTTATTTTATATCAAAAATAATTATAGCAGATATATTTATACTTACAGTATGAATAGTAAATATATAACATAAATACATGTACTGTGAGTATAAATATATATGTGGTGTATAAATATAGATTTAAGGTGAGCGTGTTTGTACAGACAATCTCAGGAGGTCTGGACGTCCTCCTCGGCTCACTTCTTCACAGTAACATGAGCTCCTTTCATGATGATATCATTATGACATCACAGCAGACAAGGTCAGGTCCAGGTGAGTCCCAGTCCTTGGGTTATCATGACCTGCTCCAGGTCCTGGTCTTCCTGTCTTTCCTGCAGTCTTTGTTCCTCCAGCAGAGACACCAGAGTGTCTCTCTGCTCCACCACCTCCAACATCTCCTCCAGAATCAGACGCTCCTCCACCAGCTCCCACTCCTCCTTCAGATGATCTGTACAAGACCAGGACAGACCGGGACAGACCAGAAGAGACCAGGACAGACCAGAAGAAACCGGGACAGAATAGGAGAAAGTAGAGCAGACCGGGAGAGATGAAGACAGACCAGAACAGACAAGGAGAGAACAGGACAGACCAGAAGAGACCGGGACAGGCCAGTAGAGACCAGGACAGACCAGAAGAAACCGGGACAGAATAGGAGAAAGTAGAGCAGACCGGGAGAGATGAAGACAGACCAGAACAGACAAGGAGAGAACAGGACAGACCAGAAGAGACCGGGACAGGCCAGTAGAGACCAGGACAGACCAGTAGAGACCAGGACAAACCAGGAGAGACCAAAAGAGACCAGGACAGATGAGGAGAGACCAGGAGAGAGCAGGACAGACCAGTACAAACCAGGACAGACCAGGAGAGAGCAGGACAGACCGGGACAGATCAGGAGAGATGAAGACAGACCAGGACAGTCAATATCTATATCTATCTATCTGTCTATATCATCCAATCACTTGGAATTATTCAACATCATGTGAGTCATATGGACTTACCGTCCACCGCCATCCGTTCCCGGAGCTCCTGCTGCAGTCGACTCTGTCGGTCCTCCAGCTCCAGCTCTCGAGCACTGAAACACAGCAGAGACATAAACCTAGAACCCCACAGACCTGAACCTGGACCCTCATAGACCTGAACCTGGACCCTCACAGACCTGAAACCTCATAGACCTGAATCTGGACTAGGTCAGGTACTCACAGTATCATGAGTTCAGATTCATATCGAACCAGAGAGTTCTTCTGCTGGACCAACTGAAACCACCGCTGCATGAGAGCTGGATCATCAGCTTTACCTAGACCTTCAGGGACACGACAACACAGGGTTACTACAAAGTACTACAGTTAAGTTCGTCTGGGATAGTGTACTGTATTACACAGAGTACTGTGACCTATTTTCACCTGTCAAGTGAACCTCGTCGTCGTTGTTGGATTCTCCCCAATAATCTGACAAACAGGAACAGACCTGAGATCAGTCACTTAACATTCATGCATTAAATTAGCTTGATACACACCTGTGTGACACACACCAGTATGATGTACAGTGTTGGTTACTTCTCCCAGAAAGTAACTAAAGTAGTTACTGAGTTACAAATTATAAGTAACTAGTTACTTCAAAAAGTAACTATTGTGTTACTTTCAAGTAATTTTTTTAAATGCTCAAATGTATCAAAAAATTTGGACCCCACCTCCATCACTCTTTGATGGAATGTAAAATACATGTGCATGTTTAATTATTTATGATAAATCTGAATATTATAATGAAATGGACACTTAATATAATACATATCAGAAATCCACAGTACACAAATCTAAACTATTTTAATATTACTGTGGGAAAGTGAGACAAGCATCCAATAAAATGTCATGGATTATTGTAGATGTAGATGTTTTTATTAGGTTTATATAGTGTTTATGCTTGTCTCCAGGGCATAATGTGCATTTCACGGTTACACTGTTCCCTTAATTTCTTGGAAGGAAAAGTAATGGCTATACTTCCATTTAAAGAAGCCAACTTTTGGACTATTCAGACTTGCCATTCCTGTTTCTCATTGACTCACGTGAATGTCCTGTGTCGACTGTGTGTGTCTGACAACTTGTGTAAGCAAAGCCCGCCCAACTCCACCTCTGATAACTGAAAAAAGTAACGCCATTACTTATAGCGCCCATCACTAATGATATACACCTCTGTGTATGTGTGTTTACCTGCTTCTCCTCTCAGCGCTCGCTCCACTTTCACTCCTTTCTCCTCCAACTGTCTCTGTTTCTCCTCCACATGCTGCAGCTGTCTCTGAATCATCTGAAACACACAGTAGAGTCACATGTCTCACCTGTGTGGCAAGTGTCTGACCTGTGGACCTGGTCTTTGTCTGACCTGTGACACCTGTCTCACCTGCAAGAGTGACCTGGTCTCTGTTTCTGTCCTCAGTTGGACCTGGTCTTTGTCTCACCTGAGCCTTGTGGAGTCTTTTCAGTTGTTCCTGTTTGGCCTTTCTTCGTGCAGCTCTCTGAACTCGTCTGGTGATTTTGGTATCCAGATCTTCGTCTTCGTCCCTCTGAAACATCGTCTCCTTCACGCTCAGACTGGACGGTTCCTTTGGCTGTGACAGGACACCCACCACCTCTGTGGAACACGAGGACTGTCCATCAGAGTCCTGGATGGGGACTTTGACGTTCAGGGAGCGTTTCTGAAATAGCACAAACAATGAGATCAGATAACATCAAATCGGACCAGACCAAACCTGATCAGATCAGGCCAGACCAGACTAGATTAGACTTACTTTGATGGCATATGCGCGTTTAAAAGCCAGAGCGTGAGGGACATACAGAGGCTGAAAGACATGAAGAACAAAAACTGTCGAACAGACTCAAAGACTACGATGGTCATGGAGAAATTGCTGAAGTCAAAGGTCAGTGGTGAGGTCAGGAGGGAAGAAAGTGTTCAGGAGCCTCCGATGTCTTATGCTGTATTATTTATTGAAGCTTGGCCAAGGAGAATTAGAGACACTGTCAAGGTTCATCAGAACTGCCTGAGTCGGTCTCACATTCTGCCCAACTCATGCTGGTGGACAGACTTTAAACCCCAAGATAACACCACAAACACTACACGCCCAGAATTAGCCAAAGAGAATGTCTTTACTCATGCATGTGTTATTGTCAGCATATTCTAGTCTTGAGACACAGATGTCTCTTTATGCAGATTGGAACGTCAACGGCAAGCTATCTATTATGTCTATGAAGGCTGCAATAGGTCTCTTCGACCCTGGCCACCACAATGTTGAGACAGACTGGCAGCTACTGTTCCCAGTCAAACCTAAACAACTAATACTGCCAAGGACCTCAAGGCCCACACGTGACCTTGTGTAACCTAAGGATGGAAAATTCCATAATGACAACGACTTCACAGACCCGTCACTGGAGTCAGCTGTGATTCATGTCAAGTTTCAAGTAAAGATGATCAAGTCCAATTCCAGCTCCAGTCTCACAGTCTTTCACATCTCTAAGTGCTGACAGTCAGAAACGTTTGGCTGTTTATTGACATAGTTTCAGTACAGAGATATTTTGAGTCCAGCGGAGTCCAAACAAGTCCAAGTCCAAGTCTTAATTTTTGTATGCAAGTCTGACTCACAGCTTAAAGACTCAAACACCAGGTTTGGTCTCGAATATGAAACTCACAGGCACCGAACTTGAAAACCATCATGACAACCTAACACAGCATCTACCATCATGGATACCTTGTGCTGGTCCTGGTCCTGGTTCTGGTCCTCTTTCATTGTGACTCTCTGAATCTGAGACGTAAGGTCGGACAGATCCAAATGCAACTGTAAACATCAGAACAAGGCAGTAAGTGTGTGACTGTGACGTCAGTTTGAGGTCATAGTATAGTATGATGTATATAGTATTTCTGATATTATATGACATTGCATTACATCAGTATTTCTAGTTCTGATGGTAATGTCACTAATGTGATGTCACTGATAGTGATGTCACTCACATTGTTTCGGACTCTCCTCTGCAGCAGCGTCGTGGAGTTCAAATCAGACTCTGTTAGACTCACGCCTGATGACACAAACACAGGAAGTATAATTGTGACCTCATCACCTTTACCTCATTCTGTCCATATGTGTTATATTGTCACCTGTAACTCTCCTCTGCTTGACTGCATCATTCTTCACCCTGTCTGCTCCTGGAGGTAACGTCCTGCCCCACTTCTTCTTATTCTTCTTCCTGTTTCCAGAGAACACTGCCCTCCAAAGGGCTCTGGCCCCACCCCCTTCCATGTCTGCCAGCACAGGGGGTGGAGCTTCTCTGAGCTCTTTCAGTTGGAGGAGTGCCTCACCGGCATCTTGTAGGGGGGAGAGGAAGAAGCGAGGAGGGAGGCTGTGGGCTCCTCTATGTCTCCTCCTCACCCTCTCGGAACTCGCTGCTTCCTCATCTGACTCCGTCCCTGTCACCTGCATGAAGAGTGGGTTCTTCTGTGGCAGCTCAGGGGTGACATCATGACACAAGCCACGCCTTCCGGCAAATGTTTCCGTGACAACGACAGGTGTAAGTTGTGTGGGCAGAGCTGTGTTGGAGTCAGGCGTGGTAACAAAGGAGGCGGTGGAGGGCGGAGTCTTAGATGGTGTGGAGGAGGGGATGCAGGCCATGCTGGAGTCCACAGGTGTGTAACGGTGTGATATGTCACCTCCTGCTGATGATGAAAGCTCCTCCTCTGAGGGAGATGAAGTCACATTGTCGTTACAAACATTTAAAATCAGACGAAGCCTTCATGTCGAACATAGGTGACAATCAGAGGACAAATTTTTAATTAACACCAACTGATCAGCAGCTTTTTAAAATGATCACAGGACTAAGGGACAGCGGCAGCGTCATGCTGAATGTTAAAATTGTGAATCTGATCTTAAATTCTACCTGTCTCCTCCTCTAACAGGAGCCACAGGCCGGACTGTCGCTCCACGTCCCAGGGACTGTACTCGCCCTCTACCAGCAGGGGGAGACATGACTTCATCATTACATCACAACACAACGACACATGACATCACAACAACACATGACATCACAACATTTCAGAGGACTCAAACTAGAGACATGACAGGAAACACACTCACCGTCACTGGATTCCACCTCACTACTTCCCTCCTCCCCTTCCACCTCCTCCTCTTCTTCTTCCTCCTCTTCTTCTTCTTCATCCTCCTCTTCTTCTTCTTCTTCCTCTTCTTCTTCTTCATCCTCCTCCTTCTCTTCCTCTTCTTCTTCCTGTCCCTCCTCCTGTTCTTCCTTGTCTCTCAGATGGAGCTGCAGCGTCTCCTTGCATGAGGCTCTGGAGTCCTTTGAGGTCACATGACACAGTTGGCTGCTCTCTGAGCTGAAACACAAAGCAAACTTCATTGTTTTGTCCTTTTATGTTTTCGTCCTGACATACCGAGCCAACTCACCTGGATCTGTGGTCCAGGTTGAACCAGGTCAGGGTTTCCTCAGTGACCTCCTCGGGCTCCTCCAACAGCTCCTCCTCCACCCTTGTCGAGCTCTGCCAGTTTTCGAACTCAATCCTCTCCAGTGTCACCGCCGCCATCATGGATACACCTGCCAACACACCAACACAGCCACACACACGCACAGACACACACAGAAACACACACACACTAAAGCCCACATTGATCCAAGTTATGGAGCATGCTCAGTGTGAACAGGTGAAAAGACTTCAAGCACAACAAGTGAAGTGAACTCACCTGAGGACCGACGGCAGTCTGCAGAGACCAGAGAGCCTGCAGAGGACGGAGCTGAGACTAGAGACATCTGTGAGGAAGACAAACACATGAAACACACATGAAACATAAAACGGACATATAAAACGCAATATTCATTTTCCTGCTGACACATCAGACAAAACTGGAGGGAACGTGTTGCCTAGCAACCACTCAGCAAACATCCAATCAAACAGAAGGAACACCCTCACAACCACCCAACCACCCACCTTGGTAACCACCCGGTACACCCTAGTAACCAAAACACCATGGTAACAGTATGGATTGCCCTGGTAATATCTTGGAATATCAGAGCAACCACATAGAATGCCATGGCAACGATTAGGAACACCCTAGTAACCACCTTTACCACCCAGGTAACCTGCACCCGTAACCATGGAACTA
This sequence comes from Nibea coibor, assembly GCA_023373845.1. Classification (NCBI taxonomy): domain Eukaryota; kingdom Metazoa; phylum Chordata; class Actinopteri; family Sciaenidae; genus Nibea; species Nibea coibor. The sequence continues at coordinate 18,915,017 of CM041731.1, read as the reverse complement.
CCCAGGAAAACTATAGCAACCACTAAGAACACCTGGACAGCCTGAGTCACCACGTGTTCCAGGCTGACAGTTGGTCACCTGTTACTAACGGACAAAAACATCATAACAACCATTCAGATGAACTGTAGGAACCTCTTGGACAGCCACCGGTAACCATGGTAACACCGTTAGTGAGCCACAGTACCGTGGTAACCACGCTGCACGAAGAAGACATGCAGAGTAAAGACTATAAGAAGAGTACTTCAGTGTGTCACAGAGAGGCAGAAAGAAATAATAAAATAAAATAAAGTAGAAGTATTCAAGTAAAAGTATTTGATTCACACTGTTGATGTTTTGCTTGAAGCTCCGTCAGACTCCAGCATCCTCTTCCTCGTCGCTGTCACGTTCAGACAGTCTGCGTGCTGAAGGCAATAAAACTTCCCTGAGACAAGATGAGAACAAACATCACCTTTTATACAGACGGACCGCGCCACTGACCTCAAACTCATCATGTGACCAGCACTGTCCTCTGATTGGCTGATTTAACCAAACAAACACACAATACAAGCATTGTGAGGACACACACACGCTTGGGGCTTCAACTGTTACTGCACAAAAACACACAAAGATGGTCACATGATGTTGTGACATCATCATGTGATGAAGTGAAATAAATCAAAGTATAAAAGATTCATTTGATAAAAAGTTCATGATTCAGTTTAAAATAAAACTCACAGTGGTCACACACTAGATTAATTTATATAAATACAGACTGACCTGTGTCCTGGTTGAAGGCGTAAGCTGCCAGTCTCAGCGTGCTGCTGCACTGGAAACACTGGAAACAACTTCGATGGAAGAAGACACCTTCAGCACACAAACGCTCCATCAGATAAACTCTTTTCTGACAGAAGAAACAGCCTGACGACTGCCACACAGACAGGTACACACAGACAGGTGAGGTGAGAAGCAGTCAAGTCACTGTGTCACTTCATCATACTGAGGTAGTTTTAGCTAAGAACACACTGATGCTACCACAAATTGTCATTATGAATGTTTTATAACTCATTATTATTATTTTAATATTTATATTTAATATGTTTTAATTATATTTAGTTACATTTAATTTCTGTTTAATTATATTTAATTATGTTATATCATCATATTTTCTTACCAAGGTCACTTCCTCCTGACTCAGGACCTGATTTGTTATCTGCTCAGCCAATGAGCTCACTCCACCAGTGTACATCTGCAGACACTGTGATCAAAGAGACAGGCAGTCAGTGAGACAGACAAGCAGTCAGTGAGACAGACAGACAGACAGTGAGACAGACAGTCAGTGAGACAGACAGACAGACAGACAGTGAGACAGACAGGCAGTCAGTGAGACAGACAGACAGACAGACAGACAGACAGACAGACAGACAGACAGGAAATTCAATATCAATGCTGTGTCCTCCTTACAGGATGAAGACCATGGACTCTGACTGAAAGTTCTTATATGCTGTGTCTCATCTCTGATGTTGGGTCGTCAGTCTAACCCAACATCAGCTGAACCACAGTTACCCAGAATGCACAGCAGAAAGTACCTGCTCATCCACGCTGAGGTCGGACTGAAACCTCAGCTTCTCTTTGAACCGAAAACTCATCTGTTCCTGCTGACGAGTTCGCTTCCTCTGATGAGGCGTTTCCATGGAGACAAACATGATCCAACAGTCAGCACATACTTCATATCTAATATTTCTACTTCTACATATTGATCACTACTTTTATTGATAAACAGCGTCGATCACTGCAGCTTCAGACAACTTGGACATGTTCTGAAACACGAAGTCAAAATTAAACAGTTTTTAATGATCTGCATGCAAAGTAAGTGCGGTCAGCAGCTTCTATGGACATAATAGCAGAGGAGAAAAGAGCGAAGAGGATGTTGACGGTGAAGCTAAGAAGAGAAAATGAGAGAATGCTGGCCAAGACAATCTAACAAAGTCCCAAGTCTTCAGCATCTTAGGGTGAATCTCATCCACGCCTGGTGCCTTGCTACCAAAGAGTGTTTCGATTACCATGGCAACCTCTGCCAGACATATCGGCAAGGCTTCCCCCGAGGCTTCATAGGAGATGTATTAGTCAGGTTCAGGAGATCATCAAAGTGCTCTTTCCACACCTCTGCAGTAAACCCGGTCTGGTCAGCAGTTCTCCACCCTGGCTGAAGACAGCCTGATCTGAGACATGCGAGTTGTTGAACAGTTTGCAAGAACTTTCTTGAGGCCAACCGAAAGTCCATACCTGTCCCACACCCGTTTGTTCCCACTGCTGCTGAAGCTGCAGCCCCTCTAGTCTCCACCTGAGTTGTTCTGGTACCAAGTGCACCTACAAATGACCTTATGCTCGAGCATGGTGTTCATTGTGGCCAATCCCTGACTGCAGCAGTAACTGCATGTTACTGCATAGGGTTAGGGTTAGACATCAGACAGACCGCTCCTCCTAATCACGTTTCTCCTGAGTGTTTACATGTTAAAGTCCCCTAGTAGAAATACCCAGATGACGTGGTTCCAGGAGGGTTTCCCTGGTTTGCCCTCTGAGGCAAAATGTGTTTTGTGACTTTGGGCTATACAAATAAAATTTGATTTGGTTTGATTTGATTTGCTGGTTTCCCTTTTCCAGCAAGGTGCTTCAGCTTCTTTTTGGATGAATCATTTGAGTCTGTGGATCATGTTGATGATGATCTGACTTCTGACGTCATGCTGATTTTATTGAGCAGAGAGGTTTTAATGAAACTGCAGTGATGTCTTGATTCTATGACGCAGCACCCAAACAACAGACATCACAGAGACATAAACTAATGAATATTTCAATTCAGGTTTGTTTTTGAACCTTCAAGCAAGTTTACATGAAGGGAAACTACATGTTGATCTTTCTACTGGTTTCTACTGACTACCAGTTATTTACCGGCCTCCATGACGACATGTGAAGTGGCACTGCAGATGGCTGACAGTCTGGAGACTGTGTGGGGGGAGGGGAGCTAGACAGAAGCTCCCCCTGCTGGTCAACATGCAGAGTCACATTCAGTCAAACACAAACAGTCTGACTGACACCTGTGTGTGGTGCCACTGATCTCACCTGTTGACGTAGAGCTGCTGCAGCAGAAAAAGAAGTCCTGCAGGAAGTTGAGCTTTCGTCCAGCTTTGCCTGCAGCTGATTGGCCATTAGACGCACTCTGGAATGACGGGACCCACCCACAAAGGTCTCCTCATCCGTATCTGGGACACATGACTGAAAACAAGAACTTTATTTAAACAGAAAAAAATCAAACTAGAGATTAAAATGAATTTCTGTGTAAACACCAACCTCCTGCTGCTCTCGATACACTCCACTGGTCTTCATCCTTTTACCACGAGAGTCAGGCTGCTCCTGTGGAGACACAGAGGTGAGACCAAAGAGACCAGAGAGACAAGAGACCACAAACCAGACAGACCAGAGACACCAAAAAGCCCAGAGAGAGCAGCGACACCAGAAAGACCAGAGAGAGCAGAGAGACCAGAGACACCAGAAAGACCAGAGAGACCAGAAACACCAGAGACACCAGAGAGACCAGAAAGCCCAGAGAGACCAGAAAGACCAGAGAGAGCAGAGAGACCAGAGACACCAGAAAGACCAGAAAGCCCAGAGAGACCAGCGACACCAGAAAGACCAGAGAGACCAGAGACACCAGAGAGACCAGAGAGACCAGCGACACCAGAAAGCCCAGACAGACCAGAGAGACCAGAGACACTAGAGAGACCAGACAGACTAGAGACCAAAAAGACCATGCATTTATGTTTACGGTCCATGTTCTGACTGTTCTAGTCAGAGAGACCAGAGACCAGAAAGACCAGAGAGACCAGAGAGACCATAGAGGCCAGAGAGAATAACAGAGACAGAATAATAAAGAACAGGAACCTTTGGATTTCTCTTTCTTGACGGACTCAGTCCCAGCCTGCTGAGGAGAGAAGCCGGAGTGATGAGAGCTGATCTCAGGTCAGAACTCTGACTCAGACAACCTGAAGCATGAAGAGACACAAACATGACATCATGACATCACAACATCATAACATCATAATATAACATCACAACATTAAATTAAACAGTGAGTCAGTTGTTGTCTTTTGTCTCATTTGTCACTGTTCTCACCTCACAGCAGAAAAACCCTCCTGATATCAGACCTGGAATCAAAGGTCAACTGTCTGGTGGCTGGGACTTAACCCATGAGGCCCAGTCAGGCCAGCCTAAAAGAAATGGAACTACCACCCACAGTGACAGACATTAAGGTCAGGTCCATGTTCTGACCGTTCTAATCGTGGAACATGTGGTACCGAGTAGATCTCACATACGAATAACATTAGGTTTAGAACCAAACTTTCCTTTTCTGGTGTTACTGAGAACAATTGGGTCGGTTCTGTGTGACTGTGAGCTGGTAAGATGAAGGTTCTGGATGTTTGACCCTGTCAGGAGTCAGTCTGGAGTCCTGGATGGTGTCCTGGACAGGAATTTATTATTGGGCTTCTGTGCTACACATGGGTGTGAGGTGAGGCCAAAGATTGACTGTGGTAATAGCATCAGATATGTGTGTTTTGGACCAAGAGCTCCTGACACAGAGCATCTTATTATCTGTGCAATCTTAATACTCAGGGAAGCTATTAGATAGAAGATATTTCAGAGGAAGTCAAGAAGCTCCCCAGCATCAAGGCCCAGGTGAGCATAAGATCCCTGGACACTGAAGGTTCTGGATATTGTTGGGCTGTCTTAGCTCACACACCATGTCAAGGTCATGTGGAGGATTTGGTACCTTTGGACCAGCAGACTGAGGACATGGTTCCCATTTTTTTCTTTGTCGTAATTTTTTGTTTTGTTATTTCACTCTAGTTTTAGTAAGAGACTTTCTTCCTGTCTCTCACCTGCAGGGGGCGGCATGTCTTTAAGCAGCTGGTAGAACTGACTCAGGTACATGACCATGGACAGAGAGTCCGGCTCTCCGACCGACGACATTTCCTCCACTGTCAGCAGAGGAGAAATCCCAAACACCCGCTCAGCCACGTCAAAGCCAAGCCATGTGTTAGCCTCCATCGCTGATTCATCCAGAGAGTCAAAGTCACTGAGAACAGACAGAAAGTGAGGACAGACAGACAGTCGTGTATTATTTCATGCATTTATGTTAGGTCATCAGCTGGACATGCAGACGTTTACATGACGTTGGGTCGATATCGATGAATCAGAGCACACAGAGCGAGACCACTCTTCCAGGAAGTAGTAAGGTCGTTAACGGCAACGCCACGGTAACCACGAGTCTGTTCCTGACACCAAGTCAGCAGCTGATTGGACTGAGACAACGAATCTGTCAGAGAGGATTAGACAGGAGACCAGTGACATCACAGAGGCTAAGACAGGAGACCAGAGAGATAAGATTTACTTGGATGTAATTGTTGCCGTTGACAAGTTGTGATGTCACGGGTGAACTCACCTTGTCTGAGGAAACTGTGGGATGGCAGACGGATGATGTCACCACAGTTTAGGCCTGTCTCCTCTCCTTTGTCCACCAGGTGACTCACCTGAGAGAAGAAAAAAACAACAAGTGTTTGTTTCTGTTGTTTAATTGGTCAGCCGAGTGTGTGTCCCTGTGTGCGTGTGTTACCTGTGTGTATCCTTGTTACCTGTATGTGTGTGTGTGGGTGTGTTACCTGAGCAGGTGTGATGAGCAGTCTGTTGATGTTCTGGTATCTCGTCATTGGGTCGACTGAAAAGAAACTGAAGTTCTTCTGAAGGTTCTCTGGACTTGTCTGAGGGAGGAGACGGTACAGGTTCTCTCTGAGAGACAGACAGTAAGAGAGAGATGTCCACAATTTTGTGAAATCCAGATCCATATGACCAGACAACCTTCTTCCATCACTCTGTGATTCAGTGATTCAGTTCTGATGATTACTGTTGGGTCTTTGAGGAGAGGACGGGTCAGCATGGACACCCCAACTGATCTGCAGCTACACAATCTCAAACACAACAGACTGTGATGGACTGTGCGACACCTTGTGTGTTAGAGCTGGTGTTATCATCACATATAACAAACTGACCGTTCTGCCAGGACCTCCAGAGGAGCTCCTCCAAGAGACCAACGTCGGATCATCCAGGATGAATCGAGAGCTGCCAGAAACCCTCGACCGATCCCTGTTCCCATTGGCCAGAAGGGCTGCAGAGAGACAGAAAGACAGACTGAGAGACAGGCAGACATATACACAGACAGGAAGAGAGACAGACAGAGACGCATCATCATATCTCTGTCTGATTTTAAGGTTGATAAATTAAGCAATATTACACAAGAAGGTGTACTTTAATGTCATTATTGTAACGAGACTGATGCGATCAGGTTAGCATCACTGAAGTGCCAATAGTAAGGTAAAGTTCAGCCTTGAGTGTATATAATGAGTCCCATTAACCTACAGAATGAGACAGACACCTGTCTCACCTCCAGCAGACTGTCTCCCACCAGTGTGACCAGCAGCTGGTGTCCATGGCGTTGGCGGACCATGGCAGCATTCTCAGATGCGTACATGCAGGTGAAGTCAAACATGGCAACATCCGGCTGACCGTAGTGATTCATGGCGAAGTCCAGAGATGGCAGCTGGTGATTGGTGGAAAAGGCAGCAGCCTCACAGGCGTACTTCTGCAATGCATTCTGGTCCACATTCCCCCGAGAGAGGAGCAGCTCAGTGTCTGCGAAGTCCTGATGCAGAGGAAAAAAACACCTGTATCAGGTATGAGGTTTCACCTGTTTGATCAGGTGTGAGGATTTACCTGTTTAATTAGGTGTGAGGATTTACCTGTTTAATGACTCCTTTCTCCAGCAGACTCTGTTTCTTTGCTGTCATCACAAAATAGTGAGTATCATCTTTGTAGTAAACAATGTTCTCCAGATCGATCCCTGGAGGACAGGGAACAAGAAAAACCTTCAAGGTCAACGGTTCCACTTATGAAGAGCAACAGCATCACAATTAAATGTTGTAACAGTTTCCAGTTGTAGAATAATGTCACAAATAAACACTGTACCAGTTTCCTGTCATCAAATAACGTCAAAAATGTTCGTACTCGTTTCTTTCCGTAGAATAATGACGTGACTGTTAAACATTTGTACCAGTTTCCTGTCATAGAATAATGTCACTGTTAAACACTCGTACCAGTTTCCTGTCGTAGTTCCTGGAAGAACCTCTGGTTGAATATAAAAGCCACTCCGCTGATCTCTTCCACTTTAGCTTCAGCTGTGCTGTTTCTGTTTTTAAAGTTTGCTGTAATGGCGATCGCCAACTTCCCTCTGAACTCTTTCCTCCTGAAACCTGCTCAGTTAAAGACGGAACAAAGATTCAATGTTGACAATCATTTCTAATTTCATCATATAATGAGAAAAGTGTTGCAATATTATAAAAGTATTGTTAGAATTGTTCAAAATACTATTGATACTATTACTGTTGCTACTATTACAAGACAACATGTCTTAAAGTATTCATACAAATCCCTGCCATAGTGTAGTGGTCAGGTTTCCTCAGACCGAGCTGGACTTTCACATGGTTGGCGTACCTGGCAAAGTGTTCCTGCGTCCATCGGCTCCGATGATGACATCAAACTGCAGTTGACTGACAGGATGAGACTTTGGACTCACTTCCATTCTCCATCCCACCTCTGCACAGGTACACAGGTGGACAGATCACCAGTAAGCTGTACTCGTTGTATCAACTGACACGTGACTTTTCCACTGACACATTTTCAACCGACAACAGTGAGCGTTTCCACCACCACTTCCATTGTCTTCAACGTAAAGACAGAGGCAACAAGATGAAGAAGGGCAGCCTGGATGCAACTTACTTAAACTACTTTTACTGCTGAGGTTGGAGAAATTATGACATCCTGACCCCATCCATGGAGAAGGGTAAGGAAGGAGGAGTCGATGGCTGGGTGTCTGCCTTCTGCCATCGCTCCTCCTAAAGGCGGACACAGTGGTCAGCAGGAGATAGGGAGATGGAGATAGACGCTCCCCACCCACCGAAACTTGAGCCAATAATACGGTTTCCTCAGGCTCACCTATGGAAACGTTGTTACAACTTTCACTAGGTCAGACAGACTATACTGGCCCTCCAGCAGGGGTCTCCTGTCAGTTGGATGTACCTGAAACACCTCCAAAGGAAGTAGCATGAGGTTCCTGATCAGAACCTCAGCTAGCTGCTTTCAACATGAAGGATCAGTGGCTCTACTCCGAGCTCCCACTGGATGTCCAACCTCATAACCCTACCTCTGAGGCTAAGCTGAACACCTGACAAAGGAAACTCATTTCAGTTGCTTGTATCTACGATCTCATTCTTTCTGTCACTACCCAAAGCTGAGGGTTGGAACATGGATGGAAGATCGAGAGCTTTGTATTCAGACTCAGCTCAGCTCCCTCTGAACCACAACAGGCCAGTGCAATGATCACATTACTGCTGACAGTGCACCGATCCACCGGTTTATCTCACGCTTCATTTTACCAAAATACATAATGCCCTTCGCTTGGGGAAGCGACTCACTCCACATTTAAATGTCCTTGTGGACATTTTATAGATTTAACAACAGTAACTGACAGACAGCAGTCTGTGGTTCTCACTGTGTCTGTGCTGATCTTCCGGTGGCTCCACAAGGTTTTTAAACTCCACATTGACGAGGACTTCAACCCCCAGCAGTAAGGCGACCTTTAGCAGGACCAGCTGCAGCTGACGGATACCTACAGACAGAGAACAGGTGGTGCTTATTATTGGATCAGCTGTTTGGAGAGAGATGTACCGGATCGCAGACTCACTGATGTGGTCGATGGAACCGGCGCAGAACTTTCCATAGAACTTTTTGGCGCCAAGCCCTCGCAGGTCGTGGATGGTGAAGGGCCACAGGTGGAGGACATTGTTCCTGGAGAAGGAGTCTCTCTTCTCCAGCAGCACCACTCGAGCTCCCATGAAGCTCAACTCTACCGCCGTTCTCAAACCACATGGCCCTGCCCCGATGATCACACACTGACCAATCAGAGAGAGAGAAGACAGTAATTACAGGGCAGACATGTATGACATTACATGTATGAAGTAAAGAACATACTGTGGTGTTGCTGCACACTCGGGCCCTCTGGTACTCCTCCTGAGCAGCTCTGCGGTCCAGTTTAGCCCACAGAGCATTGGCCTTCCAGTAGTTGAGGCGGTGTTTGATTAGTTGGTACAGTGGCCTCTCAGAAGCGGTCCTGTCCAGCTGCAGATGTTCACACAGCTGGCTGAAGGACCACAGTGCAGCCTTGCAGGTCATCGACGACACAAACTCATCAAACAGCTGCTGGGCATGGCATTCTGGGTACAACTCGTCTCCCATGGCGACCCCAAAGGCTGCAGGGCACCATGGGAAGGGTGTCACCTACTGATGATGTCACTGACAGACTCCAGTTCACCTTCTGACGCCTGAGAGACGATTCACCCTGAAACCAAAACACCGGACAACTCAAGGCCTGGACTCACACACACATTACACACACAGATGAAAAGTTTCTTAAATGTTAAATTAACTTCTTTGTTACACCAACAAATAAAAAAAATGAAGTTATTTAATTATTTTGTCATAGAAAATCTTCTTCACAGTATTTGAATTAAAATATTTACATACTGTCCCTGAAGTACTCTTTGTAACAGTACTTTGATATAAATGATCTCAATACAATACAATACATCACTTCCTGTCAGGAGGGAAACACCTGAATGAGTCGTTACGTTTCATCAGAACAAGCTGAACGAAAATAATCAGGACTGAAGGTCCAAAATAAAATAGAGACCAAGATCGAGACCGAGACTGTCCAAAGTACTGGAAAAGACCCTGATCTGGACCTCATCTGGCACCGATCTGGATACAAACATGTCAGTTTTACATCTTAACGTGGAACAGCAGCTTTAAATGTGTCATAGTGATGTCACTGTGTCAGGGCACGTGACCAAATGAGTGCTTGTGAATAGAAACAAAGACACTTATAGAGAACAGATCCATCAGTACCAAGCACCAACACACACACACACACACACACACACACACACACACACACACACACACACACACACACACACACACACACTTTCTCGGATTTGTTTCTAATGAACAAATTGAGGTGAATTTCCCAACATATAAAGAACAGAAACATTAGACAAACATTAAACAAACAAACAGTTTACATCATGCTTTAAATTAATTCAAATAAATTGGATGAATTTAAAACGTGAGGAGGTTCAGGACAAACATCAGTCAGGTAGCAACAAACCTTCAGGTTAATGACACACACATACACAGTCTGGATATGTTAATGTATTGGATGAATCAGTGTGAACTCACGTCTCAAAGCTGCTCTTCATCTTCATCTGCTGCAGTCACCGTCTAAATCCACTATAATCTCTCTCTCTCCCTCACACACACACACACACACACACACACAGTCTGAAGTCATGGGGCGGAGTCTGATCAGCTCTGACCACGCCCCCTGAGGACAGACAGTAATCTGTCTGAGGTAACAAGATTAATGAGCAGAGATCACCGTCAGGCGTCATATCCTCACGTCCTCCAGAGGGAGGCTGATCAACCATCAATCAACCAACCAATCCGATTTCTGATATCTTTATTGATCTTTTATGATTGAGACTTCATCAGATTTTATTGCAGTATTTATGATTTAAAAATCATATTTCTGTTATTTTTTTAACGAAGACAAAAAGCTGCAAAAAAACGTTTGAACTTAATTTTTATTTTAAAAATATTTAAATTAAATTCGTACAGATTTACTCAGTTACAGTTCAAGTCTACAATTACTGCACAGTTTAATCAGCATGAACTCCCTCTAGTGTCCAATGGAGGTCACTGCGGTCAGAACTGAACAGGTGAACAACAATCATAAATAAAATGTTTTAAACTAATAAAGTCTGTTTAAGTTAATTAATTTATTTAATTAAAGTTTGTAACTGTAAAACAGTTTGAACAATGACAAGTGACTAACTACAATAAAAAACCTAAAATTAATAATAAAAAACAAACAAAAGACACAGAAACAGTTGATAATTCACATATTTTATATCTCTGATCTTTAACAACAATGTAACAATAAAATGACAAACAGGTAACAGCTTGTTTTTATCGAAGTCATCAAGAGTTTTGCTGGAAAAAAATAAACATGAATATGAATATATTAATTAAATTAATGAATAATAAAGCATGAGACAAACATTAATATAAACAAATGTATTAAATGTGTCTTTCTCACCAGCAGTGCTCGTCCTTTTGTCTCTATAGGCAGCAGAAAGTTTGCCACAGCGCAGATCACACAGGCCACTGTGAACGGACTGAGTGCCTGAATCACAGACTTAGACATCAGCACCTGAAGTACACACAGAGTGATGTCAAACACCTGAAAACTCACCTGAAACTCACCTGATTGACTCCTGGGGAGGAACTCACCTGAGCGATGAACGGAGCAATCATTCCTCCAATCCGACTGAACGATGTACAGAAACCCATCCCCAGAGACCGGGCCACCGTGGGATACACCTGGCAGACAGAACACACATCTTACCTGATACCTGGATCAATGGAAACCATCACCAACACCTGAAGAGCATACACATACCTCAGCAGTGTAAATATAAACTACATTAAAATTCATGGAGACCAGGGAGCGGAGCAGGAACAGCAACACTGTGAACCCAAACCTGCAGAAAAAACAGAACCACACTGAGAGACCTCATAAACTTGGGCTGGGTCAAAATCAGGTCCCCATAAGGCAGTGAGGTCAGAACTCAGGTCCTCATAAATCTGGACCAGATCAGAACCTGGTGCTGTCGTAGGTTCTTACATGGTGGTACAGATGTTGAGTATCATGAACAAGATGGCAGACAGCAGCTGCAACACCGTCAGACTTTTCTTCCGTCCAAACACGTTCAGTAGACAGATGTTTATCGGGACCACTGGTGGGACAGAGAAGGATGGAGAGAGACAGAAGAGGACAGAGGGAGACAGAGAAGGACAGAGGGAGACAGAGAAGGAAAGAGGGAGACAGAGGAGGAAACAGGGAGACAGAGGAGGACAGAGGGAGACAGAGGGAGACAGATAAGGACAGGATGTGTTACACCACAAACTAAACTTGTCAATAGATGATGTTGTCTGTGAGGAGTTTGGTTGGTGGTACTCTTCATCAGCAGCTCAGTCTTGAACTTACGTGCAACCTCTCCGAGGCAGCTGATGAGCAGCGTCTGGTAGTCACTCAGTGCAAAGGGGATGCAGTAACACAGTCCGTCCTCATGGTGGTGTTTGACCTGATGCTCTCGGTCTGCATCTGTCATGCACAACAAGTTCTTCTCCAACAGCTCCGAGCTGCTCAGCACTGATCCGTAATAAATAAAGGAAGCCACAAACCTGATGGACCGACACCACAGTCAACCTGATTTGGACTGACCCAAACCTCTGATCACAAGCAGCTTTGAACCCTAATAAACATTTGTCTGTTGAACTCTGTACTTTCATTTTCTGCCAATATAAACATGGTGTAAAAGGCTATATGTGTTGACGATACAGACAATACACTGTTATTTATTCCATCCTAAAGTACTGTTGAATTAGATGTATTAATTTAATCAGAGATCATTAGATTTATATAGATAAAAAATGTGACTTCATATAGATCAGATCTGAACTGTTGAAGGTCTGACCTGTTGAGTTTTTGAAGGAAGTATCTCTGAAGTGAAACGACTGACCCGGCGACAGTTTACAGGCTCCTTTCATCAAATCTTGTTTATTGTAACCTCTATAAGAGCATCAGGGCAGCGTGTGGACTGTGAGTTTAAGGTGCCACAACCCAGACGTACCCGGTTCGAGTCAAGACAGGACGCCTCTCATATCACCTGTAATATGTATAATATTAAGTAAGCGTTACCATGAATACCAGAGCACCAAAGAAGTCCTCCTGAACAATGGACTGAGCAGAATCCTCCAGCTGCCTCTCTCTTTCTAAAAGTACAGAACATCACAGACAAAAAAATACATGATGACGACAAACCAGCTCACAGAACATATAGACTCATTTGGTTTAAACCTGTTTCAGTAAATAAACAGCTGCGTAGGTGTGTGCATGCTAAAACCTCATACGACCCTTCATGTTAAGGGTTCATGTTAAACTAACCCTAACTCCATACATACCACAGCCGGCTCCACCAGAAGACCTGGAGGAAGAGACGCTCGGTTCATTTTAGCGATTTTCTCCAGAGTAGCAACAGCAGCCTCAATATTTCCAGCCGATACGTTATAACGAGCTGACTCAGGAATAAACTGAAGAGAGAGACAGGTGAGAACAGACAGACAGGTGAGGACAGACAGACATACAGGTGAGGACAGGTGAGGACAGATAAGTGAGTAAGATGTCTCACCTTGAAGAGGAAGATCAGGATGATGCTGGGCATGACAGAGATCCGGATCATCCACCTCCAGCCCAGAGTGGGAACCACCAACATGCCCAGTAAGATGATCAGCATGGAGCCAGTCATCCAGAAGATCTGACACACAGAGACAGAGAGCATGCTGGGAGATGAACTGATGACATCACACACCTGTCAAGAACTGAGAGTGAATTTGACACCTGTATGAACCAGATCTCTCTACAAAGATCCAAACAGAAAAATACAGATCTGCATCTGAGTCCACTCTGGATCGACCCGTAGCCCTGGATTGACCCGTAGCCCTGGATCATTCCTTATAAGTGATGTGAAATATTAAATGTAATTAATTAAAGCAGTCTGAAGTGACTCACAGAGGCCAGAGGCAGCAGGAAGGCTCGATACTTTGCAGGGATGAACTCTGTCTTCAACACGAACCTGAAACAACATGCTGGCGTTATTTATAATGTGTGTGTATATGTGCGTGTGTGCATGAGTGTGTGCGTGTGTATGTGTGCATGCACTGACCCCTGTGACACCCCTGCGACGCCGCAGCCCACCATGCTGCGCAGGAAGATGAACCAACCGTACGACGGAGCAAATGAGGTGAGCAGAGAGAAGTACGCACTCCACACGAAACCTCCAAACACCACCTGTACACACACAGTACACAAAAATCAGTTATTTGTGTGTGTGTGTGTGTGTGTGTGTGTGTGTGTGTGTGTGTGTGTTAAACAGTTAGTGACCTTCCAGCGTCCGTATCTGTCAGCGATGTATCCTCCAAAAACTCCACAAACCATGAAACCCAGAAACACCATCTGAGACAAACACTGCAGTCAGCATACAATAATATACAATACTACTACAGTACTGACAGTGTAATATACAATACTACTACAGTATTACAGTAACATGTGACTCACTGTGGAGACAAGGGCGACCTGCCAGTCATCCAGCATCCACTCACATCGAATTTCAGGAGAAACTACAGCCAACAGCATGATCTCCATCGCCTCCACTATCTACATACAACATACATCATACATACATCATACATTATACATACAACATACGTGAACATATTTTAAAGTTTAAAATAAAGTCAAACTTGAATTCAAATACAATAAATTAAAAAACATTAAATTAAATTATCAATTAAGGTAAATTTCAGTCTGTCATCATCTGTTGATGTCAATTATCGTCTGTCAACGTCAGTGTGTGTCGTTGTCTGTCATTGTTAGTTAACTGATCAGGCTGTTGACTTCAGGTTGTTTCGTACGTTGGAGCTCCCCATGATGACAAATAGCAGGATGTGAAACCGACCGAAGCCAATTGTTTCCACGGCTTCTTCAACAGTGAACGTCTCTTCAGCTGCTGCACAAACACAAAAGTACATTGAACCCATCACATGAAAATACAGATACTATATTTATATGTATGTTTAAATTAGTTTTTTCTTTGAGCTGCAGAATATTTAAACTTTCAGACGTAATCATTTGAACATTATAAAGAATCACTTTCAGATTTTTTTCAGTTCTGCTGCTGCCTGGTGGATGGGGGGAAAACTACAGAGACATCAAAGAGCTGATTCATGTTTCTCCTCAAGTGTTGAAAATGTTTAAATCTATTGATCATTAATCAGAAATATCAATCAAATATTGATCGTACTGATCAAGCAGGACACAGCTGATGGGGTCCACCTCTTAATGTCAGACTCACTGGTGTTGTTGTTTTTGCTGCCCTGCTTCTTGTCTTCATGTTTTTCCTGCAGTTCCACTTCCTGCAGGTGGATGGCGCTCACCAGCTGAGTCTTCGAACCGTCACCCATCCTGAAAACACACAAGGCTTTATCACAGTTTGTGGGCCAGAACCAGGGCTGTGGTCCAATATTCAGTTTGTCTCAAGAAGGTTCCTCACTGAAGTCTTAACGTGTCTGTCATGATAAGAGCTGTTTGAATCCTCTAACTGTGAAGGAAAGGAGCTTCACTGCTTCCTTTATTATCTCCTTTAGCATAGCATACACCGGACCATTCTTTAGGAAAGGAAAGGAGGTGACAGCCTGCAGCAGAGAACGTGTGAATATGAACATACGTGTTGACGTAATGTAAACTTTGATCATGAAGTGTGACCTGGTCCCTGTCCCTGTCTTCAAAGACACATGAAACACAAGATGTCTTTGAACAATCAGTAGTTTCCACAGCACAGAAAGAACCCTGAATGAGGACAATAGGTCTAAGTTGAGCAAAGCAATATGGTGCAGGGAAGCCAAATTCTAATGTCAAAACTATGACGATGCAGGAGGGTAATTTGGAGCCAGTCTGAAGTTGTTTCAGAGATTTATGAAATAAATCAGACCTGGGCAAACTGTCCCACAAAGGGCCGGTGTGGCTGCAGGTTTTCTTTCCAACCAAGCAGCAGCACAGCAGACTGACTCATTTAATCAGCTGATCTCAGTCTTCAGAGAGTTGATTGGTCAAACTGTGAGCTCTTGGTTGGTTGGAACAAAAACCTGCAGCCACACCGGTCCTTTGTGGAACAGTTTGCCCAGGCCTGAAATAAATATTGATGTGATGATTTTATAGCAGTTTGTTTGGACGTGTACATTTTTACATGAAGGAGTGCAGAGGGAGCTTAAAGCTATTTAAACATTTTACTAAAGAGAAAAGTTCAGGACACAAACTGAAACAGACAAAACGATCAAAATTAAAAGTCGAGTGAAATGTGAACAAATCTGAACGTTTACAGGGTCAGTTCCGGTTCCGGTGTGTTTCTTCAACCTGCTTCCAATGGGAACCTTCAGTGAACTGACCTTTATCGAGTCTCAGTGTTAATTACCGAGCCGAACTCTTTAACACGGTCGGTTCTGACGATTTCTGACGTGTTTGGATTTTTTCAGATGGCAAAATTCTGAAAAAACTGAAAACGATAGATTTATGAAACGAGTTTGGCGGAAAGAACCAGCGGACACACTCTAGACTGTTACCGGAACGCCGTGAGTTCGATGTCTGCAGGAAGTTATCGATAAACGCGTCCAAGGCCCTGAAATCAAATTTTAATGAGTGAACCTGTTTGTACTCACGTCGCTACTTTTTATCGATGAAGCGTCAGTGTTGTGTCATCATGCTGTACGAGATCTTTAAACGGCAGTCCCGCTGAATCCCATCAAACTGTTGTTCACCTGTTCAGGTGTATCAGGAAGTGTCATCGTCACTGAGGAACCGGAGGGGGGGAGGGGAGGGGAGGGGCGGGGGAGGTGTTTAAAAACTAAAAAAAAAAAAAAAAAACTCAAATTAACAAAACATAGTTTATCAGTTTATACTATAATGATAGAAGACATACAAAATATTAATTTACTGTGAAAACGTGACTTTACTGTGTAAATACTGACTATTGTGAATATAATGTAACTTTATTGTGAAAGAGTCTTCCTCCTGTGTTGTAATGTATGCGTTTCCATGTTAACCCCTATGTAATAAAGTGGAGGACTCGTGGGTTTGAACACGTCTCTTTAATGTTAGTGAACACAATCTTTCTGAACTGAAACACCACAGGAAGCAGCTCATACAGCTGCTGGTGAACAGGTAAGACTGCTGGCAGTGTTCCCGTGTCACACTTTGACATTAAATTAACTTCAGGCTCTGTTTCCTTGACGCAGCTTCATTCAGTTACCTGGACTCAGGTGACCACACCTGGTCTGGGTGAACTCGGTGAAGGCGCGTGTTGGAGCGGGGTCCAAAGACGGACAACAGGAATGTGGTTTGACCAGATTGAAACCTGCACAGAAGTACATTCATGACAAAACTGACGACTCAGACTACCTGACGGTTCCGAAATCAGCTGGTTTCAGAGCAACAACCAGTGTTAAGATGAAAGATGAAGACCCAAGCATGGGAAGACCTAAAAATCTATACCTGAGGAACACCCCCAGCGTATGTTTCACATCCCTTTGTCTGATGCAGTCTGTTGCTGTTCCATTTTTCCACATATTCATATCTGATCTGTGTGCACCTGAACACAGAATCAGACACAAGAAAACACAAGAAAAAGAGATCAGGAGTTTGGCACATGAAGATTTCTGGCTTGGTTTGTAATGCGAGTATTAATGTTTGGGCGGCCAATTGTTTGTCTGCTTTAACTTTTCACAAACTTTTAAAAAGTTCTACAGTTGCAGAGGAAGTTTTGAACCAAACATCTGTTCTCTAGCTGATTGCACCAGAAGCCTGAAATGTGCAAACATGACAGTGACTTCTTGTTTGTACAAGTCGTTGTATTGTTTGTTTAATAAGTGTTTGTGTTAGAGGATTATGATGTTTGCGGTCTGGACATGTTGGAACCGGCTGGGTGTGAATCTTTAGTTTTGTCATGAGGAAACGTCGGCAGGTGGTCGCCAGTCGTCTGCTGGATTCTCACTGAGGATCGCAGATCTAGAAAACACAGAAAGTGAAAGTCTAGAAAACACTGAAGGAAACATTCAGGAGTTTGTGAAACCTGCAGAGAGCAGCTTGAATCAGAGTTTCTGCAGGATTTCCGTTGTTGTTCGTGTTTTGTGTGATCTGACAGCTTTCAGACACACTAAGAGTTGTTGAATTAGCACCATGTGATCTGTAGGCATGGCCAAGTCCTACAGCTTGACTGACAGGTGCTAGGTCCAATCAGGAAGTTTCCAGAGTTCTGCAATTAGTTTCTGGTCCATGAAGAATGTGTTGCCTGGCGGATCTTTGAGTCCGTTCAGCATCAGAGATAAAACATTTCCTATATATTATGTTTCTATTAAACACCATATCCACTTTCATCGATACACTGTTGACTGGAACCATCTTTATTAGATTCAAAAATATCTTTTGGAAACAAAAACACGATGTTTCATGATGTCTTTTTTCTCTGTTTGGATGGACAATGGCTTGATGGCACTCTTTGCTCACTCTTAACTTGATATGGAACAACTCCTTACTTATTTAAATTTTGATTTAACATCTTTAGCAGCATGCTAACATTAACTGTAACATCACAAGTAGCTAAAGCCTCAAACTTAGTCAAACATGCTGAAGGAGATCAGAGACGAATGAACCTGACCGACTTCTTCACAACACTGCAGAGAAAACAGCCACCTAGCAGAACCAGCACCTGAAAAGAAAAGCTGAACCTAAAAGTCCCGAACTCCGCACACTTGCAGACTTTGGACTAAATGGGGCGTCGATCATCTAACAGTTCACTTTTCTAATGAACAGCCTCACAGGGCGTTAATGAGGTAGCTACTGCTTCTCATCTGCCCCACATATCTGTCCTGGATCTTTTTTGTTTGCCTTATTATGGAGATATGACATAGTCTTTAGGTTACCTCCAACCTCCTGCTATACTGATAACATTACATTAGTTTATCTACAGCGTGTTGGGGGCGCTGATGTATCTGTTTCAGCCTTAGCTTCAGGTCCTGGTTGTGATGAATTATTGGTGTTCATTCTCCGCTCCCATATAGAAACAGACACCTCTGTCACATGATAAACTTCCTACAGCATTCTGCCCTCAAACTGATGGATGCAATGAATCAGCGATGGATAAACTTTATATCAAAGCGATGCATTAGCTGTAAATTTTTTTCATTGCCACGATACATAAACACGAGCAGCTACGATAAGCAATGTCTCCACAGAGAAACAAGCGCCGGCTCAAAATCTACAGCGAGCTCAAACACAAGAGGAATACAACCATAGAACAGTAGTTTGGTCTTTTTTTTTTGGATCAAAATAAAGGATTTAAAGTATACTTTGATATATAAGCAATAAAAAATAAGTAACATCTCAATACTCCAGTAATAACTCCTACAATAATATTGTGCTCATTGGGATTCTCTCTTTACATATATTTATATTCATTCTTATAGATATATTTATATATTCTTTTTTTCCTGTTTTACGTCCCTTTGCTGTAGGAACTATACGCCGCGTCCAGCTGTTGACAGTGCAAAGACCTCATTGATATGGTTTATGAACAGAGACCTGGTCCCTGTGGCTGATGGGAGTGTGGAAGGCAATAAGTGGTCAATGAGGAGATGGTATGAAGCTGACAGTTAGCACCACAGAAGGTCCAGAGGGACGATCCACTTCAGAACTTCAGGAGGGGCAATCAACTCGAGAAGGTTGGGGGGGACCATCCACTTAGAGATTCAACCGTCTAGTCCAGAAGGTTTGGAAGGACGATCCACTTGGATGGTCAGAAGGGACGATTTGCTTCAGAAGTTCAAGAGGGACCATCCTCTCCAGCACAGCCCAGTGGGTTCTTCAGAAGTAATGATCTTTTGAGAGGAACAATTCACTGTAAGGTACAAAGAGATAATCCACTCCAGAGGTTCAGGAAGAATCTGACACTCCAGGACAAGAGGGACAAACCACTCCCAAACTCAAGGAGGAGAAGGTCTGGAGGAACGATCTTATCCAGATGGTCACAATGAATGATCTGCCCCACATTTCAGGAGGTACCGTTCACTCCATGTCAGGAGGGACAATCTGGTCCAGAAGATCTGGAGGGACGTTCCCGATGATCCGGCCCAGAATTTCAGGAGTTAACTGTTGCTCAAGAAGTGGGTTAGGGGTAGGAAGCACTTCAGTCGAAACGTGAAGAGTCAAATTCCATTCTAATGAACACTGAGCTGAAGGATGACGGACAGACAGACGGGACCCTGTTAAGTACCGGAGGTCTTTCAGTGAGGAGACACTGTCTCATTTTCCAGACGTGGCTCATGGTCCAGTGTTATTTTGGGTTTAGCGGCACAAACATAGATTTCTTCAGAAGAGTCCAGAGTATAGAGCAATTAGTTTTATGGTTTGAAACCAGTCCTTACCGACTCTGAGTGGTTTGAAACAGGAATGGTTGAAACCAGGTGAGTCCTGATACAAACCAGTCTAAGGGTAGCTTGTCACTGCAGCCTGTTTTTGAGCCAATCGTCTCAGTTCCTCCCTGATAGCCTTTATTAGGGAGGCTGAGGTGTGGGCTGAGGGTGAGGCGTCTTCCGGCGGGTACTCTGGTGTCGGTGAAGTTAGTAGGAGAGGTGGAGCTGACGGATCCCGCAATGAGGAGCTGGGCATCTGGAAAACAGAGGAAGAAGAAAACTCAGGAAACGACAGCACCTGTAGGGAGAAGGGAGAGAAGGTGAAGAGGGTCAGGTCAAGTCCAGAGACAAGATCCAGAAAAAAGACACAAAAACAACAACAGACACTCATGTCAATACTTATTATCCTCATCAGGGCCACAGTGGGGCTGGAGCCTATCGCAGGGTATATAGGGAGAAACAACCATTCACACCTACAGTCAATTTAGAGTCACAAATTAACTTATTAAGTGCATATCTTTGGACTGTGGGAGGGAGCCAGAGTACTGGAGAGAACCCGAAGAACAGGAAGAACTCCACACAGAAAGAATTGGTCAAGGTTCAAACCAGAAACCTTCTATCTGGGAAGCGGCAGAGCTAAACACTGCACCACTATGCAGCCCCATTAGGAGAAACAAGTTTGGTTCTGGTTTTATCTTTAACCATCAGATGGAGAGAAGAAAATAAACTTCCTGGACTGGCCTGAATATATTTGGTTTGCACTTGTCTCGTCAGTACTGGACAGGCCAGGGCTGTATTGGTTTGGACTCAGTTCGGCCCAAAATTAACTCACGCTCTCTCTGCTGGCTCCTGGTCTGGACAGGTCCTGGTCTGAGTGCTGTTGGTTCCAGCTGGAGCCAGTAGGACCTGACATGCTGCGACCTACTCCGGGGTATGCACCAATCTGACTTGACAAACCCACTTGTGTCAAGTGATGGAGCTGTGCACCTGGAGGTCAACAAACAGATTTAAGGGTCCACCTGGAGGGAAGGTTCAGGTGAATGCAGGAGGCCTCTTTAATGTAGTTTACCTGTGAACCTTCATAACTAAAAATACTGACATCACAAATTACTGATGGTTACTGATGAGCGCACCTGTGCTGCCCCCTACAGGTCGAGGTCTGGATGAGGAGGGGGGGTCCTCATACTGCCCTCTGTTGGAGTAAACTGACTCCTGCAGCTGGTCTCCAGTAGAAACGTACCCTCCTGAGCTCAGGCCTTGCCTGGATAAACACACAGAACATCAGTACAGTTACAGGTCCAGACCACAGACCTTGACCTGGCTTTAGGTGTCGGGTCACTGACCTCTGCAGTAGGCCCTGGACTGATGTGGGAGACATCCCCAGCTCTGCGTATCTCTGCAGAAAGACAAGAATAAAATGAAATCTGCACATGAAGCGACAAGACAAGACAAAAGGTCTCAGCTGCCGGACGACACACTCACTGCAGAAAAAGGGCTGTGAGAGGGGGCTGCTGGGTAAGAGTCCCACTGCCTGCCTAGAGGGCGGGCCTGTGGGGAGGGGCTGGGAGGGGCGGGGCTTACCCCACTCACCCCGGCACTGCCCTGTGAGGACGGCGACACCAGGGCAAAGGCATCATCCAGGAGGGAGTGCATCTGCTGCCGTGCCTCCTCAATTGATGGCTGGGGGGGCATGTAGGGCGGTGGAGCTGGGGCGGGGTCAAACACCTCGTCTGTGGGGGAGGGGCTCCCATGGTCTGGCGGCAGGTCAGGGTCCGACTATGAGAAAAAAAGAAAAAAAAAGAAAGAAAGAAAGAAAGAAAGAAAGAAAGACTAATATACCTCCAGATTCAACAAATTGAAACAAACCTACAAACTGATCCATCAGAGGCTTTCTGTGGATCCTGAGGAGCTGCTAACGGGTTAAGCTCTCACCATGTAGGCCACGTTGTTGAGTCCTGGGTATTTCCTGTAGGTGGCGTTCTGATCGGTGAGCAGCCGGTCTCTGTCTGTATCAGGTAAACTTCCTGGTCCTGGCTGAACCCGCCGGCCCCGTGGAGAGCGCCTCCCTCTGGAGGGACACATACAAACATACAGTATTTCATGATAAACATGGTCATTATGAGTCATGACAAGGATTCAGGTGTTCAGGTGAGTCTAACCTCCTCCTGGAGTCTGTGGGTGTGGGCGGTGAGGCGGCATCGGTCTGCAGGATGCAGTCCATGTGGTCGTGGGCGGAGCTGTAGAGACGCTGTGCAACGTCGCCCTGCACCGGTCCATCTCCAAACGCATCCATGATGTCATCCATGGAGGGAAACTCGCACTGGCCCCGCCTCTTGGCACGCTGCCGGAGTTTGTTCCTGTGATGCTCGATCTCTGACTTGTGTCTGAGCGCCACCTGCAGGGGAAAGTCGATGATGTCAGATGAGTTTAAAAAGTCCTGCAGCGGTTTTGGCCGTGAACATCTCACCTCTGTGTTGACTTTCTCGGTGAGGGTAGGGCTCGGCTGGGATGGGGCATGCGGTGGGCTCGGGCGTGGCTGCATGGCAATCAGCTGCACCTTGTTGGCCTGGCGACGTGTGCCATCAGATGAACCGCGGGACAGACGGTCGACGTGGTCAAAGATGGAGGACGAGGAGAGAAGCTCGTCAGGACCGCTGCCTGACAGGGGAAGAAAGCCCAAAGGTTAGAGTCAACAATGCGAGACAGAAATTTAACGTTTGAAACCTACAGACACCTGGACAGACAGGTGTTTTCTGTTTTAACAAGTCTTTGAGGTCATTTTAATGAATAACTGATGAGAGGTTTGGACATACTCATCTTGTTCCTCCCTTCAGTCAAGCAGCGTTAAAAAGAAAAAACAGACGTTTGTTAAAAAACATGAATCTCTTTTCACATCATCCTGATGATGTCACTGTGTCTCTGACCATTTTTGGGCGTCTTCCTGTGCTGTTTGCCCTCACTGGGTGTGGCCACAGGTCGAGTACTTTCTTCTGCCGATTCTCTGCCACTTGATTGGTCGCTGCCTAACGAGTCGCCATCTGATGGGCTGAGCCTAAAAAACCAGAGAACAAGAGTGTTATCATCTGTGACATCACATTTTAATGAGCCAATCAGATCAAACAAACACAACAAATATAATTTTCTAAATATGTTGTGAGGACGTTCTGTGTCAGACCTGCCCCTGCGGCGTCCAGACCGGGCTGCTTTGGTGGATGATCCTTTGGATTTGGGGGTGTTGAGGTCTCCGCCATCAGAGGGCGTGGCCTCCTTGACAGGGACGGGCAAAGGGCCGGGCTCTTGAATCACCATGATGTCATCTTTGCTATGCTGACCAAGGTGAAGTTTGGCGAAGTCAAAGCCTTTGACGCTCGGAGCCTGAAGCTAAAAGATGACAGGTTGGCAGTTAGCAAGGACAAATACAACAGGAAACATTTTACCACTTTCTGTTGACCTCTGACCTTCTGACGCTGCTGGATGGTGTTGATGGCGTCTGGCTGGAACTCAAGCTTCTCCGAGCCACACAGCTTCCAATAGAGGATGATGATGATGAAGACAGCGAGCAGGACAGGAACGACCACGCCCACAATCAGCCAGATACTGCTGCTCTGAGTCTCCGCTGGGGGGACAGACAGGGTCTCCACAGCTGGAGACAGGTGAGAGGGAAGAGACAGGTGAGACACAGGTGAGAAGTGAGAGAGGTGACACAGGTGAGAAACAGGTGAGAGGTGAGAGACAGGTGACACAGGTGAGAGACAGGTGAGGTTTCAGGTCTTGACTCACGCTGGGCGAGTGGTCTCTGGACTCGGTGTCCGAGGACGATGGCGGCTCTCTGAAGGTCCAGACGGTTCAGTGTGGCTGCTGTCGCCTCAGCAGGTATCCGCTCTCCACCTGGACCCTCCACAAAGTAGAAGACCTCTAGGGGGCGCTCTACTCCAGACAGCCTCGACACCCGGACCACCTGAGACACAACAGGTTAAAGTTTATATACATGTCTGACCTCTATTCAGCTGTCTGACTTGTCCTCACCTGTCTGACCTGTATTCAGCTGACTGATCTGTATTCACCTGTCTGACCTGCATGTATATGTCCTCTTTACTCACCTGCAGACTGTTGTTGCCCACAGCTGTAGCTCTCCTGGAGCGCCTCCTGCTGGACACCTGCAGTCCTTCCTCCAGCAGCAGAGCCAAACGTCTCTCCAGTCGAGCTTTGAAGCTTCTTTCAGCCACCATCTGCTCCTGAACCCCCAACAGCACTGACACACACAACATGCATGTTCAATTATCCGTCACGTGTTCCTGACACCAGAACCAGAACAGAGGTGTATTCTCACCTGTACGGACCCATGTAGAGCGCAGATGGTGAGATGTATTCAGCTCCGGGTAATGGAAAGCTGTGAACAAACACACATTTAACATACATGTACCACATCTTTAACACACATGTAACATGTTAAACACACATGTAACATGTTAAAGAAATGTTGAACAAACATTTCAGTCAAGTTTACCACATGTTCATAAATAAACTGTTTCATGTGTGTCGTACGTTCTGCTATCTGCTGGACTGGAAATCCAATGTAGAAGCTGAACTCGACCAGACTGAGCTTCCTCAGGTGTTCGCTGACCTCGGACCCCGGCAGGTAGTCCCGCCCATCACGCACAGCAAAGGTGATGTCAACAGAAACCTTCTGGTCTGCCGCCCACCGGGTTACAGCCATGGTGATGTTCAACAGCTGGAGGAGACACAGATAAACAGATTAGACTCACCTGTACAGTGACGTGGTTTAGGTTACAGACTCACCTGTACGGTGACATGGATTAGATAACAAACTCACTTGTATGGTGATGTGGTTTATGTAACAGACTCACCTGTACTGTGATGTTTCCTGATTCGTGTGATCGTCTCCGTGACTCGGTGTATGCCATCATCAGCCCTCTCTCGACCCGTTCGCTGAAGTTACAGACTCTGACGTCAACGTGGGCAGGGACGAACTGGAGTACAGAGTGAACCTGGTACCTGAGGTCAGGTATGACATAGAGTGGTGACACGGTGGGGATGGGGCCAGCACTGCGTGGCGGTTGGCGGAGGGCATTGATGACCGACATGGCGGTGAAGATCAGTGGTCCTGACACAACTCTGAAGGCAAAACTGGATGGAGTTCTCAGGAACTGATGAGTATGCACAGAGGTGACAAACACCTGTCAGGTGATATCATCAAAGTTCACTAACTCTGGTTTAAAGATCATGTTCTGCTTCAGGTGGAGGAAGTGGTGTTCATACCTGGAGCTCCACTGAGCGGTTGAACTCTCTCTTCAGCAGATCTCTGACTTGAGTGAAACCTGCAGACGAACCTTTTGAACTGACTGAAGACAAACAGACTGAGATCAGCTGATGGACGCCGCCTATGACATTCAACAGCAGCTAACAAACTGAGCTAACATTAGCTAACAGCAGCATGTGAAACCAAAAGTGAAAAAGAAGTGGGAGTATCTATTCTATTCTATTCTATTCTATTCTATGATTCAGCAGTACCTGGTATTTCCTGTCACACGACCCATGTGATCTTACCTACTCTGACCAGGTACATCTCAGGTTTGGTGACATTACACAGGTACAGTCTGGTGGGCGGAGTCTGGGCCACTCTGGGTGTAGTGACTGGTGGAGCTCTGGTCAGGCTAATGGCTGTGATCTGGGTGGTGGTGGTGATGGCAGTGATCGTGGTCGTGGCCTTTGTGGTAGTGGTGGTCCTGGTGGGTGGAGCCTTTGCCGGTTTCTCTATCACCACCGGAGGCCTCTCTGGTCTGTCAGGGCGGGTAGGCGGTCCCAGTGGAGGAGGAGGAGGCACCCGGCCAGTGGTGTTGGAAGGGGGACGGAGTGGGTGTCTGCCTGGGACGGTGGTATGGTCCCTGGGTTTCTGGGGAGGTTGAGTGAAGGGGGGTTTGAAGGTGGTTGACTCCTCACCCATCAGGGTAGGTGACTGGGTGAGGGGAGGGGTGGGTCTCGCGGGGGGGTGTTTGGACTCTTGTCCTGGAGGAGGACTGGAGCTCGGAGATGGAGACGGAGGAGAACGGTGGGTTTGGGTTGTTGTGGGAATGATGCGTGGTTTGGAGTCAGTCCGGTTGACCCGATCCCTCTCCTTCTCCCTCTCCCTCTCTCGGGCCAGCAAATTGGTGTAGTACTCCAGACTGTTCATGTCCGGCAGCAGCAGCTCTGTCGGCTCCAGAGGCATCATGTCCTCCAGGTCATAGTCCTCGTCCCAGGCAGGGAAGACGTCCGGATGGATGGGCCGCGTGGATAGAGGGATGCTGGGGGTGGAGGAGGAGGGCGACAGTGGCAGGCGGGATGAGAGGGGAAGGGTGGGACGGGTGGGGAAGGCGGTGTCGTAGGAGACCCAGTCTCCCTCGTCGTCCTCGTCATAGGGGTGGTTCGGCAGTGGCGTGGCCAGGGCCAGCTCCTCACCGTCGGGCACCATGAAGGACAGCGTCTCCAGGTAGTCTCCAGAGCCCCAGGCCTCCTCCAGAGAGGGGCCTTGCTCCCAGGGAGGAGGAGGGGTGAGGGTGGGCTGGGTGTGTGGTGGGAGGGGTGGGGGGAGGCTGGGGGACAAGAGGTCTGGAGGTCTCAGGAGGAGGTGGATCCCCTGAGCACCGGAGTCAGAGTCCTCCGCAGAACCAGCACCACCGCCATTACCATGGTAACCAGAATCTGAGGGCGGGCTCGGCGCCCGGCGTCTGAGAGGCAAGGAGGGTGAGGAAAGATGTGACGGAGACTCTATGGTCTGGTTCAAGTCGAGCATGCCTAAGAGACAAAGAGACGCATTACCTGAAGTGATCACACCTGAAGATCCTGATCACATGTGAAGACTCTGATCAAATCTGAAGGACCCTGGTCAAGCCTGAAGGACTGTGATCACACCTGAAGACTCTAATCAAACCTGAATCAAAACCTGAAGGATCCTAATCACACATCAAGATCCTGATCACACCTGAAGACCCTGACCACACCTGAAGACCCTGACCGCACCTGAAGACCCTGATCCCAGCCAAAGACCCTGAATCACACCTGAAGACCCTGGCCACACACGAGGACCCTGATCACACCCAAAGACCCTGACCACACCTGAATACCCTGACCACACACGAAGACCCTGACCACACCTGTAGACTCTGATCAAACCTGAAGGACCCTGATCACACTTGAAGGACCCTGATCACACTTGAAGGACCCTGATCACACATGAAGACCCTGACCACACCCAAAGACCCTGATCACACACTAAGACCCTGACCACACCCAAAGACCCTGACCACACCTGAAGACCATGACCACACACGAGGACCCTGACCACACCTGAAGACTCTGATCAAACCTGAAGGACCCTGATCACACATGAAGACCCGGACCACACCTGAAGACCCGGACCACACCTGAAGATTCTGATCGCACCTGAAGGACCCTGATCACACACGAAGACTCTGATCAAACCTGAAGAATCCCGATCACACACGAAGACCCTGACCACACCTGAAGGCTCTGATCAAACCTGAAGAATCCTGACCACACCTGAAGACCCTGACCACACCTGAAGGGTCTGATCAAACCTGAAGGACCCTGATCACACACAAAGACCCTGACCACACCTGAATACCCTGACCACACACAAAGACCCTGACCACACCTGTAGACTCTGATCAAACCTGAAGGACCCTGATCATACCTTGACTCTGCACAGATGACCTGGGTGGATGGATACACTGCTGTTAGTCAACAAATAGTTCCAGCACATTAGAGCACAAACTGTTTTCACACTCCTTTGGGCTTTCTGTTTAGTCTTAT
This sequence comes from Nibea coibor, assembly GCA_023373845.1. Classification (NCBI taxonomy): domain Eukaryota; kingdom Metazoa; phylum Chordata; class Actinopteri; family Sciaenidae; genus Nibea; species Nibea coibor. Next base: position 18,886,901 of record CM041731.1, on the reverse strand, counting down.
GCTAAGCTAAGCTATGCTAAGTTAACTGTTTCCCTTATTTCCAGTGTTTATGCTAAGCTAAGCTATCTGGTCCCAGTCACTAAAACAAAATCGCATCACATTAACTGAAGGTTTGTTTCTTCTTCTGTGGTTTTTAAACACACACACAGATGCCTCATTGCCGTGGTGACACCATGCTTTGCAGCAGTCAAATGATGAACAGAGACAAATGATTGGTGCTCAGGAGACAACGCCCACAAATAAAGAGAGACAGACAGGGAGACAGAGACATAATTACAGGCAGAGAGACAGACAGAGACAGAGACAGTTACAGACAGACAGAGACAGTTACAGACAGACAGAGACAGAGACAGTTACAGACAGACAGAGACAGTTACAGACAGAGACATAGACAGACAAACAGACAGAGACACAGACAGACAGAGATACAGACAGACAGACAGGACCTGGATTGGATCAAACTCACCTGCAGCAGGTGAGCTTGGTGTTACCATGGAAACCAGTGTGCCGGTCACCAGCAGGATCACGGCAAGTGTGCGTCCACATGCCGAGGTTCTGGAGTCCATCCCGGTCCTGGAGCTGGGGCCCGGCGGGTTTACAGGGTCCATTGTCCTCAAAGGGCCGCCAGTCTGATACACGGAGCCGAGGGCCCGTCAGGAGGACCTGGAGCATGTGACACACAATCCAGTGAGATTAACGCCACAGAGACCAGAAGTGCTTAGATTAGAACTACAGTGACCAGACCCACAGAAGCCAGAACCACAGAGGCCAGAACCAGTGAGATTAGAACCACAGAGGCCAGATCCAGTGAGATTAGAACCACAGAGACCAGACCCACAGAGGCCAGAACCAGTGAGATTAGAACCACAGAGGCCAGAACCAGTGAGGTTAGAACCACAGAGACCAAACCCACAGAGACTAGAACCACAGAGACAAGAAACAGTGAGATTAGAACCTCAGACAGCAGAACAACTAAGACCAGAATCACAGAGACCCAGTGAGATTAGAACCAATCCTCAGTGTTTCAATTAATTGTGTCTGATGAATGGAGCCAAGAACAGGAAACAGGAAGTAATCAAGTAAAGGACTACTGACATAAAAAACATTTAATTACAAAATGAAAACAAAGATTTAATTATTAAATTCTTAATTACTTAAAATTAAAGAAACTCAGATCAACACAAACAGAACCAATTAATTAATTTAAGTTCATTTAAATATTTGTCTGATTAATCGATAGATCGGTATTAATAATCAGTGATCACATGATCAGTGTGACAGGCCCTGTTCGGTTTCGTTCCTGCCCTGGTTCTGGTCTGTTCTTTTCCGTTCACAGCAGTCTGCTCAAATCCCTTCTGGCCTGGTTCGGCTCGGTTCGGTCTCCTCTCACACTGACCCCATTACCGGACAGACCACAGACCGGCCTGTCTGCCTCCATCTCGGCTTACAGCTGCAGCACATCAGTGCCCCATTTACCCGGTCCGGTCCGGCGTCAGTTTAACGTGTTAACGAATATGATTATTATATGATTATGGTCCTCCGTCCTTTATGTGAGCCGCAGCTGGAGCCTTCATGCCGCTAAAACCGACACCGAGCTCCAGCGATGCGGATCCGACCCGCACTCCCCCACACACGTTAAAACATGAGCTGATCTTTGACAGGAAGCGAACCGAGCCGTCAGACCGAGCCGTGCTATCCGTACAGGATGCGGTTTATCCCGCCGAAGAGGACACCTACCTGCCATCCTGGAGATGCGGTTCGGGCGCGTCACGCCTCTCCCGCAGCCGCGCGGCGCGCTCCCTGCGTGGGGAAGGAGGAGGCGGAGAGTCCCTGCAGAATCACAATCCTCCTCCTCAGTCCGCAGTCGACCGAGCGAACCCGTTCGTGCGGAGCCCGGGTCCGTACATTCAGGGCACGTCCGATGTCGGTACCAGTCCAACCCGGCTCCGCCTGCTGCCGAATCTACAATTCAAACGACGTCCTGACACACACACACACACACACAATATAAGAGCTGGACCCAGATCAGATCTGAAGGATCAGAACAGAACCAGAAGAGTCCAACTGTGAAAATGAATTAAATTAAATAAACATGTAGTTTTATGCCTTGGGTGTCCCAGACGATCCATCTTCAGCTGTCAGACAGAACCCTCCTGGTTCTGGTCCTATTCTGGCGCCCCCCTGAGGAGTCTAACAGTGAGATACATTTAGCATGTTAGCTATGTTAGCATTGGCTCTGGGAGCTAAGCAATGCTAATGTCAGCAAGGTAATATGACAGCTAACCAGAGCTGTGGACTCAATCAGAAAGTTTGTGTCCAACAGGAGCTACACTAGCAGAGCTATCCCTGGCGCTAACAGAGCTATTGATGAAGCTAACAGAGCAAACCATGGGGCTAACAGAGCTAAGCTAACAGAGCAAACCATGGGGCTAACAGAGCTAAGCTAACAGAGCTAACCATAGAGCTAAGAAAGCTGACCATAGAGGTAACACAGCGAACCATAGAGCTAACAGAGTTAAGCTAACAGAGCTAAGCTAACAGCTAACCATAGAGCTAAACAGAAATTGTGACCAGGTCCAGGTCTCACAGTGTTAGTTTAGCTTTAGCATATCATGCTAGTGTCACTCAAACGCTGAATCTAAACAAACATCATTAATCATCATCGTTAATTTACAGCTTCAGATTTTTGATCAACTGATGACGAAAAATAACAAAAAAAACCTTTAAAATATTTTCAAATTTTATTAAAATGTAACAGACGGATAATTATAATATTTTTTAAACCGTCATCTGTAAAAAGTTTAAACTTTTCAAGAAACTTATTCAGAACCTCACTGACCTTTAAAGTTTAACTACTCATGTTTATTCAGTGCTTCAAATGTACGCTGGTGGATGCTCATAGGAGATGTAGTTCATTGTTAATGAACCTGTTGAACCACGTCACTGTGAGATGCTTGTACTGACGTCTACAGAGTTTATTCTGCTGAACGTAACGCTGTGAAACAATCAGAGGAACAAACAACCAGAGAGAAACTAAACAATCAGAGAGGAAGAGGAACGAAACAATCGGAGAGAAACAAAACAATTGGAGAGGAAGAGGAACGAAACAATAGAAGAGGAAGAGGAGCAAAACAATCGAAGAGAAACAAAACAATCGGAGAGGAAGAGGAACCAAACAATAGAAGTGGAAGAGGAACGAAACAATAGAAGAGGAAGAGGAGCAAAACAATCGAAGAGAAATGAAACAATCGGAGAGAAAGAGGAAGGAAACAATCAGAGAGTAACAATACTTTGAAGCAACAGATTACTCTCAAATCAAAGTAACTGTAATACATTACATTTTGAAAAGACAGTTATTATGTTAGCTTACATTAGCATGTTACACCACAATTAGCTAACACAGGATGCTAATATTAGCATGATGAGCATTTGGTGTCTTTTGGCATGAGAAGGACCACAAACACCTGGACCATCAAGACCACCAGAACCTACAGAAACAGACTCATCCTCGTCAGGAACTATTTTACTTTATTTAAGGAGGAAACCAGAACCGAGATCTGGACCAGGACCTGAAGGAAACAGTTCAGTTAAAAATAGTTCAGATGTGTTCAAACAGGATAAGGCACTCAGTCTCATCAGGTCCGGGGTTTCTCTACTGGACCATCTGTTGCTCTACCTCGGCCACCGAGACGAAGCGTGGTCGACGGCGGACGCGTCTCTTGGTGTTGTGTTTGGGGTTCCTCTGGTACATGTCTGTAACAAAGACAACAAAGAGACGACGTCATGACAACAAATAATCAGAATAACAGTCCAACACAAACTTGATCATGAGTTCATAGTTTCATTTATTTCAGTGAGGAACCCACTTCAGGAGTCAGAGTTCAAATCTGGAACCTGTTGACGTCAGACTTGACGTGGGACCTTATTGTCTCGACTCTGGGTCACTTAGAAATGACCAGGGACACACCTGGAACATGACGTGATACCTGTCTTTGGTCTGTACCTGACCTGCTTTACCTTAGAGGTTTTGATTGAAGACTTATCTTTACAGGTGACATCCAGGTGACTTTGGTCTATGGAACTGGATGTGATACCTGTCCTGAACTTATCTGGACCATGTACCTGACTTTGTGACCTTGTCCTGTAACTCACCTTCCATGACCTGGGACTGAATATGGGGCTTACCTGCTCTCTCGGGTCTTGTGACTGGTCTTTGGACTTGTAGTAGTTTGTAGAGTTGTTCCAATTCCGGTACGAGTATCAGAAATTGCTCTGATACTGCTGAAAATGCTGGCATTGGTATCAGGGACTACTGAAGTCCAGGCACCATTCTTATACCACATAATTTATTAAATTAGTAATCTAATTACTGGTAAGCTCCATTAAGCTCTGGCACAGTTCTTCTTCGCCGCTCTTAAAACAGTGGCACTGTGCTGCCAACCGGCAGCCTGCTGTTCTAGAGGGACCAGGATTTGATAACAGGGTTGATTATGTAAAAAAGACACAATAAACACACACGTGTGTCAGAGCTGGTTGATGCAAGGTTTGGAGTTAAGCTAACTAGCAGCTAACTAGCACTAGCATATCATGTTGGCAGTGTGGCAGTACTTCACGCTGGATGCTCCACCAGTAACATGCATCTTCAGACAAGGACAGACTAACCGGCAACCAGTGGTGGGGGGAGTGCGGTGTTGGGGGGGGTGAGGGGAGTTGAGATGGGTTGCTGTGGGTGTGTCTATACCTGAACGTAACCGCTTCAACAGCTTCTCTCTCTCTCTCTCCTATGTGAAGATTGCCAAAGCAAGTGTGACATTAAATAAATGGTTTGAATTTACTGTATTTATTCATGTTTTACAAAGGTAACTTAAGCTAAGCCATACCACAATGATAATCATATTACAGTCATGCAGGTGTAATATATATATTTTTTTATAACATACTGGTATCGGAACGGTATTCGGTATCGGGCGATACCCACAGAACAAGTATTGGAATCAGTATCGGGAGGGAAAAAATGGTATCGGAACATCTCTAGTACAGGTGACTGATGGAGGTGACAGGAAGCCTTACCGTTAAAGCTTACAACGTAGGTTCTTTGTCCTTTGACCACTTTGACCTCAGCCATCCTGTCGGACAGGAACACCTCCTCCAGCATCCGTGATGTCACCGACGTGATGCGCTGCTTTTCATCCTGCAGTCATCAGAGAGGGTTAGCATGCTAACATGCTAATATAAAGTCTAATCTTTGAGGTCAGAACTGAATCGACTCACCGGCTGTCCATACTCCACCCAGTTCCCCTGATCGCCCTTGTAGTACCACAACCACTGAGTCGTCAGGATGTAGTGAGGTGGCTTTGTTACCGAGGAAACCGTGGAGAGGCGGCGGACATGCTGAAAGTCCAGAGTCATCGTCAGGAAGTCGACGGGCTGATCGCCACAGCTGAAAAAATAAAGGTGTCAGTCGACAGGCGATCTTCAATCCTGCCATGAGAACTGTGAGAAATGACCTCTGACCTCTGCATCTTCGACGGGTCGCAGAAGTCTCGCTCGATGTCCTCCATGTGCGGCAGGTCTGTCCAGGTACTGCCATCACACACCTCCCACTTATACGGCAGGTGGAAGTGAACACGGCGGCACTCATCTACACCGACAGACGAAAGAACGCACCAGACTCAGATTTAAAAAAACAGATGTTTACATCAGCCTGATACTGAATTAAATATGTTAATTAAAAAAAGAAGAACTCACAGTTGAACCTGCAACTGTTCCTCAGGAAGTGCAGACAAATGTACTTCCTGTCATCTGTCTCAGTTTCAATGAAAGAGTCTCGACGATCTGAAACACAGAGAGTCATTGGAGCCGTGTGGAGCTTTAACGATAACCTGTACAGGTGTGTTCCTATCACCTGTGGAGGCGGTGGCGATGGCGAGGTGGTGGATGTTCCTGTAGATGAAGGGCAGCTCCTCAATGATGTCTCCGCTCAGTCCTCTCTCCTCCAACCTGCGGCGGCCTCGCTGATCAACGGTGTGGCGGCGTTTACACTTGAGTCCAAACATGCAGTCACCCTGAATGAAGTGCTGACACAGGTGCACCTTGGTACAGTTCTCCTGGAAGGTGCAGCCACCGTGAGGACCAGTACCTTTGTTGTAGTGCAGACACACCTGAGACCAGAACAGAGAAGACACCTGACGGACGGACAGACCAATGAGGGACAGGCGTTATGATGTCACAGCTCAGCACGAAGATTCTTTTCTAACGAGGAGACGCTGAGTCATGACAAGGAAACGAACGAGACGAAGACGAACCTGCCGAAGTTTCACCTCCAAGGAACCTGACGATTGATCTGTTCTTTTTATTCTTTGTTTTTTTTTTACATTTTTTTTATTTATTTCTTTATTTTTGTTTGTTTTTTTTGTTTTTGTTTTTCTGGTTTCGGCGAGTCGGGTTCTGTTCGAGGTTCTTCAGGCTTTGTTTCTTCTCAGTGTTAACGCCTGAGTCACAACCGTTTCATCCAATCAGACTGCACGATCCTCATCTCTGTCCATCCACTGAAACCAGGACAGAACCGACTCAGAACAGAACAACAAACATGTAGAATAACAGGTGTGTCACAGGTGTATGTCAGGTGTGTCTCAGGTGTGTCACAGGTGTGCCTCTAGTACAGACCTGGGCAAGCTGTTCCACAAAGGGCCGGTGTGGCTGCAGATTTTTGTTCCAACCAACCAAGAGCTCACAGTTTGACCAATCAACCCTGTGAAGACTGAGATCAGCTGATTAAATGAGTCAAGTCTGCTGTGCTGCTGCTTGGTTGGAATGAAAACATGCAGCCACACCGGCCCTTTGTGGAACAGTTTGCCCAGGTCTGCTCTAGTATGTCTCTGGTGTGTCTCTCAGGTGTGTTACCTCTGGCAGCAGGGCGGGGTCGTTCTGCAGCAGCAGCACAAACAGGTCATCCTCGTTGAGCTCGTGCAGCGTAAACTCTCTCAGCAGTCGATAGTTGTGATCTGAACGAATGTCGTGGGAGAATTTACACGACTTCCTGTGACAGAAGACAACAAGGTCATAAGACGCTCTTTGTTAATCAGTACAATAATACAGTTCATTATGGACTGATCAGAGATCAGTCAGTCTTTCATTCTTTAAAGAGATGACCGACTGACTGATCAATTAATGATTTCAGCTCTGAACCTGCCCATTAATTAACTAATTAATGAAACTTAAACAGACTGTGATGACGTCACCGATTGCGTCATGAACAGGTTAATGAGACTTTAATTACACTTATAGTAAGCTGACAGTAACAGACTGAACTCAGAGCAGCTGTCACTCAAAGATCAACCTTTAAGTTTCGTTTCTCTGTGGCATCTGAAACTCTGTGACGTCACACACACACAGCTATGTGGCGTGACGTCATTAAGATGGATGACCAATCTGTTTGTAATCATTGATCAGCTGATCCAGACGAGAAACATCTGACTTAATTAAAGACGATTCACTTCCTGTTTCTGTAAGTTTCGTTTCGTCTCTTCACGATCATTCCGCGGCAGGAAATGGCCCACGTTCAACCGGAAACCAACAGGTTCGGTTCGGTTTGATACAGATAAGCGCGTGCGTGTGGCTCACCTGCCCTTCCCGAACCTGCAGTTTCCGTAGATGAAGAACTTGCAGAGGTGGAGGTCCTGACAGTCTCCGGGCCCGGCCCCGGTGCACTCCTCCCGGCCAGCCCCAATGCATTCTTCCCGGCCGGTTCCGGCGCCCTTCTCCCGGCCGTACCTGCCGCACAGCCGCAGGGAGGTTTTGGCGATCACCGTGCAGTCTTCCAGCCGGACCCCGCCGCCACCCGCCGCGTCGGGGACGAGCAGAAAGCGCGGGCACCGCTGCATGATGAAGTCAAACTCTTCTTTGGTGACGTCGCAGTGCTGCAGCAGCTTCCGGTGCAGCTCTCGCGCCTGCATGGCCCCGCCGGCGCCGCACAAGACGCTGGTGGCCAGCAGAACCTCTCTGCTATATCCGGACATGATGCGGGACTTGCGGGACTCTCTCTGTCTACTGCTGTCTGCGGAGCGCGAGCCCAGAGTACACCACAGCGTCACTTCCGCACACACACTGTCACAATAAAAGCACGGCCAATCACAACACAGCAAACAGAAGTCCTGATTTATTTTATTAGGCTCTTAAAGACTCTACAGTCTGATATCGCCTCTTAATGTTCAGTCTTTGTCTCTTTTAAATATGTATATTGTTATTTATGTTTTTATGTTCATGTCTGCGTCGACCTGTCATGCCTCTTGTCTTTTAAACTGTACTTATGTCACTTGTATGTACAAAGGAGAGCACGGTGAACCAGAGTCAAATTCTTTTTGTGTTTACACACACCTGCCCAGTAAAGTGATTCTGATTTTCAACATGTGCAACTCGCGCTAATTTTACCTGACCTGAGTTCAGTTTCTAACGACACAGGTGAGACTGACACAGGTGAGACTGACACAGGTGAGACTCATGAGGAGTTGAGTATCTGTCGATCAGAGAGAGTTGATGGTCAGAGAGACAGGATGCTGTCTGTGATCTGTCTTCTGTCAGTGAGTCTGTTTCCCATTCACACAGGTGAGGAACCAGAACTGGTCTGAGAGCAGATCATGTCTGAGACCAGATTCAGGGTTTTTATCTGTTTTTGTGTTTCAGGTGAATTCAGTCTGAAACCAGTGAACATGTCACAGCATAACAAGGACAGAGCTGATGGTACGACACGATTTTATCACATTTTTTCAGTGTTTGTCTCATGTTCTCCTCACGTTTGTCTCATGTTTTTTTGACAGAAAACAGGTTAAACAGATTTTAGAACAAATTAAATGTTCTTGAACCGTTGTTTTAACATTTCTTTGTGTTGTCTCTTCAGATTTAAAGTTGAATCAGCTGAATGTGACTTTAAATGAAACTCTGCAGGAACACAAAATGTTCTCTGAACTTTTCGGAAACAGAGGTAAACGTTATTTTAAAATGTTTTTGTATTTTTTATATAATCTTTAATCAAACTTTGTAAAATCCAATCCGTAGACCTTTCAGGGGTCCGGTCCTTTGTCCCGGAACAAGAGATGGAGTCCAGGATCATCGGGGGACAGGAGGCGTGGGCGCACTCATGGCCCTGGCAGGTCTCACTGAGATTCGCCTCGATGCCGGCCTGTGGAGGAGCCATCATTGGGCCGCTGTGGGTCATCTCTGCTGCCCACTGTTTCAAGAGGTCAGAGGTCACTGATGAGGACTAGAATGACCAGGGCTGCGGTCAAATAGTCAAAAAAAATTAGCTCCTAAGTCCTTTCCTAACCACTTTTCCTTGACCTCAACAGAAAACGTAACAAGGTCAAGGAAAGGTATGAAGGAGAGGTAATAAGGAGTTAGGAGAAGATTGCTCGCACACTTAAACTCGACAGTGAATGTTATTGACGTGATCTGTGGTAAAACTGCAAAGTCCAGAAGATGGACTACAAAACGCTCATCTGAGATACTTCCTAGATCCTCCCCACGCTCTCTGATGTGTGTTGTTTCATGCAGGAAATCTAAAAAATGTGACGTCATCACCAACGTCAGAGTTGAAATAATAAATGAATATTGTCCACCTGTCACAGAAGTCAGGTGAAGTGTTTGTTACCTGGTATGGTCGCTGGTAAGATATATGATTAATCAGCAACGGGAACTTCATGATGATCTGCAGGACGCTGGATGGCACAGTTCCAAACAGTTTGTACTCTGTGTGAATGCAGCTCCACAGTCAACAACAGGACACACTTATGTACATATGTTCATATTCACACGCTCTCTGCTGCAGGCTGCGTCACACTGTTTAAACACATGAATGTTTTCTGGTTGTGATGACTGAACAGTGCGCCAATTTTTTTGTTGCTGCCACAAGGAATTGTGGGGCGGCATTACCTCTTCTCCTTTCGTCAGAGATGGTCCAGTGTATCCTATGCTAAAGGAGATAATAAAGGAAGCATTGAAGCTCCTTTCCTTCGCAGTTAGAGGATTCGAACAGCTCTTATCAAGGCAGGAAGGTTCCTGAGCAAATTTGACTATTTGACCGCACCCCAGGACTTGACTGACCAGGGATTGACATCATCTGCTACTCACTGCTTCAGGCGGTTAGAGGCCAGGTGTGTTTCCTGTCTGCAGGTACAACAAGGCTTCGTACTGGACAGTTCTGGCTGGAAAACACGATCTGGATAATCCTGAAGAACCCACACAACAAGTCAGGAACAAAAACTTCACTTTAAACAGAGACTGAAGACTTGATACAAAAATATTTGATCATTAAAAAAAGGTCTAATAGTTTAAAAAGTAACTGGACCGGTTCTTGTCCAGGTGGTCAGAGTGTTGGTGATCATCAGTCATCCTGGCTACAACACTCGGACCAAAGACAGCGACATGGCTCTGCTGAAGCTGCAGCACCCACTCATCTTCAATCAGTTTGTCAGACCCATTAACATCTGGATGACCCCACTGCCTCCCTTCAGGAAGTGCACCATCACTGGCTGGGGCTCCACCCGAGAGAGTGAGGTTCTGACCTGATGTAGAATACAAGGAGCATGTTGAGGCTGAATCTGATTCTGTTCTCTGGTTCATCAGATGGTCCTCGGATTCACAGGCTCCAGGAGGTGAATGTCACCATCCTGCCCGTCGATGTTTGTAACCAGTACTACCTTGGGAGGATACGACCATCCATGTTCTGTGCTGGCAAGGATGGAGGCGGAGCTGACGCCTGCCAGGTAAGTCCTAAACACCTCTTTGATAGAAGAGGGACCATCAGAGTCCAGAATCTGGACCATGAAGCCTTTTAAACCTTTCTGGGATTTTAGAGTCAACCTGACAGAATCCAGGAGAACTTCATCACTTTGTCTTTGTCTTGCTTTATTTCGTGGCCCTCATCTCTCATCCTGTCCGAGTCTTTGTCACATGGTCTTCTGTGTCTCAGGGGGATTCTGGAGGTCCTCTGTCCTGCTTCACGGGCAGCAGGTATGAGCTGGCTGGTGTGGTGAGTTGGGGAATCGGCTGTGGGCGAGCCAGAAAACCAGGAGTCTATACCAAAGTCCAACAACACACAGAGTGGATGTCCACTGTCATAAGTACGTCTGAGAGGGGATCCAACATCTGGGTGCTTACCTGTAGATGGTGTTGTTCACCTGCAGGTGGTGTTATTCACCTGTAGATGGTGTCTTTTACCTGTAGAAGACATCTTCTTGTGTTTCATTCACAGGTGATCAGAGTATCATGTTTGCAGATGACGTTGCTCCTGAAGGTAACTTTTTCTTTAAATTTCTCTTTATTTTGATCTGTAGATAAACTGCCTGACACCATAAAGACACCGTACAGGTGTTCAATATTATTCTGTACACCCTTTTTGATTGTACACCTGGTCGACAGAGGACAGGTGTGGTAAGCACCAGAGCTCCAGCTGTGGGACATCTCCAGGCCTCACTGCCCTCTCAGTGTCCCAGGACGGTAAGGCATCTGTGAGGAATGTGACGGAGTCCTGCCCCTTCTTCTGGCCCTGGCAGGTCAGCCTGCAGTCTGGTGGACACCACTACTGCAGTGGAACACTGATCCACCGCCGCTGGGTCCTCACTGCTAAACACTGCAATGTCAGGTACTACTACCGCTACTACTAATAATACTACTAATTCTTAAGGTATTACTAAAGGCATTACTACCACTATATTTACAATCCTCGTACTGTGCTGAGTCATCTTTGCTTTGAGCCATGACTCTTCCTTCTGTCTTTTGTTCCTGCAGACCTAAAGAGGACGTGGTGGTTCTGGGAGTTCATGACCTCCGCTTCTCATCATCTCAAACTGTCCCGGTGGACAAGGTCTTTAACCCACCTCATGATGGTAGTTTCCCTCCAAAATCTGACCTTTCATTGCTCCGCCTCAGCGTGCCCACCAGATTCAGTAGGACTCCCTAAACATTTTACCTGTAGTCTTAAGTCTGTACCTGTTCTAGGTTTTTACTGAGTTGTCCTCTTGTCATCTCTCCAGGCTCTAATGTGTCTCCAGTTTGTGTCCCTGATGAGGATCAGGACCTTGATGACAGCTGGTCTTGTGCCACAACTGGCTGGGGAGCCACAAAAGCAACAGGTAGTCTCTGGTAGATGTGTAGTTCTGGTTTCCTGTAACTAACATACGTGAGGTGAAACATGACCGCCATGATGGCTCCTCAGTGTTCAGAAGGTTTCCTGTAACAAACCCAGACTGAGCTGTTGTTGTCTGACTGGTTTTGTGTAGCAAACATCGCTCCAGACCGGCTGCACCACGCTGGACTGACTCTGCTTAATCAGACTACCTGCATGGAGAAGTGGGGAGGAGGACTCATCAGTGACACCCACATCTGTTCACATCCTGCAGGCTCCGCCTCCTGCATGGTAACCTGTCTGTGACATCATAGTGTGGTCTGTGACATCACTAAGAGTAATGAATCTTTCTCTGCAGGGTGACTCCGGAGCTCCACTGTTGTGTCGGAAGGGTGGTGCCTACTTCCTGTTTGGCGTGGTCACATGGGGCAGCAGGCAGTGTGACATGGACAAGCCGGCCATCTTCACCAGAATATCAGATTATCATTCATGGATCACTGAGGTGACTGAAGACGTCTGAAATAAACTCACTGATCTGAGCTGTTTGTCCACTGAGCTCTTTAAGCTTTCAATCCCAACTGAAAAACTTCATCAGAGTGAATCTGTTGATTTGACCATCTGAATGTTTGTATGAAACTAAGTTCCAGAAAAGTTTGAGTTAATACACTTTGTTTCAGGGTAAGCTGTGGGTTTGTTTCCAAAGTCAGTAGAAGGATTGTCTTTTAAACCAGCAGAAACGATTAGGTCGATCAGTGACAGCAATCGTTAAGACGTTTTCTGACAAGTTGCAACTCACAAAACAGTGACGAAGTCCGAAGTACACAGGAAGTAACAGAAATTCTCTGCTGACTCTGTCTACACAGATCAGGTCAAATTGATTTGTTGATAATGTTGTTTACAGATTGAACATGAGGACCATAGTGGACCAACATCTGCCACTGACAAGTGTTATTAAATGTTCTTTGAGTCTCTGAAAAATCTGAAACTTGTTTAGTTTTAATGTTCTTTTAATCAACATTTAACGTCAATTACATGTTCAAAGTTTAACATGTTTTAAATTTCCAGCTGTACTGGCAACACATGGAGTTCATTTTATTTGATTTAACTGGAAGTCAGACATATCAAACTGAATGGATCTTCTCATTAACCTCTGGAGATGTCAAACTGAAGTCTGAGCACCTGAACACATCATTAATGTTTTCTGAAGGCTGATAACTGAAGATGCTTTGGTGAATCCTCCATCATCTGGCTGGTTTCAAGAGGCAGTTCACACAGAAACCTGAAACACGACACCGCTTCTCCCTTTCACAGCGAGGAAGACAAAGACTCAGTCTGTGATACACAGTTAGAGGCTGATCAGAGGACTTTGAATCCACAGATGTATAAAAAAACGTTGTACGTTCCAGTCCAGCAGTGAGCAGTTTGTGTCTTAGCTGTCCTGCAGCAGGTCGTACAAGCCTCCGTCCACAACCTCGTGTTTGTCGTCTGTCTGCAAATACACTGTAAGTTAACACCACTGTGATCCTTTATCTTTAGTCTTAGGTAAACCTTAATGAACTGGAGGCAGTTTGAGCTGAGTTAACTGATTAACTGTTGAAATGAAACTACGACTCACTGTGACATCACATGTGTGTAACTCAGCTGGTTCTGGAGCCGCTTCATAAACTGGGTTACAGATGCTGCGAGTGAAGTCTGCAGGTGGAGTTTCTTCTTCTAGTTCTTCTTCCTGTCAAAGTGATGAGGGTGACATCAGCGATGAGGTCATCAGAGATGTTTTGTGATAATTGGTTGTTCTGATGTGAGTCAGCATTCATTCAGATGCTTTTTGTTTATTTACCTTGAAGTAGTGGAACTGGAAGGGTTTGGTCTTGTGGGTGTAGAAGTGATATCCAACAAAGATGGCTCCCACTACCACAACGATCAGCAGCACCACGCCAATGCCCATCCCCGCCTTATGGGCCACATGCATCTGTGGAGCCAATCACAGACAAGGTCAGAGGTCACACCTGGAGACCAGACTATGGGTGCGGTTGAACAGTCAATTTGCTTAGGAACCTTCCTCGTCCGCCATGATAAGAACTGTTCAAATTCTATATCTGTTAAGGAAAGCAGCTTCAATGCTTCCTTTATAATCTCCTTTAGCATAGGATACACCAGACCATCCTTTACGAAAGGAAAGGAGGTAATGCCGCCCCACAATTACTTGCGGCACCGTTCAGTCATTCACAACAAGAAAACAATGTATTTAAAACAGTGTGATGCAGCCTGCAGCAGAGAGCATGTGAACATGAACATATGTGTTGATCATGAAGTGTGTCCTGTTGTTGACTGTGGAGCTGCGTTCACGCAGAGTACAAACTGTTTGGAACTGTGCCATCCAGCGTCCTGCAGGTCATCATGAAGTTCCCGTTGCTGATTAATCATATATCTTTGCCATAACTTGCTAATATGTTTCTATCTGAGTGGACAGGAGGGCGAGCGACCAGACCAGGTAACAAACACTTCACCTGACTGTGACAGGTGGACAATATTCATTTATTATTTGAATTCTGGCATTGATGATGACGTCACATTTTTCACTGGGTTATCCACGTTTATATTACCTGCATGTAACATGGTCAGAGCGCGCGGGGAGTATCTGGGAAGTATCTCAGATGAGTGTTTTGTAGTCCAATCTTCTGGACTTTGTAGTTTTACGACAGATCATGTCAATAATATTCACCATCACATCATGGTGTAGTCTAAGTGTAAGTGTAGTTGGATTCTCTAAACACCTTGGTTGTCTTCTAACTCCTGATGAATTCTCCTTCACATCTTTCCTTGTGACGTTTTCTATCGAGGTCAAGGAAAAGTGGTTTTTGACTATTCATATCCTGTGTCTTTAATAACATTTTGTTATGACATCACTCACCTCTTGGTGAGGAGGCGGGGCTTTCAGCGGTCCCTGGAGAACATGTATGATCCCGTTTGAAGCCAGGATGTCCGGCTTGGTGACGAACCGGTCGTTGATGTAACGAGACGACTGAAGATAAAATAAAGAATTAAACTTTGGAAATAAAATGACATCATCACTGGAACATTAAACTGAACAGCCAATCACAGTCAGCTGCTGTGACATGCTCATAAACAAAAGTCACATGTTAAAGTAAAACTGAAATGACAGTAATGCCCTCTAGTGTGTAGCAATGGTGATAAATCTGACCAGAGCCAATGGGTTGAGCAGGTCGGCAACACCAAGGACGCTCAGGCTGCCAGCACGAGTCCGGATCCTGCTGCCGTTCTTCAGCTGGCTGACAGGAAGCACCTGACCCTCTGACAGGTGGTATTCAATGTCGTGTTGAGACAAAGTCTGCAGAGACACGTGGACACAGATGCACAGATGAGAATGCGTCAACAAGAGGACCTCGTCCTAACGTGTGTTTGTGTGTGGCTCACCTGGTTGTCAGGTAAGCCATCATTGTCAGGTACAAACAGCGTTGACTGGGCCGTCAAGTTACTGAGACGCTTCATGAAGGTCTTCCCTGACTCAGACACCTGAGAGTAGTTTAGGACTTGCTGCAGAAGAAAGAATCTGAAGTTCACATCAAGGTTTCACCACTCGCTCTTTATTCCGTAAAAACATTGTCAGACTCACTGTGAGGAAGTTGGAGAAAGTCGCGGTGGACTGAAGGACCTGCAGCAGGTTTCCTGTACAGCTGAACCCGTCTCCAACATAACCAGGTTTACACTCACACGTCACATCTAAAACAACACCACTGATCGTCAGGATCACACATGATCACAGACAATCATCTGGTGATCGTCAATATCACACGTGATCACACGCGATCGTCTGGCGATCGTCAGGATTACATGTGATCACAGACGATCGTCAGGTGATTGTCAGGATCACAGATAAGCTGATAAACATCAGAACCAGCAGACAGCACATTAATGTTTAGAAGTGGTGGTTGAAGTGGTTAAAGTCTTTAATAATTAATGAGATGCAGATAAATCAGAGCTCTGAGTGATGGTTGGATCGTTCCTCCTCTTCCTCTCTCACCCTTCATCCGGTAGCAGAAGGTGTCCCAGGTCTCTTCCAGGTCTTTGCGGGTGCCGTAGTCCACGATGCCAACGTGTCCGAAGCCACACTGAGGACTGGAATAGGTTGTGGGGTAGGCCACCCGGGCCTGGTCCAACCAGCCGGCTGCACACATGTTCAACCCGCCCTACAGAGACAAGACAGAATATTAATTCATCAGGAGGACCAGTGTGGAGTTGCTCCCTGTTCCTTGTTGGCCTCAGAGGCTGTGCTCGAACCTGGTTCGGTCCAGCTGCTGAGCCCGGTTAAGTCATTTTTGAATTGAGGACAGATGGGAGGAAAACACAAATTGGAAATTACAAATGTCAAACTAGTTTTAAAAAATGGAGGCTGTGTTGTGTTCACTGACCTGTTGAGCGTAGGACAGCTGATTATATGTAGCCAGGCTGCCTCCCTCTGCAGAGCATGCTTGTTGGGCTTCAGCATACGTCAGTTTGTACTGACCTTTAACTGAGCGGTAATGAAACACACCAAGGTACGCATCTACACACACACACACACACACAAACACACCTGTTTGTTCCTGCTGCAGTGAAATCACATTGTGTCTTAACACAGAAATGATGAAATTATGAGCAGCTTCAAACAGATCAGAAATAAAGAAGTATGAATAAATGAAGTGGATGCAGACGCTGTCATCACAGGTGATCATGTCATGACCTCGTGTCAGACTAACCTTGGTCAAATGTTTTACCTTCAGAATGGAGGTCAGTACATTTGGCGTCTTGGTGACATTGTCCGTTGTCTTGAAGACAGCGGCTGATTGGCAGCTGTTTGACGTCACAGGTGACTCCGTCTCCGACGTAGTTGTCCTTACAGGTGCACCTCGACTTCCCCTGTTCACACAAACACATATGTCTGAGAGAGAGTCAGCTGGTCGATGGTGCTGGTCGAACAAAGACTCGATAAAGAGACGTCAACACATTTAACCCTCATACGCCCTTAGATACATTTTTTGATTAAAAATACTACTAATAATGCTAATAATTCTGCCTGTTGATGTAGTGAGATTAAATAAAAAGGATTTATACACACACACTCACACACATATGCACATTACAGGACTTGTAAAATACTAACAAAACGAGATCAATCAGAATCAAAGAAGTGTTTGTTTGTTTGGTTTTCATTGCAGCATGTTTACTCAGCACTGCAGCAGCTGAGGCCTGAAGAACAGACACACGCAATGCACACAACAGCTGAAGCTCTGGACCCAGTGAGACAAGGATAGCAAGTACTGATGAAGAACACATAAAAACATCTGCAGCTCCTGATCCACTCACACACACACACACACACATTTTTGACGATAAATATGTGGGTTCATATTCCCAAAATGGCATTCAAGCTTTAAAATTATATTAGAAATACATGTAAATTTAATAGTTATGATCAGGACTGAGGCTCATGCAGTAAAAGTTATATTATATTCACATATAATATTTTTATAGCACTTTTTTAGGAACGAAAGATTTTTTGCAAGAAGGGTAAAACACCATCATTTTCTGAAGGGGTTAAACGTTAGTGTGTTGTCCTCACCGGGCCTGTCATGGTGCAGGTGGCATGTTCGTGGCAGCCTCCGTTGTCTCCAGAGGTACAGCGGTCGATAGGCTGACAGCTGAACCCGTCTCCAGAGTAACCTTTAGGACACGTGCAGACCACCGACTCACCTTTCTGAGCACACCGAGCTACTTTAGCACAGCCACCATTCCAGATCTGACACATGTCCACCACTAAGGACGGAAGAAGGGAAGGAAGGAAGAGTCCACTATCAACAAACCACCAACACCCACCACACCAACATGTGTTCCTGCAGACCACGTAACATATATTGTCATGTTGATGTTGTGGTTTAAACCTCGCATAACGTTGAGGTGTATCTGAAGTGTATTTACCTGTACAGGTGAATCCATCTCCTTCATAAAATGGCTGACACACACAGGTGTTGTTTTCCTGACAGACCGCTTTTGGAGAACATGATGGAGAACACTGAAAAACTTCAGCTGGATGAAACACAGAGTCACCAGATTACACTCATAATCTGTATTAATCTGTATTAACTCATAATAATATGTATTAATCTGTAATGTAAATAACATCACACGACATGAAGGATATCAGTTTCATTTCTCTCGTTGCTGCTGAAGTTTTGTGAAGTCAGTTTCGGGAGCAGTTTGTGGTTCAGTGTTTTGCTCTGAAGAGCAGTGAACCACCTCCACCACCTCCCGTCCGAAGCTTTTCAGTAAATGAAAGTCTTTGAAGACTCACCTAGTTGGATCTCGCATTGTTCTCCAGTCCAGCCTGCCTCACAGAAACATAATCCTGTCCCTTTACGGCCAGCGTCACATGACCCATGTTCTGAACAGTTACAGGCTGAAACCAGAAGATGATGACAAACTGTCAAGATCAGAACACCTACAGGTGTCAAACAGAAAACTGTGACTGATGCTTACGTTTGCAGGAAGCTCCATAGAAATCATCACTGCACAGCTCACAGGCCACACCCCCAAAACCAACGTCACAGGTACAGGTACCATTACCAAGGTGACCATCATCACATTTACCATGGTTACTGCACGGAGAGCTGACTCCGCCAGGACAGACTGGAGAGATCACAGTGAAATAGTGTCATGATGATGTCATACGCTCATTGATGTATTCATAATGTCACTGCAAACATTAACATATTCATGATGTCGCTGCAATTATTGCTATATTCATGACATCACTCCAATCAATGTATTCATGATGCCGCGGCGATCATTAATGTATTCATGACGTCACTGTGATCATTAATGTATTCATGATGTCACTGTGATCATTAATGTATTCATGATGTCACTGTGATCATTAATGTATTCATGATGTTTGTAGTTGTAATTGCAACTTGTTTGATTGTATATTTATTTTGTATCTCAGATGTAAACTGAAATGTTGTTATGGTAATGTTTGATGAATATCTATCTCACCCAGACAGTCTCGTCCATAGTAACCATGGCAACACTTTGGCTGCCAGAAATTGACGGTGCAGACACTGAGACAGCCGGAGTTTCTTGTGACAAACACGGTGGGAAGATCACACTTCTGAACCTCCTGAAGATGAAATGAAGACACAGGATCAGATCCTCAAACGTTGGGTTTAGCTGTGAATAGGTGAAGACTCACCTTCTGTTTGGAGCCTCGGGGACAGCGGGTAGCCGATGTCGTGCACATTCCACAGGTCATCTACCACAGAAGAAGAAAAACCTGTTGTAACTATAAAGCACAGCTAATCATCATAGAGACATTAAGTATGAAGCTAACACAGAGTGCTGCTAATTAGCATTTACTCTGAGTTTGTTCATCTGACATTTTGATGACTGACTTAAAATGAGGAAATAGCTGCACCCTGCCTTTTAGCCAGCCAAGGACATTATAGATGGAAGGAAGGAAGGAAGGAAGGAAGGAAGGAAGGAAGGAAGGAAGGAAGCCACTGAAAGTCCCCAGAGGACCATAAAACAATCTGAAACAGACAATAGAGTAAAAAGTATATTGATAATCTATGTATTTTTAAGCCTTTTTTTAAATTCCTCAAAATGACACACAACTAAGTAGACCTGACTCAAATGTGGTTCTGTAGTAAAACATGGCCTCCCCCTCCCATGACAACAGTTTCCTTAAAGCTGAAGGTTGTCGAATAGAAAACAGAAGCTACTTCTGTCAGCTTCAAAATGAAGATCTGAATTTTGATCCAAAATGTCATTATTGTAAACATACGACTCGACAGTGCGACAACATTCAAAGACAAAATGAATGTTCAGTTTGTCTTTGGTGGATTTACCTTAAAGTCAAAGGTCGTCTGTTCATCACAGCGCCCTCCGAGGCTGGGTGGAGTCAACAGACAGTTGATCCCGTAGGCGATCCCACCGTTAAAGACGAGGTGTCTCTGAACAATCTGACACTTTCCATCATTGACAAAGATTTCTCCCTGTTCAAAGAAGACACAATCGGATCAAAAGGAGACCTGTCATCACCTTTTCTCTGTCTCTGTTGTACTTACGATATCATCCGTCCCTCCACAGAGGAACGACAGCAGTGAACCCTGCAGAGTCCGAGCTGAGTCCATGTGGATCAAAGCTTCAGCGTAAATCTTTACAGAGAGAAGACTTGAGTGAACAAACAGGGAGTGAACAAACAGTCTTTTTGATTCCAGAAAACCACAGAGCATTTTCTGGAATGATCTGAGATTGTTTTAAGTTCTTCTCACCTTCTGGCCCTGCAGGATGTGGTACTTCAGGTACTCCACCAGCTGTGCTCGGTTGTCTTGGTGGAACAGGAAATCCTTTTGCTCCTGTGGGAGAGATGCCATGATGTCATCAGAAGGCAAGAAGACTGTCACCGGCTGGTGAATCCCATCATTGACTAGGTCCATCACTCCTGTGTCCTACAACATACAAAAATGGATCATTATTATACGAGAACCGGACTGAGCTGGTCAATTTGAGAGACTAAACGACTAAACAACGCTTATTGTGAACTCTGACAGACTTCATGTTTACATGTTTTCTTGTTTCTCTATTAACGTACCTCGAGCAGTTTGTAGAAAGTTTTATAACCATTACGTTCAGCCACATCAGTCAGGTTCAGCTGTTGTGACATCCAGCAGATAAACAATGACACTGTTAGATGATTTGTGGATCATGAAATATTGTCGTTCATCGAGTTCAACGTCTCAAACTGTTTGAAGTCAAACTTACGACACGACATGATTAAGTGATTAATTAGAAACTAATCAATAGATTGATCTGCAGTGTTGTGTACTCACACCAACATCTGCCTGTATATTTTTGTCCATGTTGGGAGGAAACAGGATCTTGTTGATCTCATAGAAGATCCCATTGATGCTGACATCATCGCTGTATGTCACAGTTGCCTGATTGACGAGGATGCTGCCCTGAAAACATCCAATATATAAACAGTGATTATGAACCATGAGATCTCTTTCATTTCTTCATTTATCTGTCCAGTGATTCTGCTCTCTGATTGGTTACCTGGGTGGTCCTGGTGGTCAGGACAACACCAGACAGAGACGTCAGGTTTCGGGGTCGACTCAGGTCAGTGGGCAGCAGAGTGTGACACATCACGATGTGGCTGCGAAGGATGGTGGCAACTTGTTCCCGAGATTTATCTGCCATGAATGATTTCATCTGAAAGAAAAACAGACAAGACAGACTGAAACACCTGACACTGAAACACCTGACAGACTGAAACCCCTGACACTGAAACACTTAAAGAACTTTGATCGGTCACCTTTCCGGCACCATTCCTGTCTGCTGCAAAGGCGTCAGCATTGGGAACAAAGACGGTGAACGGGCCACGGCCTTTCAGAGAAACTTCCACCATCTGGAAACAGATTTTAACATCAGTTCACATGTTTTACCTGCAGGTGGCGGCAGAGGGAAACGTGTGGCCACTCACCATCAGAGCGAGGTAAAAGTCTCTGAGACGTCTCTTCAGGATCTCCTGCACACAGTTGGTGGTTAGTTCAAAATCCTGTGTTCACATTTTTAATGAGGGGTTGGGTTCAGCTGCTCACCTTCCCCAGGGTGCCTCTGCAGGTCACACCGTCTCCAATGAAGTTACTCATACATGTGCAGGTACGAACACCTGGACCCGTCATGTTACACCGGGCATACTCGTGACAACCACCATTTTTCTGGAAGCATCAGCAGCACAAAAGTCTGTTAACCAAAACTACAAAAGTTCCTCTTCAGTACTTAAAGAACCTTCATGACTTTCAGTGTGATCTTCAATATAATCTACACAGACTTACAGTACTTGAGTGTATTTTTACAATACAATACTAATTTTACTTTTCCTTGTGATAGTTTTGCATTACCCCATAAGAACTGTTGGGTACTTTTACTTTTATGGTACTCGTGTTGCCTCGCAGTATCCCAGGTTATTCATACATTACCATGTCAACATAGTCAAATATTTGAAATATGGCTGAGATGATTATTAAGGATTTCTGAATCTATCCTGAAATCATAAGTTTAAATCCAAACTCACCTTCCGACACAGGTTGATTATGTTGCAGATCCGTCCGTCGCCTGAGTAACCTTCACTGCACACGCAGGAAGTCTGCAGCATCAAACAAAAGTACATCAACACAATAGAAACACAACATCAGACTCTGTTTACAGTTAAACACATCAGGAAGTCCAATCAGTTCTTACTTTGTTTGGTCCGACATGAACACAGTCTGCGTTGGCATGACAACCTCCATTTCCCTGCAGACATGGATTGATTTCTGAAGAAGAAACACAAAACTCCTGCAGCACTCAAACATATCACATAAACTGTTAATTTATCTGAGGAACATGAAGGTTCTTAAACATATGAAGATGAACATGAAGGTTCTTAAACATGTGAAGATGAACATGAAGGTTCTTGAACGTGAAGAAGAACATGAAAGTTCTTAAACATGCAAAGAAGAACATGAACGAAGCTTCATGTTTTTCTTTGCATGTTTAAGAAAGATCATAAAGGTTATTTAAGAACATACCAATACACACGAGTCCATCACCAGAGTAACCATTGCTGCAGACACAATCTCTTCTGCCAGGTCGAGTCCTCTTACAGACTGCGTGCAGACTGCAGCCGCCATTAGCCTTCAGACATGGATCTACAGCTGAAACACATCACCAACTTCATTAACATCATCTTCATAAACATTTTTGTCAATATCATCATCTTACCTTCACAAAAAGTTCCGTTTCCTTGGAAACCAGCGGCACAGAGACACTTAGAGGCTGACAGTTCGATCACACAACTGTCAGAGGACAGAAAACAGATGACGAGTTCCATCAACACGAAGTGAAACTTCCTGTCTATAACAACAATGTCCTGAAGGGGATGGTGCAGCAGACAGAGCTACAGTTTGTGCCGACTTACTTTGCACTCGTGTGACACTTCACTGTCCCGCACAGTTCATCAGCCGTGGATTCAATTTCTGAAGGACAAACAAACGTCAGTTACTATGAACAATAAAGATTTTAACTTTATCAGGATGAAGTTGAATATTACAAAAAAGTATACTTTAATGTTTATTGTCATAATTTAAATGTTTATTGTCATTCTTTAATGTTTATTGCCATACTTTGTGTTTATCATCATACTTTAAATGTTTATTGTCATAATATAAATATTGTCATACTTTCATTGCAGAGGACTCCTCTCCAGCCAACATCGCATTCACATGTCCCGTCGCCATCCAATCCTTCATTACAGCGGCCATTTTTACAGCCACATTCTGTAAACAAAGTAAACCAGAGTCAAACACAGTGTCAGGTTTAGATTTGTTGTCCTGTGTGTCGGGTGAAGTTTACCTACCCTGATCACAGTGGACACCATATTTCCTGCTCTGGCAGGTTTCACATGCAGTTCCGTTGAAACCTTTGTTACACTGACAGACTCCAGTCCCATTAGTCCCGTCTAAACAAAGTCCGTTATGGAAGCAGGGCTGACTGTCGGGCCCAGGACACGGCTCACAGTGCTCCCCGAAGAATCCTGGACAACACCTGGGCACCTGAAAACAAGAGACGTTCACTGACTGTCCGTCTTTATCATGTGCGTCATTGTCTGAGAGTATTAGTGACATACAATGTTTCTCTGGAGGCAGGTTGCTCTGCAGCCAATGGTCAGCAGTCGTTCTTCCTCAAACATCCGAGTGAACATACACTTCCTCTTCTTCACAGATTTCTGTAGATGACAGGACGTTGGTTCATTGATATAAATGTAATAATTCAAACACATAGTATAATTTTCGTGTCTTTTTTTTGTGTCTTTTTTGTGTTTTGTGGTTTAGTCTCACACCAAAGTAAATCAATGTCTATTAAAAAACTAATAAAATAACACTGAACATTAACAGCAGCTATTACCTTTCAGAGGAAATAAAACATAAATTAAAGTTACTACATTTAAACTTTGATTGCATATCTGTTGTGAACTAACTGCGTTTCTTTATAATTACAATTGAAACAAACGTTATTTTAAAGAAATTAGATCATGAGGATGTTATGTAAATAAAAGATAAACAGGTAAAGTTTCAGTGTTCATCTTTTATATATTACAAATATTTGAGGAAACTCTTCTCTTTTCATTTTATTTTATATAAATATAAAGTCAAGTCATCTGCAAAGAGTTTTTATGCTTTAAGGACAAACTCTGCTGGAAAGTATGAAGTCTTTTGTGGAACAAGTTAAATGATAATTTCCATAATTTGTTATTCATGTGTTTTTAAATTTCTACATGGCATGTTTTTATATTTTTTCTGTCCTGTTTGACTTACATCTGCAATTGTGTCGTTCGGGCAGATTTTGCCTTGTGGGAACAAACAGTCCACACAGGTTCCCTTCGGAGAGAAAAGAGAACGTTAGTTTGGTTCTGTTGGGTCGATGTGGGTCAGTGTGAATCTGAAGATTCAGGTGTTGATGATGGCACCATGACTTTGTTGTATTTGGCCTCGTCACAGCGGTTCCTGTTGATACGAAGAACCCTTGACAGGCCCTGAATCACACCGTTACCACTCAGGATGTTGAACGAGTCGATCTGAGCGTCATTCACAAAGAGCTACAAGACAAACAATGATTTGATTCAGAAGGTCATGTGATCAGAAAGTCAGGTGATCAGATATTGATAAGTGACTGACCTTTCCGTCTCGAGGGAAGATGCCGATTTGGAAGGAGAATCCAAGCAGCGTCTCTTTGTATCCTCCAGGCTGAAGGTCGGTCTTTAGCAGACGCTCTGATGCAACCACATGGTAACGAGTTGTATTCACATCCTGTTTGTAGTTCAAAATAAAAGCATAGAGTATGGGGCAGTGTTTAGCTCAGTTGGTAGAGCAGCCACAGCATATGTGAAGGCCCAGCCCTTGCTGCCCAGGGTTTGAATCTGACCTGTGGCTCTTTCCCCCAAGTCATTTCCCTCTCTCTCTGTCCCCACATTCCTGTCACTCTTTAGCTGTCTCTATCAAAATAAAATAAAAGCTTAAAAAGGACAAAAAATAAATAGCTTTAAATAAAAGCACAGAGAGTCATATTCACATCCTGTTTGTAGTTCAAAATAAGAGTCATTCTGCTCAAGCAAAGTACTAAATTCTTGTGAGACAAGAAAATCGTGAATTAACAGAATAAAGTTGTGACCGCAAATATATAAATATCTAAATATACAGATATATTGTTATAACACTTCAAGCAGTCAACCCAAAAGCAGACATGAAGATAACAAAGAGAACTTTGACAGTCCCAAGATGTTTTAATGAAGAGAAGTCCAAACAAGGACAAGACCAGAACAGAGAACACCAAAACAAGAACCAGGACCAGAACAAAGACCAGAATAATGAGCACAGGGAAAAGCACAAATATGGAAGACAGAAAAGAACAAAGACAACCTGACAGAGAAACACAAGGGACAGTCAAATAGCCACAAAAAATAGCCCCTAAGTCCTTTCCTAACCACTTTTCCTTGACTTCGACAGAAACCATAGGAGTTAGGAAAAGACAACCGCAGAGTTCATGGAACATGACTGCTCTTACACTTAGACTACGTCATTATGCAACAGCGAATGTTATTGACGTGATCTGTGGTAAAACTCATCAACAGCTCATCTTACCAGGGTGGTAGCAGCAATTTTCTTGAGGTAATCCGTGATGGCGGCATCTGTTGGAGCAAAGACAGTGAACTCATCCGCTTCTTCGATCTCGTCTGTCAGGTTGTAATCCTGAACAAAACAGAAAAATACAGACTGTCAACAAATGTTACAGAGTTTGAGCTGAGAACAATAATTACAGCCTGATCGCATGTTCACATGTGTGCGTGTTCATACAATGAGATACGATCTGAACATGGAGAAATCAGGCCGCAAAGCGAGTGTTGCCAAAAGACCTTCACTCAACTTCCTGTCAGGAACCAAAACCTGGAGACAGAAAAGACAAGAACGGACAGTCAGAGACAGGACGGACAAGGACTGTGTTAGCATGATGAGCTTTGTTAGCATGTTAAGCTTCATACCTTATCAATGATGTGGATCAGTCCATTGGTAGCTGCTATGTTCGTTGTGGTGATGGTCGCTCCACCAACTACCGTCAGCTGATAGAAACAAAAGAACAAATCTTTGAAACAAAACTCAGATTCTTTTTAAATTAGCAGATTTACATTTATTTTACAAACATCGCCTCAACAATCAAACTGTTCGAGAATGTCTGCGTGATCTCACTTCATTGGTTGTTGAAATAGGAAACGTCGTCTTGAGAAGTGAAGTCACAGAGGAACTGTTGCTCATGATGGATATTGGATAGTTTCCTACAATAATGTGATTTCTGTGACAGACAGACAAAAACTAAATTATATTTCAGTCTAAACTCAAAGATGATGATGTGTGTTAAAAACCTGTTCCTGTCATGTGACCTGATAAGACTCAGCAGGTTTCCCTTCAGGGTCCAGAACTTTTTGTCCTCTGGAGACATCTTAGCGATAGCCACTGAGGACGGAACCAGGACAGTGATATTCTGGTCCAACAGAGACCACATCAGGTTGGACTCCTGCTGGATGAAAATAAACTTAGCTGTGGTTACTTGTGTATAGTTTCCTGTGACACACTTCATTATGTTTAGATGAATTGACTTTATTGTTGTACATATCTTTGTTTGTCAGCTCGGATCTGATACTCACAGTTGTCCATGTGAAGAACTCGCTGGTGTCCGGCAGAGCCATGAGCTCCTGAAAGCATCAAAAAGTAAGTAAAGACACAAACACACAGTTTTACAGAAAACAAAATCATAGCTGCTAAGGACTCACCTGTTCGACTGTCCCGTAACAAATGTGTCCGTCTCCAACAGTATTTTCATCACAAATGCACGTCCACCCCAAGGACAGCAAGCGACAACTCGCCTGAACACAAAATGTTCTGTCAGCTTCTTCCATCATCACAATTCATCAGCCAATAATTAAACATGTTAATTATACTCACAAGGTAATGACAGCCTCCGTCTGCTGTCACACACTGATTCACCGCTTCACACATTCGTCCGTTTCCTTTGTACCCAGATTTACACGAACAGTCACTCTGTCAGTTTAAAGAACATGGAATGTGAATGACATCTTTATTTCAGTTTCAGACTACATCAATTGTCCTCAAGTTACACACTAAGCAAATCCTGACAAAATATACAAACTAAAATTGAACACTGAATGTGAAAATGTGTACATAACTTTTTATGTTCTCATATATTTATACACATATGATATCATGCTGCATATTTGTGTTACAAGATTCACTGAAATATGAACAAGGTTTATAACACCGACTTCCTGCTTTCATCAGCCAATGCATTAAGGGAAATGTAGTGCCAAACATCAGAATATGTTTATTAAACACGTAAAGAACAACTTGTGAAAATAATAATATGAGTCATAGAGGCTCTGCTGAGCCTGCAAGGGTTCACAGGGTCACATTACCTGCCCGGGGCCCACATAGATGCAGGTGGCGTTGGGGTGGCAGCCTCCTCTGTCAGGACCATTGCAGTTGTTGATTGGCTGACACTCGTCTCCGTCCTCTCTCCATCCAGCCAGGCACTGACAGGAGTGAGAACCTGGTCCTGTCTTTATACATTTGGCCTGCAGGGGGCGGTATACAGTGTGGATGGGTCAGGACACAACAGACATCAAACATTTTTCTAAAGAAGCAACTTACATTCATGCTGCAGCCGCCTCTGTAAGGTGGAGCACACGGGTCCGACTCCACACAGGTGACACCATCACCTTGGAAACCAGGTTTACAAACACACCTGAAAACACAGACTGTCAGGCTTCACCTGTTCACCTGGTGCACAGTTACCAGCTGAGCCTGGACAGCATCATGACCAACCAAGCTTTCTCTGTGCACCTGCTGACAGTCATGTTAATGTTGGCAGAGGTCAAAGGTCACAAAGAGGAGAAAACTGACTGCAGGTCTGGAACATGAACTCTGACCTGTCTGGTAATGGACTTCATGAGCACATTCATGAGCTACAGGTTTATCCAGTCTGGGTCTATTTCCTTGTATACTGACCTGAAAATGACCTGATTACTACCACATCTAAACTGGAAGTGAGACTGTGCAAAATAAATGACTCATTTAGACTAAAGTTAACCTAAGGATGATGGCTGCAGGCAAACTCACCTGACGGCTCCATCACTGAAGTCGCAGTCTGCGTGGGCGTGACAGAACTGAGCCTGAACACCGCAGGCTGCCGTCCTGCGCTCGCAGAACCGACCAGTGAAACCGATCTGACAGGAGTCCAATTTACACTGACCGTCTGAGTCCGGACGATTGTCGCACTGTCCGTGGATACAGGGACAGGCTGAGGACAGACAGGTGAGGTTTGATACAGGTAAGCTTTCGTCACCATGACATCACACCTACCACTATGATGTCACAACTCACACTTACGTCTGTCACAGTTTGGTCCATATTTGTTGGGAGAGGAGCAGTACTGACAGCGAGAGCCTCTGAAGTGTGAATCACAGATACACGATCCGTTTCCTCGAATCCCGTCCAAACACTGAAACGAAAACATTTCTTCGCTGCTATACAGATGGCACTCCGCTCTATCTGGCCACCCCTCTACTTCTGCATGGCTTAGACATATCTACATGGATGAAGGAACATCACCTCTAGCTGAACTTCACAAAAACTGAATTGCTGCACCTCCCAGCCAAACCTACAATACACCATGACATCAACATCAACACTGACTCCCTCCCTCTGTCTTGCCTCCACCAGTGTGGCAACAAATGTAGGAGTCATGATCAATGACCAACTAACCTTCTCTGATCACGTCACCTTGGTTGCCGTTCAGGTCAGTTACCTGACACAACTTGCTACCCAGCTCCTGATACAGACTGTATTCATCTCTAAACTTGATTCCTGTGCTGTCCTCTTGACAGGCTTCCCAGCCTACACCCCCTTCAGATGATCCAGAACACGGTGGCTGGATCATCTGAAGGGGTGGCACGCCTGGCTCTGCCACCTGTACGCTCAGGACAATCCAAACTTTTCTCGTCTGTTGTTCCCCGTTGGTGGAATGTCCTACCAGATCCTACCAGATCAGGGGTGTCCCTCTCTATTCTCTCTTCATCAGGTGTTCATCAGAAAATGTGTTGATGTTGTAAATCTGACCTGACCACGTCCGGAGCACGGCGCCTGGTATCCTCCAGGACAGGGAGTGCAGTCCAGACCGTAGAAACCTTTACAGCATGCTGGAGTCTGAACCAACAGAGACACAGTCAGATCATAGCTGGTTCTGCTGGAGTCCAATCTGTGATCCGGTTTGAGTTCGCTTACCATCACTGTCGTGTTGCAGAGAGCAGAGCAACCCGTTGCTGGGAAGCCATTAGTAGTTGAACCGGAAATGGGCATGATGTACAGACATCCATAAATGGAGGTTCCCTAATAATAAAGAGACGGATCATCATGGTTTTGCTCAGGTTTGGTTCTGATGATTCATACAGACGTATTGTTTCTTACTGTAAAGACTCCTGATGAGCACTGAGACACTTTGGGTTTGGAGCAGCTGACACATGGACCCTGAAAGAGACGACATGTCAAGCTGAGCTTGTTCCTGATTGTTTCCAGGTGCAGGGGCATCACCTAACTCACCTTGATGATTTTGGTCTCATTGATGTCACACCTGTGGGGCAGCACAGGTTTGATGGAGGGTGGAGTCAAAACTCCATCCAGAACATACAGACGTCCATTTTTAGCTTCAACTGCAGCCTCCAACACGACGGCTCCGTTCACTAAAATCTGACCCTGAAACAGGAAATCAGCAACCGCATGTGATGTCATCAGTACAACTACGAGTCATCAATCAAAGTGTTAACGATCAATCTGATCAATCAAACTTCATTAGATAATATTATAAACGGTTACAGACTCACATTTTCTGTCACGTTAATTGTCAGAACCTGATTGGCCATCGTCACAATCCTGGAACTTGACACGGCGTTAAAGACGTCCAGCTTCAAGACAGGAAGAAGAATAATAATCAGAAGAAGTGATGTCATAAAAACACTGATGTCAAACAGGAAGAAAAATCATTATCCAAGGAAGTGATGTCATAAAACACTGACCGCTGTGGATGGCATGATGTGGTTCCTGAGCAGCTCCACCAGTTTGTTGTGACCCTGAAGAACCAAAGACAATTACATTTCACACAGGTTCCCTGAGTGTTCTTTAAGTGTTCTCTGGGGGTTCTTTGTTTTTTTTTTTTGAGGCTTCTTACTTCAGGGCTGCTGAGGTGCTGCAGGTGTCCTTCAGTCATAGCATCAAAGGCTGAACTGCTGGGAGCGAAGATGGTGATTGGACCGGGCTGGTCGAGGACTGAAGCAAGCTCAGTTTTCTGCAGACAAAACTTTAAATATTAAATTTTTAAAAAAATATTTCACATCACAGAACCGAACACAATTAGCAGCGTCCAGTCTAACAGTGAACACAGCAACAGAACCTCTGAACCGGCAGTGTCCAGTCTAACAGTGAACACAGCAACAGAACCTCTGAACCAGCAGTGTCCAGTCTAACAGTGCAACAGAACCTCTGAACCAGCAGTGTCCAGTCTAACAGTGCAACAGAACCTCTGAACCGGCAGTGTCCAGTCTAAGTCTCTAAACCCTGAAGGTTGACCCTTAGCAGAGATATCTGAAATGTTTATGAGCTCTGACCTGTAATAAAGACTTGAACTTGTCGAACTTCCCATAGTCTGAGACAATCTTCATCAGGTTTTCCTGAGAGGAAACAATAACGTCATGAACGAGTGAACGAGTGAGTCCAAAAGACGATCATTCAGAAACAGGATGCCTGTCTCACCTGAGCGTCGCTCTCCACTGTGGCCGCAACACTGTCCATCAGCTTGTTGATGATGTGAATCATCCCGTTGGACGCAATGATGTCAGACTGGGCGATCATACCTTTTTTCCTGCTGCCATGGATACGGATCTTCATCAGAGCGTCCTGCAAGAGATGAGAAGGAGACACAAGAAGTCATCAGGTCACCAATAAACTCATGAGTCCTGCCTTTGTTACCACTCTGCTACCACCCTCACCCCCTCTGTTGTGTCCGTCTCAGCTGATTTGCCCGTCAGCATGTAGAACACGTCAGTTTTCTTCAGTGTGTCAAACGGCATCACCCCAGCGACCAGGTGCATCTTACAAAGGTACTTAGCTTTGGATTGGTCAGCCGTCAGAGTCCTCACCTGGTCAACAGAGACAGCATCACATGATTACAGCATTATGTGGTCACATGATCACAGTGTCATTTAAAAATGATCTTTTGACTGTTAGAGGACAGGAAGAGCGTGTAAGAGTTTCAAAATAAGAGACATGATTCTTACTGAAGTTCCTCTGAAGCCTTTATTGATCGGAACAAAGAGAGTGAACGGACCCAGATTCTGCAGCGACCACGAAACAGAAGCTGAAATCAGAAAACACACAGATAACACAGACGTACTGCTATGCGCTCTTTATACGTTTGTTATATGTTTTTCATATATTCTTTATACATTTCACAGACTCATGATGAATGAACAAACAGAACAAGTCGTCATACCGAACAGACTGATGGCATTGCTCAGCTGACCGCTCCACTGTCCTCCAGGTTCTGTGTTCAGGCTGTTCAGACGCTGGATGATGTTCCCATAACAAACTTTACCGTTACCAAGGTAACCCTGGTGGCAGGTGCACCTGCAGACAGGTATGACACATGTTAGACCATCTGTATGTACAGAGATCCTGAGCGGACAGTGAAAACATAAAGACACTGACTCGATTTGTCCAGTTCCAACAGTGCTACATTTGGCGTTCTTGTCACAGGAGTCTGGTCGACAGACATCCATCTGGCTGCAGCTGCCGTTAGACAGGTGATGGAAACCAGGAAGACACTCGCAGTGAGACTGAAACACAGCAGGTACACAGGCCGTGATCATGAGGTGACCCTGATCATGCTGACACTGACCAAGATCCTGACCCTGGTCTTGGCCTCAGGACTTCCTTACCACCCCCGGTCCATCGTAGACGCAGCGCGTGGAATCAACGGAGCAGCCTCCCTGTCTGGTCTGACATGGATCGATGGCCATGCAGACTCTTCCATCGCCGCTGTAACCCTCGTTGCAGGTACAGTGGTGGTGGTTTGGACCGGTGTGGATGCATGAGGCCTGGACATGACAGACCCGCTGGAGACAAGGATTTATGGCTGAGGAGACAAACATCATAACGTTTAATGAACGTCACATGAGCTTTGAAATCATGTCCCTGGCTGGCAGCTGGCTGAAAGTAGTGCTTCTGTCAAGTGACTGTTTCTCAGGTAAGAACAACATTGAAAGCTCTGTGAACTCACACAGACACTGATCGCTGAACTTCTGGTACCCAGGTAGACACTGACACACCAGGTGTCCCGTCAGAGCTTCTTCCATACAACGAGAGTTTTGCTGACAGCTGAGAGCCGCACACTCAGGTAACTCTGAAACAGGTAGAACAACAGGTGGACTGTACAAGTAGCTCTGATGACAGTATCAGCACAGGTAAAGGTGACAATAACAGCTAATATTACAGGTAAGAATATAGCAGATAACTGGACAGGTGAGTTAAAAGTGACAGATCACTTGTAGACTGACCTTGATCACAGTTTGGACCTTTATACCCAGAGAAACAGGTACAGGAACCAGAACCTCTGAGACCATTGTCACACAGGCCATGGACACATGAACATACTGAAACCACAGAAGAAGAATTAGGAGGACTGAACCTGAGCGCAAAGACGACTTCATCACAATGTGACCCAAATTACCTGAGCTACAGGTTGGACCATATCGATCAGGTGTGCAGTCCTCACAGGCGGTTCCTGCAAAGCCCATCTGAACACACACACACACACACACACACACACACACACACACACACACACACACACATATAAATAAATCTACAACCAAGCAACTAGAACTGACTGATGGCCAGAACCACAGTAACCACCTCCTAAAAGAAACATACTGCCTCACTGATCTCTAGAACCACATAAAGTTCCTCTAAAACCTTCGTAAGGTCCACTAGAACTTCCTGAGGATGACAATGGTCACATATGTACCACCAGAACTGGCTTTAATTACCACTAGAACTATTAGAACTTCCTAAATTAACACTAGAAGTTCTTCATTGATGAGTACAACCTGGTCCAGAGGTATTCAAACCTTGTTCAGTCACCTGACAGCTGCAGGTTCCATTTCCTCCAGCTCCGTCAGAACAAACTCCTCGATTGCTGCAGGGTCTCTCAGCCTGATCTGGACACTCTAAAACATTCACGACAGGAAACAGTCAGAAAACATGACCGCGTTGTTTTCACATTTTCTGATAGGAAACAGATTATCTTTCCACTTCCTGTTCTCCTTCCTCCACTTCCTGTTCTCCTCCCTCCCATCAGTCTTCTTCTTCTGTCCCTTTCTTATCTTGATGTACCAAAACTCCAGAGAACAAAGATCTGACTGTCATTTACAACATTTACCATCATGAGCCCAGAAAAGACTGGCAGATTCCAGCAGAGTCTCGTAAAGACCGGCGGAGTCCAGTTGCGTCCAGCAGAGTCCGGCAGAGTCAGGACTACCTGTGTGTGTTTGAAGTCCAGCAGTCCTCCATGTGTAAGTGTCAGCACATTTCTGTCCTGCTGACGGAGAATCTGTCGAGGAAGGAAGTTCTGGTTCCTGCAGGACGATCTGCATCCTGCAGGACTGAACCCTGAACATGTGACAGGAGTCACCTGTAGACCTCCTCGGCACCGAACCTCCAATATGCTTTCCCCTTAAACCCTGACTTATGAGCCAGACCCTCTGATCAGAAAGGACCCCTCTGATTCGAGACTAAAGGTGACCATGGTTAATTTCTTTTCTTAAAAATTAGTTAAAGTTAATGTAAAGTTAATGTAGTGTTAATATGGGGACAGCTGCAGTTATACATGCAAGTGTCATGCAAGTCTCAACGACTCTCATCCAATCAGAAAACATTTCATGATTTTCATGAGGAAAAAAAACGTTTTTGAAGTTTTTGTTCTGGTTCTGGCTCTGAACATACCTAGACAATCTGGACCCCAGAAACCGGGACAGCAGCTCTTCACCTCCACCTCTTTGTAACACTCGAAGGAGCAGCCGCTGAGGGGCAGCTTCATATTGGGAGTCCGGATGTAGTACCTGGACGGGAACCACGAGGACGGGTTAATAAAAACAAACTTTGTTTCATTTTATGTCAACATAACAAAATAAAAAGTCACTTTCAGGACTTCAGGGGCTCTTCAATTATTAATTATTTCATTTAATTAATTTCATTTAGTTTCATTTCATTGTCCTCACTTGCAGTCCTGTTTCATGGAACTGGGAGTCTGCCTGAATCCTGACGGACACGGAATCAACAAGCTGATGCTGCATGAGTGACACGCCGTCCGAGTCCTCAGAACCGTCGAGTTGGAGCAAAGGTTCTGACAGAACAATCAGAACCAATAAGACAAACAGAACCATCAGAACCAATAGGACAAACAGAACCATCAGAACCCTCAGAACAAACAGAACCAACTTTCAACTTTCAAAATAAAACAAACATTCAAACATGAGTATAATCAGGAAGTGACTGCTGTGGTTATCGGCTCAATCTGAACCCACCAGCGTGCTGCAGTTTTATCTGTTTGTTTGTTTAATGTTGAACATTCAAATAAAGTTAATCAAACAAAAAAATAAAAACGTTAGTTTGTATCTAAAACATTCAAATATTTAAAGTTAATTTATATTTTTTTGTCTTTGAACTCGTGATCAACATTGGCATGAAATATCTGCAAACTCAATCAATCAATAAAGACACGGTACCTGTTGTGCTGCAGCCGAATTCTTCATCATCGTCATCATCATCAGAGAGACAAACAGCAGCTTTAAACTCGACTCCATGATTGCTGATCTGTGGTCAGTCTCTCAGTCTGTCCTGCTTTTTACTCCATCACCTCCTGCTCCTCCTCCTTCATGTGCTTCCTGAAATTCTGCTGAGTCAGATGATTTTATCAGACGAGGAGACGAGGGAACATCTTAAAACTGATTCTGGTTTAGTTTGAAAAAGAAAAAGTGATCAAATGTTTCATGAGGATCTAAGAAAACTTGTGACATTAATCATCAGAATTCCAATACACGTAAAAAACAACAAAAAAAAACTTTAAATAAAACATGCTTTACAACACACAGAGACATACACATACAGTGTGTAAATAATAAAGTAAACTAATGCTGTGTTTTGAATAAATAAAAGGTGCCAGTCAGTTTAATAATATAATATAATATAATATAATATAATTATCTTAATGTGAGCAAATAATAAGATGTATCTAATAGTACTGATAAACTCAATCTGCTTCCACTACACAGTAGTGAAGTAGTAATAGAACTATGTCATTCAAATGGGTGGAAATTTTCTATGTAATTGAAATGCATAAGTGGCCTTGTGTGTGTGTGTGTGCGTGTGTGTGTGTGTGTGTGTGTGTGTGTGTGTGTGTGTGTGTTCATTGAATAGCAGGAAATCCTGGATTGTAAATAAGATTTTGTCGCTTGTTTCTTTTTCCTGAAACTTTCTGCTCTGTCATCACGTTGATAAGCTTCACACACACACACAGACACACACACACACACACACACACACACACACACACACACACACACACTACGATAAGCTGAGTTGTAGTAATAACAAACTGGCAGTTGTTTGTTTTAAATTATTTTCCTGTATGGTTTAAATGTTGAAAAGTGCATTTATATGTATTAATATGTTTGTAAATGTATTTTATATGTATTCCTTTGGCAAGCCACAGGGAGGCGTTCAAGGACCTCTGATGTTCTGGATAAACAAACTTCATTCATGAGATATTAAAGATTAAATAATTCAAATGGTCTAATGGTCAAAGGTCTGTTGAGTCTGTTTCTGATTACCGCTGATCACAGTTAATATTCAAGTTTTCAAAAATGAGACGTGAAAATTTTACACAAAAATAAAATTTTATTGCAAAAAATAAAATACAAAAACGTTTGATTTTATTTTTAAGAATAATTTACCAGGAAAATGATTTCTGACAAAGAAATACATTTTTACTATATATTTTTTAATTATTATAATGATTATTATTATCATTATTATTAGTAGTATTAGTATTATTACCTGCTGATGAGCTGTTGATGTGATCTGGGTTTAAAATGCTTCATAAAATTAAGTGTTTATTGGAGCTCAGTGAGAAACACTGAAAACTTCAGTGCAGTCTGTACGTGTTAATTATTATTATTATTTTGTATGCTGGCGTACACAAGTCTGGTCTTAGTTCTCTATCAGAAGAACTGCAGCTACTTCAGTGTGACTTTATCCCTCTTTATTCCACATGAACAGGAATTGTCGGGTGTTGTGTGTTGTTGTGGTTTTTCTGAGTACACAAACAAAGAAATAATAAAATGTTAATAATAATAATGATGATCTATCATTCAACAAATGCAGAGTGTAGTAATGAACTGAAACAGTACCCGCTATGGTCACATGAGGCGCTCCATCGTTACATTACAAAGTAAACATATTAATTGTAGCCTAGTAGGTATGAACATTAGCAGAATCAAAGTCCATCCACAATACCAGCAACACAAGCTGAATATGGCTACATGCCAAGAACATATATACACTAAATACGAGCACATTAACACTCCCTTTGCCATAGTTTCGCATAAAGGAGCTCCGAACAGGTGAGCACGCATTACAACATGGCGGCCGTTCCGACCTCAATTAACACTGCAAAACAGCAGATAACAAACAACAAATGTCCGATTCCAACTCACTCGGCATTCACGCACAAAGCGACGACACTGATAGTCCCGGTCTGGCTCCGACTGACACCGTCACAACTTCGAGGATGTGTGCTGCACTCGACAGGTAACGTAACTGCTGCCGCGCTGTGTAGTTTACTCTCGGACCTGCTCGGGTTGCTTCGGTGACGCTCGGTGACGGTGACGTCACATACGTGGCAGAGCAGGGAGGTTTGCACAGCCGCCCCCGAATTCACATAGTGAATTCGCAGAACCACAAAGATCCCTGCTGGGCCGTCAGATCAGTCTCTGTCCTCTGGCATTTCTGGCAGGGGGATGAGTTTAGCCACTGGCCGTGTGTATGT
Organism: Nibea coibor; assembly: GCA_023373845.1. Lineage (NCBI taxonomy): Eukaryota > Metazoa > Chordata > Actinopteri > Sciaenidae > Nibea > Nibea coibor. The sequence continues at coordinate 18,849,460 of CM041731.1, read as the reverse complement.
AGACCCTTTAATGTTTACTTCAGCTGTGCGTATCCGGCCGTCATCACTGGGGATCACTTTGGTGACTCGTCCAACCGGCCACAGCGCTCTGGGCAGCTGTGAGTCAATGATCATGACCACCTGATCTGGAGTGAGGTCCACAGTAGAACTATGCCACTTCCGACGATGTTGAAGATTGGGGAGATAGTTCTTGGTGAACTGAAGCCAGAAGTGATCTGCCAGCACCTGGCTGTGTTTCCAGTGGCGACGTCCAAGCAGGTCACTGTTGTGATAGACAGCTTGTGGTAGTGATGAATCCCGCCGCCCCATGAGGAGGAGGTTTGGTGTTATGGGGTCGGGATCTGCAATGTCAGATGTAGCATAGCCCAGGGGCTTAGAGTTGAGAATCCCCTCAACTTCTATCAGGACCGTCATGAGGACTTCCTCTGGGAGCATTTGGTCTTTCAGCACGACTTGCAGGGAAGCTTTAACAGATTTGATCTCTCTCTCCCATACACCGCCGAAATGCGGTGCAAGTGGTGGATTAAATCTGAAACTGATGCTCTGCTCAGCAAGCTGGTCCTTTAATGCTGGCTCCAGTGCAGCGAAAGCTTCTTGCAGCTCTCTGTCGCCTCCTCGGAAATTAGTGCCACGGTCACAGAGAATCTCAAATGGCTTCCCTCTTCTTGCCACGAAGCGTCGTAAGGCGAGCAAAAAGGAGTCAGTGTCCATGCTGCACAAAAGATCCAGGTGCACACACCGAGTGGTGAGGCATTTAAAGATAATGCCCCACCTTTTCTCGTGTCTGCGGCCTATTTTGATGGTGTATGGGCCAAAACAATCTACTCCAGTAGACCAGTACGCTGGCTGGTTGATACGCAACCGTGCGGCTGGCAGGTCAGCCATCTGGGGAATGACGGGCTTGCTGCGCCATTTACGACACTCTGTGCAGCTATGCTGGTGTTTCTTGACAGCTTGGCGGCCGCGGATGATCCAGTATGTCCTCCGTATTTCTGCAAATACACGATCAGGACCTGCATGAAGCAACCGGTTGTCATAGTCCCGGATGAGCAACTCTGTGACACGGTGGTTTGGTGACAGGATGATAGGATGGATGGTTTCCTCTTCTAGGGTCACTGCCTTTCGGAGTCGACCTCCGACCCTTATCAGCTCCACGTCTTTGTCATAGATGGGGGATAGAGACAACAGGCCGCTATTGGAACTGAGAGGTTTACCTGCTTGCAATGCAGTAAACTCCGCCGGGAAACTCTCCTGTTGTGCTCTCTTCAGGATGGCAACTTCTGTGTTGACTCTGTCGGCTGCAGTCATGGGAGGAGAAGCCGCCCCGTGCTGGTACTGGAATGTGGCGTCGACCAGTTCTGACCATGATTTGACCTGAGTCACATCTGGGACTGAAGAGCTGTTAACTGTAATGTTGCCACAGAAGATAGTATCACGTGTTTCTTCTGCTGGTGTGGGTGTATTTGGTTTACGCAGCAATGGAGTAGCATAGCGGGACGCACCTTCAACTGTGACTCTGATGGTCTTCTGCTCCAGTTGTTCCATAGCTGCTTTATCGCCACCGGAGCGGATCACCTCCTTGCTGTTTCTGAATGGTAGTGTGTCTAGCTTCCAGAGCCTTTCCACATTCTGATGTAGCTCTTCTGAAGGTGAGAGGAATGAAGAATGCAGACAGCTGTTCTCACCTGATGACTGCTGCAGGAAGGTGGCAGGTCCCTGCACAGCCCATCCCAGGGCCGTACACACAGCTACAGGTCCACCGATCGGGCCAGACCGGACTGGGAATACTGGTGTTATCAGGTGAGGATTGTCAGAACCAATGAGTAGCATGGGCTTGACTCTGCTGTAGGAGTGCAATGGAATGTCTCTCATGTGTTGGTAGCTTCGCTTCAGAGTTTCAGCTGCACATGATTGTTCGGCCAGATTCAGATCTGCTGCTGTGAAAGCGTGTCGAATGTCATGTTTCATCCCTTTCTTCATCATGGGTGACACTTTGAGTGAGACTGTGGCTCCCTTTAATTGCACCTTGTCCTGTCTAATCGTCCTCAGGGACAGGATTTCTTCCTTACACTTGAGGCCCAGGTGACGCACAGCAGCTGGTAGTATGATCGTTCTTTCGGATCCATCATCCAGAACAGCGTAGGTATTGAGTGTTTTCTTCCCATTGTGCAGACGTACTGGGACAACCTTCAGCATCACTCGACCTGAATGGCTTACTTGGTCCATGTAAATCATGCTGGGGGACGTACTCACGGTCAGGATAGTGTCTGTTTGAGCCACATCATGGAGCACAGTGAGGTGTTGTTCTCCACAGGTTGAGCATGGCTTCTTCAGCGTACAGTTGTCAGGTGTGTGTCCTCTCCCACACCTCCAGCATCTTCTCCTTTCCTTTATCCAGTCAACCTTTGCATTGTGTGTGAGTTTAGCAAAGTCATCACAGGCGTTGAGGTAATGTTCTTGGTTATTACAGTAGGGGCAATAGGGCTTAAACCTGTCACGCTTCTTAGACTGTGAGGGGATACTGGATACAGGAGCTGGTTTAGGTTGCTGGGCCCCTTGGTGGTTACCTAGCAGAATAGTTGCAGACTTCACTCTTGGCTGCTTCACTGATCTGCGCTCCCGGCTGTCGGCATGTGTAGATTCTACTGGGCAGGCGCTGATCCGACGGGATACCTGCAGAGTCTGGACCTTCCTCTCGAGCCAATCTGCCAGATCTGGAAGAGTATATGTTCTGTCGCTGCCACTCTGGATTATTCCCCTGGAAAAGCAGTATTCGACGAAGGCGTCTCTGAAGTTAACAGGCAGCTTAGTGAGCAGTGTATCCACATGAGAACCACACATCAGTTCTGAATATGAAGGACCTTGCATCGTGCTTAACATGCCCACTAGTGTGCCAACTGATGCTGCAAAATCTTCAATACCTTGATAGTCTCCAGCCTTCACTGGTGGAGCGTTCAGGATGGCATTGAGTTCTCCTTGGACAAGCTGTCTGGGCTGACCATATCTCTGCATGAGGGCTTGCATGGCAGTAGTGTATGGCGTTGCACTGTTGATGAACCGCTTGGCTATTTGAAGCGCAGCAGGGAATCTGAGATGGTCAAGAAGGACTTGATACTTGTAGTCTTCACTTAAATGTCTGTGGGGCCCAAGAACACTGTCCAGTCCCTTTTTAAGCAGCAGAAAGTCAGTTTCCCTCCCTGAGGTGAAAACAGTCAGTTTGGGCTTGGGGATGCCAAATGATGATGCAATAACCATCTCTAAAACACCTGGTGCATTAGAGTTGTCTGGTGGCTGCACAGGTGCAATGGGCTGCTGAGGATAATAGTGTTGGACAGGAGGAGGAACAGGGTAATGTGCAGGAGGATATGGGTATTGCTGAGGAGGAGGCTGCCTATGATTGGGTGCACTGTATGCTGGTTGTGATGAGGGAGGTGCAGTCTGGATCGGCAGGACAGGAACTGCGGAGACTGCAGGTGGCACCAGCGAAGACGTTGGTATTGCTGATGAAACAGAGGCTATTGAATCCACACTGTCCATCTGTGAAACAGGAGCAGATTTTGCAGATTCAGTCTTTGAAGCTTGAGCCAAATCGTCAGCCTGCACTGCAGAAGAAGGTTGATCCACAGCCTCGGTCTGTACAGCAGAGTGTTCAGCATCCTTTGATGAAGCAGCGGCTTTGTCCTGATCCTGAGAGAGGGGCTCCACAGTAGTAGTCAGGATATGGGATGCGGGTGGATGCTGCATCATCCTAGCTGGACTGGTGGGGATCCTCTCTAGATGGGGAAAGCTGCTATACTGAAACATTTCTGCGGCATATCGTTGTGGGCGATATGTGGGGTGAGTGTAGCCAACCTGAGAGTGAGGATTCAGTCTTACATTGTCCATTTCAGCTTCCAGCTCTTTCATTTGGTGTCTCACGGTCTGCCAGCGTGCCTCTAGGCGTTCAAGTCTATCATCAGGGCTCTCATATAACGAATATGGGGGCACTGGATATGATGAAAATCCTCCTATGCTGGGCGATGCTGCGTATGTTGATGTCGTCAGTGACGCTGCCCTTGTTGTGGTGGGATGAAGAGGTTGGAGTGGATAGCTGAGCTCGTAGTCCTCCAGATGTCCGGGAATGCGTCGCATCCTGCTGGGACGGGGACACTGTGGCGGCTCATAATATCCCTTGCTTGTAGCCATGGCGCAGCTTGTGTACATCCGGCTCGAAGGACCACTTGTTAATTATTATTATTATTTTGTATGCTGGCGTACACAAGTCTGGTCTTAGTTCTCTATCAGAAGAACTGCAGCTACTTCAGTGTGACTTTATCCCTCTTTATTCCACATGAACAGGAATTGTCGGGTGTTGTGTGTTGTTGTGGTTTTTCTGAGTACACAAACAAAGAAATAATAAAATGTTAATAATAATAATGATGATCTATCATTCAACAAATGCAGAGTGTAGTAATGAACTGAAACAGTACCCGCTATGGTCACATGAGGCGCTCCATCGTTACATTACAAAGTAAACATATTAATTGTAGCCTAGTAGGTATGAACATTAGCAGAATCAAAGTCCATCCACAATACCAGCAACACAAGCTGAATATGGCTACATGCCAAGAACATATATACACTAAATACGAGCACATTAACACTCCCTTTGCCATAGTTTCGCATAAAGGAGCTCCGAACAGGTGAGCACGCATTACAACATGGCGGCCGTTCCGACCTCAATTAACACTGCAAAACAGCAGATAACAAACAACAAATGTCCGATTCCAACTCACTCGGCATTCACGCACAAAGCGACGACACTGATAGTCCCGGTCTGGCTCCGACTGACACCGTCACAACTTCGAGGATGTGTGCTGCACTCGACAGGTAACGTAACTGCTGCCGCGCTGTGTAGTTTACTCTCGGACCTGCTCGGGTTGCTTCGGTGACGCTCGGTGACGGTGACGTCACATACGTGGCAGAGCAGGGAGGTTTGCACAGTACGTGTAGTTCTGAAGAAAAGTATAAACGTGAAGTATCTCTGATCTCTGAGGATTCATGACATCATGACATCAGAGATAATGACATCATCAAATTACATAAGTCTATGTGTTAATATCCTCCATAACCCATGAGTCTCTGCTGCAACACTTGTATGCACCTGTGACCTCACACTGTTCAACCCCACTGTGATGATATAGAAATGCTCCTAATAGTGAAAGAAGAAACCAATAATCTCCCTCCAAACCTGACAAAATGAGCCCTGATTCCAGGTGTGCCATCTTTATTTCCAGGTGTGTTGTCGTCTTTATTTCCAGGTCTGTTGTCGTCTTTATTTCCAGGTCTGTTGTCGTCTTTATTTCCAGGTGTGTTGTTATCTCTATTTACAGGCATGTTGTTGTCCTTATTTACAGGTGTGTTGTTGTCCTTATTTACAGGTGTGTTGTTGTCCTTATTTACAGGTGTGTTGTTGTCCTTATTTACAGGTGTGTTGTTGTCTTTATTTACAGGTGTGTTGTTGTCCTTATTTACAGGTGTGTTGTTGTCTTTATTTACAGGTGTGTTGTTGTCTTTATTTACAGGTGTGCATGTCGTTCATGCTCTCACAGCGCCTGCAGCGGACATAGCAGCACCAGACGAACTTGCACTCACATCGCTCTACGTGTCTCACTACATGTGTGTTGTATCCTCTACCACAGCACAGCAGGTTGCAGCCGTCAGAGCCAGTGGAGGACCGGTTGCACCGGCGTCCTCTGGTGCCGGCCACACCTCGCCGCTGGTCCTCGAGGCAGTAGTTTGGGGATTTGTTGAGGAAGATGAGCTGCTGCTTATCAGGAAAGTGACGCTGATCCTTCCTCCTTGTTTTCCTCCTCGACCGGTCTGACACCTGGACACTGTGCTCGTACCGCTCCTTCAGGTACGCACCGATGCGCTCAAATGCCGCCATCGTCTTCCAACATGTTTTCACTGCACAGGAGCCAGAGACGCCATGACAACGACAGTGTATGGACATTGTCCGGTGAATGGCCTGATGGACAGAAGAGAAGAGACCAAACATTTATCTTGACATAAAAACACATTCAAGGAGATAAATAATGTGATGCTTCATCCTCACCTGTCGGCCGACCTCAGTATTGTGCTGGTTCATGGTGGTCAGCGTGTATCCTCCTCTGGTTGTTGACATGTTCTTGACGCCATTGTCAATGAACTTGCGGCTGAACCAGGTTCCGTATTGGATGTGGTCTGAGCAGCCGCCCCAGTGCCAACCCTCTGCAGCTGAGCCGGTGCCCTGCAGCCGACTGTCACAGCCACACTCCGTCATGTTGCCGTGACTGCAGGAGCGTGTGACAGCGTGGACGAGCCCTGCTGCCATCACCGCGTAGATAAACGCTGTTTCTTTGGTTCCTACAGGACAACAAGGAGGCAGTCAGTGTGACATCAGAGAAAGTCAACCTGATCACCAGGACCTCCAAGTCCCGAATCAAGTCCCATGTCAAGCCTAAAAGTTCTGAATCAAGTTCCAAGGCGAAACCATCAAGTCCCAAGTCAAGTCCAGAGTGACAAAGTAAGTCATGAAATCTGAACGATGCTGAGTCTGATAACCTGAAATGTCCCAAGAAGACCAATACAGAGAATAAACCCTTTGACTTGTGAAAGGTTGATCGTGCTCACCGCTTGTGGACTCGTATCCGAATATGGGCGGTTGGTCTCTGGTAGAGCAGTTCCACCTCTCGTGTCTGAACTGGCTTTGACACTCGGTGATGGCAAGCTGGGCTCCGTCCTGGATGCTGGGCAGCAGGAAGAGCTTCTTCCGGCACAGGTCGCGTTGTTTGGGGCTCAGAGGGAGGTTCGCACAGCCCAGCTTCTCCGGGACGCCCGCCGAGGTCACACCCAACCACCTGAGGACAACAGTGGCTCAGGTACAGGTACAGGTGGAGCTCTCAGTCAGGAAAACAACACAACTGTAATAATTGAATATGAAAGTAACAGAGGCTCTGACAGACAGTTCATTTACAGAACAGTGGATAATTACATTTATTTAATGTTTGCTTTCCGTTTCTGTGTCTGTTTCATTCATTTTGCTTTAAGCGTCATGTGAAGCTCAGTTCTGTGTTCAGATGTTCTGATCCAGTCGGTTCTGAAGAAAATGAATCAGACTTCTTTTCATGAGCTGAAAATGAAACAAACTCATGCACTGAATTAAATCACTGAATTCTATTAACGGACACAGACGGGCCCAAAGTGACATCTGATCCAATTAAATTAACTTTATTGGATCTGAAGTTAACTGAGTCAAGTATGACTGTAGCAAACATCCAGCAAACGGACTGAGCAGAACCAAAGTGCATATTTCATTTCAAACGTCTTATTCTGTGAAGAGGTTTTGTTCGGTTCAAAGGTTCTTGTGGACCGGGCCTGAGGTCTCAGTTCGGAGTCTTTAAATTGACGTTTTTTCGGAGGGTAATTGCGTTTATTGGATCTGGCTCCAGGCGCTGAAATTCTGCATTCCTCGTCACTCCCCACTGAGTCACCGTCCTCCTCTCAATAAAAAACAGATGGTACCAAATGTAAGGTTCGCATTTCAGACCCGAATCAGAGTGGACCTAGTCACTAAAAAACGGGACTAAACGGCCTCCAGAAACAGAACCGGTTTAAATTCACAGTTTTTTTTTATTTATTTATTGTTATTTTAAGTAAAACCGAGGTTCTAGTACCGGACCGGACCTGATTCAGATTCTTGATTTATTAACCATGTTTATATCCAGACACACGTGAAGCCATAAATTAACTGCTTTTAAACAGAGGTCGGTTCGGTTCGGTTCGGTCTCCTCCAGCTGTCCACAGTTTAAACTTCATCTGATTGTTTGATTCTGTGAGGAAAAGTTTCAATTTATTCAAAAAAGGTTTAAATCGACAGATTATTTCACGGGGGCTCATACTCACATCCAGCTGGCTCTGCAGCAGAGCGGACACACGGAGACCAGCAGCAGGGTCAGGGTGCACATGTGTCGGACTCCACAGATCCGTCTCTCCATGGTCTCTTCATCTCAGTCTGACCATCAGCAGGACTCTGTCTCAGACTAAGACCCGGTCCAGGAGCACGTCGGTTAGTCCTGGTCCTGGTCCGCTCTTGGTCAGGGTGAAGAGGAGCACGCTACGACCCTGATGACGTGATGAACACCGTCCTGGAGGAGTTCGTTCCCCTTCAGTTCTGCAGGAGGAGAAGCGGGGCCGAGTGGACCAGTCCGAGTCCCGGATCCTGATTGGACCAGCACAGGATTCATATTCAGCAGCTGACGTCACAGCTGGACTCTTATTGGACGATCGGGAGGTTCAAAAAGACAAACAGAGGAGTGTCTGTCTGCGCTGACGTCACAAATGTTTCATTACTCAGCTGGTGCTGAGGATGTTGGACCTGAGCGGACTGAGCCGAGTCCAGAAAACCGACCCCGGTTCATCAATTCATCACATGAAATATTCTTCACATCAGACAGAAAATGTTCAAACAGTTTGATGAAACTTTTATGTCAAAGGAAAAATACAGAAAATTCCGATTTATACAAATTTATGAAAGTTTGAATTAAAAAAAATATTTTTGTGGAATAAAAAAGGAAAAAAAGTTTTGTTGAAATAAAAACAGATTTCGTGTTTTCACATTTTATATTTTATAACATTCATATAAATATTCATATATTCTGTGTCCAGCATGTAAACAAGTTCAGAGATCTGTAGAAAAATATAGAAAATATGAACAAAGAACGAAATAAGACCTTTGTTTCACATGATGAAGTCATCATCGTCTTTGGTGTTGAATATGAGCTGATATACGAGACTGAGGTATATAAATATAAATATATATATGAGTGACATCATCAGATTGATGTATGAGAGCATGACATCAGACTCAAGCTCGTGAGAATGTTTTAAGTTTTTCAGATATTTTTGTTGATTTTTTTCATAGAAATAGCTAAAGTTATCATAGTATATTAATTATTCTCTCTTTTATGTGACTTAAGTTAATTGTTGTTTCCTGTTCACTTGGTTCAGTTCGATCAATCTCGATTGATCGAGTCCAAGAGAAAAAGACCACAACAAAGTCTTTAAAGACAAGTCTTCAGTCTTTCCTGGTGTTGGAACACAGGCGGCTCAACAGGATCTCAGAGTACACCTGGTTCACTGGTCCTCTCACGTGATAGGACAAGGCTTTAGGCCACGCCCCCTGGTCCGTGTCCAGCACGGCTGATTGGCTGCTGAGTCCCGGTCCAGTCTTGGTGAATCGGGTTCTGTTGGTTGTGGACACCGTAGAAGACCAAAGCTTTTCCACCTGTGAACGATGAAGAGACACCAACAAAAGAAGACCTCTGATTGGTCGTTCATGACATCATGACATGAAGACACTGTGTTTACATCTGTGTTTCACACATGTTCATATGTGTTTTATCCATGTGTTTAACATACATGTAAAAAGTCTGTGACATAGAGGAGAGCATCGTCTGCATAAAGTAATATAATGTGACTGTTGATGTTTCCGGAGGTGAGGTAAACAAACAAAGGAAGATCCAGAACATTTCCAGGAGGAAGACCGACGTCAACGATCACAGATCAGAAACGCTATTACAATGTTTTTTTCGTCCTCAAACTGAAACGTTCAAATTCTTTTTAAATGAATTCATAATTAAACACTGTTGATTCAAATTGAGCAGTTGGCTGTTCAATTAACATTCAAATAACAATGAATTAATATTTGAATGAATCTTTAAACAGCCCTCTTCAAGTTCACCCAAACTCTGCGATGATCAGACGTCAGGTACAGGTTGTGAACACTAAAACACTTTGTGTCATGTGAAGTTACCTCATGAAAGTGGCAGGCGCATCGACCCTGCAGGAACTCTTTGTATCGACCCATCGTGATGCTGAATGTGTCGATCACTTCATATCCATAGTGCTTTGCAGTGGTGATGATGTTCTGGTTCTCCCTGTAGAGCTCCTGGATTGCTTTCTGGAGAACAAAAAACAAACGTTAGAACGGCGTTTTCCTCGTCAATTCATCAGTTGGGTCATTACATGAAACTTACCAGACTGAGAGATCGGATCCCGTCCACAGGAAGATGGAAACCCATCCCCAAAGACTTCACCAGAACCAGTACTTCACTGAGAGACTCTCTGGGGGGTGACAGTCAACACATGCTGTCATAGTAACCACAGACCCGACAGTGATGTAAACCTGTACACTGATAATACTGATCTATGACATCCAGGTTCAGGTTTCAAACTTTATTGATCCTTTTCAGTAGATCAATATTTTACTTTGATTTAGGACTACAAACACACTCATCAGCCTCATTTGTCTTTAGTTTACTATATAACTAATGTTATCATTCAGACTTGTCATGTGACACATGACATGTAGAAACTCATCACGCGACGTGTTCATGATGTGTCTGCTCACCTGTGCAGAACCTCTCTGACTGTCCTCAGGTGAGCGGTGTTGAGCCACTGAACTCCTCCAACCACTAGAACCGTCCGGTTGGAGTTCAGCAGAGGTCGGGACCTTCACAGAGGAAACTCATCAGCATGTGAAGGTCATGTGATCAAACACATCTTAATCAGAGCACTTCCTGTCACCTGTTGAGCAGCTGCAGCAGAGCCTGTCTGAACGTTGGGCGGAGCTTCTTCTCCAACCAGAACTGAGGATAGTACGAGTAGCTGACCAGAGTCCGACCCAGGTTCAGGTTCCTGTAGACCAGCAGGTCGTGGGCTTTGCCCCAGTCCTCCAGACTGGAGTTCACACGTTCCATCAGGAAGTACATCATCCCTCGATTGGTTGAGTCACCGATGAACAACACCTGACAGGAAGTGAGAGGAGAGACGGGAAGTGAGAGGAGACAGACAGGAGGTGAGTGGAAACATGGACAGGTATCATGACCTTACCTTCCTGTCTGTCATACAGTCCTGCAGCTGGGGGTGGTCCACTAACGGGTGATAACAGCCGTCTGGTTTCCAAGCAACCTCTCGCCAATCACATGTCCTGTTGTCAGAACAGCTGAGACACGGAACCACCCACCGACCTGAGACAGGTGAGACAGGTGAGACATAAGATATAGAAGTATAGGTAGTAGTAGTCAGGTGATCTGCATGTTCACAGGTGAGATACAGAAAGTGACATTGCACCTGGTTCGTGACCTGAGCTGCAGGTCTCAAGTGAACTCTGGGAGCTGATGAAAGGCTGGAGACCACAGGCCCGACCAGGCTGGACCTGCAGACCACAGTCCTGAAACACAGAGACCAGAACAGGAAGGGGGTCGGGTCAGAACCAGAACCAGTGAACAGACACAAGCTGATGTGTTCACATTTGTTATTCTGTGATTTAAGGTGGAAACATGGATTATCCTAAGGTGGATCTTTATATTATTGTAGAAAAGAAGTTTGATTGGTCGGTTTTGATGTTGAAACTGATTTGATGTTTTTTAGTGCCGATGAAAGCGTTTTTTTCAATGTGTTGTCATAGAAACGTAAAGAGATTTCCCAGAGTGCAGCAGGAACACAGCGAGGACGCAGCAAGCGGCAACAGTCAAACGTCGTTTTCATCTTCTTCTTCTTCTCTCATCTCAGATCCCTGGTGAGCCGTGTCCCATCATCCTCTGCTGGTCTCAGAGGTCAGAGGTCAAACAAACCTGCCCGGCCTGGTTCAGGGGCCCCGTGGGAGCCGCCACGTCTGGCCTTGACTTCAGAGCGGCCGCCATCACGCACACACACACGTCCTCACAAACACACACTCTTCTTCTTCGTCTGCAGGTTTTGTCGCGGCGGCGTCACATTCTGCACGCCGGCGTCGCAGCTCACGACAAAGTGCAACAAGAAAACTTAACAGGGATTTTCTTGTTCGTACCTGAGCTCAGTGTAAACGCTCAAACAGACGGGACACTGCTCTGAGAACAGCCGCCGCCGCCGACCACGAAAACACACGACACCCACCGAGCAGCACCAAACACGCCACCACCTTTCATCTGCAACAAGCGGCCGGCTCAGAGCTCACTGCCACGTCGACGACTGCAAACCTTTTGTCTTTGTGTCCACACAAAGATGATTGTTTGAGCTGAAACAATCAGAACCAGAACCAGAATTACAACCAGGATCACTGATCTGAATCTGACTCAGTTTCACTCTCAGTGTTAAAACAGACATAAAGACAGACATGGACATAAAAACAGCTGAAAACAAACAGAAACAAACTATGAACAGATAAAATATATACAATAACAACATAACAACATAAATGTTTGTGATAAAGATCTGATATAATATCTAATATAATATCTTCCTGAATTAAACTTTAATAATCTAATAATTTTTCACATAAACAGAAACATTTAAGACTGTGAGTCTTAGTGAGTCTCTAAGTTTATTTAAAATGTTTCATATTTAAATGTATTTTATGTTGCATAATAAGAATAATATTAAATATTAAATAATATAAATACTCCTCTCCAAACCTCGCCTTCAGAGTAATGAAGCGCCTCTGTTCGTTCACAGAGGGGTAGGGAGAAGCGGACTGAAGTTTGATGGACGTGTCAGGATCCAATCATAATGAGCAGCCCCATCAACATGATTAGATGGTGTTTTCCCATGATTTCGCCCTCTAGACTAAAACATTTAATTTTTTTGACAAACCTTCTATTTTACTGGCTGCAATGGGGTCATGAAGAGGTTTTCAAGCAATATTGTAAAAAATGCTCCAGAAAACATCTCCTACCCTCCTTTAATCATCAGACTTTGATGTTCAGTAGACTTTCTGTTGAAACAAAATTACTTTATTTGATTTAATCAAAGTCCTTATTGTTTATTTTAGTGTAGTTAAATTATTATTTAATTTCATTAATTCATCACATTATTTGATTTTTGTTTGAGAAAGTTGCATAAATAAATTAATTTGTTCTTTAATTACATCAAATAGACACACAAATATATTTTAATATAATATAATATAATAATAAATTATTAAACATTTCATAAATTGATAACAGGGTGAGACTTTTATTTCCATGCTTTTATCATGCTGTTTTTGTTTGAAATTTAATGAAATATGACTTTTTTTCATTTTGATTTATTAATTTGACCAGTGACCAGTGACGACGTCGCAACAGCTGCTTTCATCTCATCCTCACATGAACAACCTCAAAGAGGCGACGCCACACCGCATCAATGAAGTCTCTGTGCACCATTAGGGGCCCATCAGGTGCCCCACGACCCCCCAGCACCATGGGACAACACCTACTCTGTTCCTACAGATAGATCAGAGGACAGGTGAGGAGGAGACATGAAAATATGCAGCAGCAGAAGATGAAGAGGTGAAAGATGACTGCTCTCAGCATGAACGAGCTGGAGCAGTCAAAGAAAGAATCAAAGAATCAGAGGTAGTCCTGAAGAGGTTCTGAAAATGTTTCATGTCCTCACGTCCAAAAACAAGATGGAGCTCATTCAAATCAGTCTGTTTCACATTAAAGTCAGTATTCAAGTCAACATGTCTGCTGACAGGAGTCGACTCTAACCAGCAACAAACCAACATCAAACAAAAAGACAACTTCAAAAGACCAGAAATGACAAGTTCGTCCAATTTGTCCTGATGGTGGCGCTACTATGACTAGTCTGTTCCTGTCAGAGAGGAAGTACACTGACTCACCTACTGTGTGTTTGAGGGACTTTCTGCTGATAGTCGTCTACATCTCAGAGTAACTCTGTTTACGTCCTCGCAGTAACTGTAGACATCCTTGCAGTGACTGTAGACCTCCTCACAGTGACTGTAGACGTCCTCACAGTGACAGTAGACGCCCTCGCAGTGACAGTAGACATCCTCACAGTGACAGTAGACGTCCTTGCAGTGACAGTAGACATCCTCGCAGTGACTGTAGACGTCCTTGCAGTGACAGTAGATGTCCTCGCAGTGACTGCAGACGCCCTTGCAGTGACTGTAGACGCCCTCGTAGTGACAGTATGGACGTCCTCACAGTGACAGTAGACTTCCTTGCAGTGACAGTAGACATCCTCGCAGTGACTGTATAGACGTCCTTGCAGTGACAGTAGATGTCCTCGCAGTGACTGTAGATGTCCTCACAGTGACAGTAGACATCCTTGCAGTGACTGTAGACACCCTCGTAGTGACAGTAGACATTCTTGCAGTGACAGTAGACATCCTCGCAGTGACTGTAGATGTCCTCACAGTGACAGTAGACATCCTCACAGTGACAGTAGATGCCCTTGCAATGACTGTAGACGCCCTTCCAGTGACTGTAGACGCCCTTGCAGTGACTGTAGACGCCCTTGCAATGACTGTAGACGTCCTCGCAGTGACTGTAGACGCCCTCACAGTGACAGTAGACATCCTCGCAGTGACTGTAGATGTCCTCACAGTGACAGAAGACGTCCTCGCAGTGACAGTAGATGTTCTTGTAATGACCATAGACGTCCTCGCAGTCCGCACAGATGATGTCACTTCCTCTGAAATGTGACCATGTGTTTTGCCAACATTTCACAACATGAAGTCAAGGAAAACATAACAACTGCATACCCTGACATCATTTCCTGCTCTGTCTATACAGCCTGCAACCAATAGGAAAACAGCCTACCTGCAGGAAGCTACACATCACATGATCCCCAAACATGGGCAGACTGGGCCGGCTCTCACGGTACATGTGGACGGTGTAGATCGCCATGACAACAGGCTCCAGCTCGGTGTCATCCGTCACCAGGATGCTAATCCTGCTATTGCCAAGGCCGACTGGGTAGTTCGCCATCCTGAACAAACAAACCAGACCAGGGGTTGGGGGTCAGGGGTCAGGGGTCATGGGTCATGGGTCATGGGTCAGGGTGTCCTAGTCTCACCTGGGCCCTTGGTGCTCGTCCAGGTGGACTCGGCAGGCTGAGCTGATGGGCTCCGGACGGATTCGGACTGTCACTGTGTCAAAGGTCACCTCTGCGTGGTACTCCTTCACCAAGGGGCTAAAGGGCGGGGTCAGAGTAAGGGGGGGATCGGTGTAGATCTGTCTGAGGTGGGGGTCCAGACATGGACCTGGAACACCATCATGTGATGACAGAGCCGACTCCTGATTGGTCGGTTTGTCTGTCTCACCAGTCCTGAAGGAAACATGAAAAAACCTTCTTCAGTTTATTTTAATTAATTTAATTTAACTTGATGTCAGCCAATAGATCAGACTCACTTGAAGCTCTGATTCCTCTGCAGCTCGTAAAAACTACTGATCCGGATCAGAAGATCAGAGACGCAGAGAGGATTGCAGGAGAAGGAGGAGGGGGAGGGGGAGGAGGAAGAGGAAGAAGAGGAGGAGGAAGAGGAGAAGGAGGAGCTCCTGGGATATAACTACAGAGAAAACAAAGATAGATCAGAACTGGTCTGAAACATCACTGAACCATGGCTCAGCAGAACAGATGAGTTCATTAGTCTGATTAATGAAAAATAAAGTTTGATTTGTTTGTTTGTCAATTTAATTTTGAATATTTAAAGTTTAAACTGAGTTTTGTCTTTTAAAGTCACAGTCTCACAGACAGGAAGTGTTTTCTTCTTCTTTGCTTTCAGTCTGTTTTATTTGACAGACCTGATAAAACGTTGACAGAACGTGACTGAAACCCAAACACAACATATGTTAGAGTTCATCTGACGAACCGAAGAAGACACCCGTGCTTGAAATAAAGACGAAGCATGAACAAACGCTGACCTCATCCAGCATAGAACGTATAAATATATATTATGAGATCATCAAAATGTTATGTTGTTTCAGCATTGTTTAAACGTTTGTTTACCAGCTCAAATGCTGACGCCATTTTCATCTGTTGCTGAAACTGAAGAAGAAGAAGAAACTCGTCCTCTGACAGGTGTGTGTGCGTCTCTGAGGACAGGTGTGTCTGCATCTCTGAGGACAGGTGTGTGTGTAATGGCAGCAGGAAGTGGAGTGTGTCCTCTAGGATCAGGTCTTTGGTGATCTGTCCATCAAAAGTGTCGTCGCCCAGAGACAAGAAGGTCACGTCTGTGTCCACCTGAAGAACAGACCAATCATAGAGCAGCTGACAGACCAATCATGGAGCAGCTGACAGACCAATCATAGAGCAGCGCTGCCCTCTGCTGGGTGAGAGCAGACAGTTCACTGAGACAGTTTGTCAAAGACTTTATTTTGAAAAGTTTACAGCTTCCTGCTTTGAATTCAGAAACCACAGAAGAGAGGTGACATGACTCTCAGTCACATGACTCTTACCTGGATGACCACAGGTGAGACGGAGTGGGTGAAGAGCAGAGTGAAGGTGAGCAGCTGGTAACACAACAAACACCTGAAACAACCAATCAGTGATCAATGAGATGAAACACAATGCAATGTTACCTTAACGTAATTGATGTAACATTAGAATAACAGGTTATTTAGGTCCTGGAGGGTGCATGGGAGTTTGCCCAACCAGTCTACATGTGCTTTGTGAACTTGGAGAAGGCATTCGACCGTGTCCCCTGGGAAACCCTGTGGGGGGTGCTCCGGGAGTATGGGGTCCCGGACCCGTTAATACGGGCTGTCCGGTCCCTGTACTCTCGGTGTCAGAGCTTGGTCCGCATCGCCAGCAGTAAGTCGGACTTGTTTCCTGTGAGAATTGGACTCCGCCAGGGCTGCCCTTTGTCACCGATTCTGTTCATAACCTTTATGGACAGAATTTCTAGGCGCAGTCAGGGCGTTGAGGGGCTACGGTTCGGTGGCCTCAGGATTGGGTCGCTGCTTTTTGCAGATGACCTGGTCCTGTTGGCTTCATCGGAGCGTGACCTTCAGCTCTCTCTGGAGCGGTTCGCAGCCAAATGTGAAGCGGCTGGGATGAGAATCAGCACCTCTAAATCTGAGGCCATGGTTCTCAGCCGGAAAAGGGTGGAGTGCAGTCTCCAGGTCGGGGTTGAGATCCTGCCTCAAGTGGAGGAGTTTAAGTATCTCGGGGTCTTGTTCACGAGTGAGGGAAGGACGGAACGGGAGATTGACCAGCGGATCAGTGCAGCGATGCGGACTCTGCGCCGGTCCGTCGTGGTGAAGAGGGAGCTGAGCCGAAAGGCGAAGCTCTCGATTTACCAGTCAATCTACGTTCCTACCTTCACCTATGGTCATGAACTTTGGGTAGTGACCGAAAGAATGAGATCGCGGATACAAGCGGCCGAAATGAGTTTCCTTCGCGGAGTGGCTGGGCTCTCCCTTAGAGATAGGGTGAGAAGCTCGGCCATCCGCGGGGAGCTCGGAGTAGAACCGCTGCTCCTCCGCATCGAGAGGAGCCAGTTGAGGTGGCTCGGGCATCTAGTGAGGATGCCTCCTGGACGCCTCCCTGGTGAGGTGTTCTGGGCACGTCCCTCCGGGAGGCGGCCCCGGGGAAGACCCAGGACACGCTGGAGGGACTATGTCTCTCGGCTGGCCTGGGAACGCCTTGGGGTCCCCCTGGGGGAGCTGGACGAAGTGGCTGGGGAGAGGGAAGTCTGGGTCTCCCTGCTAAAGCTGCTGCCCCCACGACCCGCCCTCGGATAAGCGGAAGAAGACGGACGGACGGACGGAAGGTTATTTAGAGAACTCATGAAATACACAGATGGAGTTACCTGTCTGTCTGTCTGTTTACCTGTGTAGAGTTGGTGGCTTCTCATTGGTCGACATGGCAGCCTGCAGCACATCACCTATCACCTTCTTCACCTGCCTCAAAGCCTCATGGGAGGTGGTTGGTCCGAGCTGCTGCAGCAGAAAGTTCCTGAGCTGAAGAAGAGACAAAGGTTAAAGGTTGTTGTCACATTCAGAGGGTCCAAATGACCTCCTCAGTCCTTTCCTAAACACTTGAACTTGATGGAAAGATCCAGGAAAGTGAGGTGACAAGGAGTTAAGAGAAGTGGAGAGGTGACAAGGAGTTAGGAGATGCGAAAGCTCGCCGTGTGGGCCCAGGTTCGAATCCCGACCTGTGTGGCCCTTTCCCGCATGTCATTCCTCATCTCTCTCCCCACATTTCCTGTCACTATCAACAATAAAGAAAAAAAAGAAGAAGAAATGAACAGACAGTCAGACAGATGTCTTCATGACAGGTGTGTTACCTTTATGGTCCGCCCCCTCTGCTCCTGATTGGTCATCACCACGCTGATGTCATGCAGGAAGGCGGTCAGTGGGCTCACCGAGGTCACCAGGACATAAACATTCACCATGGCAACCAGAGCGGGAGGTGGGGCTCTGACAGGTGGGTATCTGAGGAGGCAAGCAGGTGAGCTCACACAGGTTTGTCTATTTCACGTGATCAGTTGACACTCACCTGTCCATGTCCGCTGAATCCTTGGGAACCTGCAGCCTCTGATTGGTCGATCCACAGGAGTAAGGCCTCATGGGTAATTCAGATCCTGAAGCAGAAACAGGTAGAGAAGTGTGACACCTGGAGTCACCTGCACAGGTGAGCTGTGAGGCGCTTCCTGTGACGCTCAGACTCACCTGTTATGTGAGATCGGGCAAAGAAGTCACAGAGACCACCACCTGCATCAGAGAACACCTCCGTCACCGTGGGCAACAGGTTTACCTGAGGACATGAGCAAACAGGTGAGTCCACGACCGCTCAGGTAAACACCATGTGACTATGAGATGGACTTTGATTGGCTGCTGAGTCTCACCATCTGATGATGCTGCAGGTGAGAGAACGACACTCTCCTCAGACAGCTTCTCTCTGCAGAGCTGAGACACAGCAACAGGCTCCACCCACTCACATCTGTAACCATGGAGACGCATTTAGATTACTAAGGCCTCCTGGTGGAGCCTCCCAAGGGCCTCCCAGTGGAGCTGCTACTCTGATTACGAGTCTGACTGCACGTGAATGCCTCACTGTTTCCATGGCGATGGGGTCAGGGCTGAAGCAGCTGGTCACTGTGATTTATGAAAGCTGTAAAACATTGACCTCTCTTTCTTCTTCACCTGTTGGTTCAGATGTCAGCCCCCCCCCCTTTACATGCAGACACAGCTGTCAATCATCTGACACAACTGTCGTCTCATCAGTCTGTGTGTGTTTGTGTGTGTGTGTGTGTTCATCACTAAGCATGTTAAAGATCCACGTTCATAAACTCACTTCATAAACTAATCTTCCTGAAGTCATCATGACATCATCGATTTAATGACATCATCATCATCATGAAGATCAGAGGGTCAGACTCAGACGTTTTCAGGAGTGTCTAAAGTTTAATTCAAAAGCCAGTTTCTATTCTTTATTTTTAAGTTCAAAATAAGACTTATATTGTTATGTTCTTTTAAAATAAGACTTATATTGTTATGTTCTTTTAAAATAAGACTTATGTCATGTTATTTCAAAACAAGACCTTTATAAGGATGTTTAAAAATACAATTTCTAAATTTGACAGATTTTGTTTTGATTTTGATGTTTTAAGTTTGTTTGTCTGAGGACGGACCAGCCTACAGGAAGTCCCCGCCCAACACAAACATACATACTAAAGTATTTCCTGTCTCTGAATTAACTAAATAAAACACATCAGCTGTGTTTCATGTTTTAATGCGTTCAGATCTTCACGTATGTTTGTTGTATTCACATGTTAACATGTTTAACACACGTGGAGTGAAGCTGTCACACCTGCTGGTCAGAGGTCAGAGGTCAGCTTCCTGTCAGCTGACGTCAGCTGATCTCTGACCTGTGGCGCCCCCCTCAGGACTCTCACCATGGTTGGGTCTCAGGAAGCTGCTGGTCTCTGCGTATCGGGACAGCTGGACTTCATAGTCCATCTCCTGGAGAACCCGCTGGTACAGCTGGACCTCGGTGTCTGAGACTGGGTGTCGACCCGTCAGAACCACGGCCCGGCGGCGCCGGGAGGGCTGGGACCAGAGCTGGACCTGAGGAGAGAGAGAGAGAGAGAGACATTCATGATGCTAACATGCTAACATCTGTGAACCTAACAGTTGTTAGCTGTTCAGATGAAAACATTTCAAATAGAGTCTTTGTCCTCTTCACATGTTCACATGTTGAAATCCACACATGACCTCTGTGAATGTTTCCATGCGAGACAGGAAGCAGCTCTGCTCCTCTTCTTCTGCTGGAGGTTTCTTCGTCTGTGGTATCAGCTCTCTGTGTTCTTGTCATAAACAAGCTGACAAACTTTAGAACAATGTTACTGTAACTACTTGTGAACATCTTGGAAACTAAATACTTCAGAGACTGTTTGGAGCCAGCGAACGCCACTTCCTGTTTACATAATGAATCATCTGGATCCACTTTAACACGTGTGTGTGTGTGTGTGTGTGTGCGTGTTTTCATTCTCAGCTGATATTTTAATAAAGTGTTAACAAACATTCACGTTAACAAGGATTCAAACGTGTTTATGTTCATCAGCTGAAACTAAATCTGAGTGTGTGTGTGTGTGTGTCAGATAACATGGACTAAATATAACTCCTTGGGGACTGACCTCTGCCTGAGTGTTAGCAGTTAGCAGTGAGCTGAAGCTGAACTAACGAGGACGCATACCAGACTGATGACCTGAGTCATCATCATCATCATCACGATCACATGACCGTCCTGAGCTCTCAGGCTCATCTCATGGTCTTCATCAGAGGTTAAAACAAACAACTGGAGATGTTTTAAAACAGGAAGTGGATTTATATTGAAAGGACAGCCTGCCGTTCAAACGTGATCATGTGATCTGTGATCATGTGATCAGACACAGGTTGTGATGTTGAATCTTATTTTATGCAAACAGGAAGTTCACACAGAGTGATCTGATTGGACAGAGTCATTCATGAGTACTGATATAGAGAATAACCGAACAGAGACGTCACAGCTGATCAAAACTTTAAACCGATGAACCAATAACATCTGACCAAAGCTCTGATTGGTCGACAGAAGAGGACAAAGGAAAGGACAGAAGGAAGGAAGGAAAGGAGAGAAGCCTGTATACTCATGTGACATCAGATGACTTCGACCAATCAGAGAAGAGCAAACACAAAGGAACAGCTTCATCTGTCGTCACTTCTCACTCTGAACCCATAAAAGGAGCTTGTTCATGATGTCATCATCATGATGTTGTGCTAAGGTTGTGTTGACGTTGTGCTAACGTTATGTTACGTTGTACTAACGTGCTGTTGTGCTAACATTTTGTTGACATTGCGCTTACATTGTACTAACATTGTGCTAACGTTGTCTTGATGTTCTGCTGTCTGTAATATTTATATCAGGACAGACACACTCGAAATACCAGCAAACATACTGACACATACTCTGCTCTGATTGGTTGTCTCGGCTGTCAGTCATCCTGTCGTAAAATTAAACCATGCTGCACACGGCCATTTTTCCTCCATGATCCAAAAATACCAACAACAATGAGCCACCTGTTAGAGACCAAAGACTGACCAAAGACTGACCAGAGACTGACCAAAGACTGACCAAAGACTGACCAAAGACTGACTGACTATAAAAATAATAACAATTTGAAGAATCTGAAGTCTCATGGTCTTTATCAGAGGATGAAACCGATATGACACACACACCTGTCTGTGTCTCTCACCTGTCTGTGGCTCTCACCTGTCTGTGTCTCACCCATCTGTGGCTCTCAGCTGTCTGTGTCTCACCTGTCTGTGTCTCACCTGTCTGTCTCTCGCCTGTCTGTGTCTTACTTGCCTGTCTCTCACCCATCTGTCTCTCGCCTGTCTGTGTCTCACCTGTCTGTGTGTCACCTGTCTGTGTGTCACCTGTCTGTCTCTCGCCTGTCTATGTCTCACCCGTCTGTCTCTCACCTGTCTGTCTCTCACCTGTCTGTGTCTCAACTGTCTGTCTCTCAACTGCCTGTGACTCACCTTTCTGTGTCTCACCTGTCTGTGTCTCACCTTTCTGTGTCTCACCTGTCTGTCTCTCGCCTGTCTGTGTCTTACTTGCCTGTCTCTCACCCATCTGTCTCTCACCTGTCTGTATCTCACCTGTCTGTCTCTCGCCTGTCTGTGTCTCACCTGTCTGTGTGTCACCTGTCTGTCTCTCGCCTGTCTATGTCTCACCCGTCTGTCTCTCACCTGTCTGTCTCTCACCTGTCTGTGTCTCACCCGTCTGTCTCTCGCCTGTCTGTGTCTCACCTGCCAGTCTCTCATCCGTCTGTCTCTCGCCTGTCTGTGTCTCACCTGTCTGTGTGTCTCGCCTGTCTGTGTCTCACCTGTCTGTGTGTCTCACCTGTCTGTGTCTCGCCTGTCTGTCTCTCGCCTGTCTGTGTCTCACCTGTCTGTCTCTCGCCTGTCTGTCTCTCGCCTGTCTGTGTGTCTCACCTGTCTGTGTGTCACCTGTCTGTCTCTCGCCTGTCTGTGTCTCACCTGTCTGCGTCTCACCTGTCTGTCTCTCGCCTGTCTGTGTCTCACCTGTCTGTGTGTCACCTGTCTGTCTCTCGCCTGTCTGTGTCTCACCCGTCTGTCTCTTGCCTGTCTGTGTCTCACCTGCCAGTCTCTCGCCTGTCTGTGTCTCACCTGTCTGTCTCTCACCTGCCAGTCTCTCATCCGTCTGTCTCTCGCCTGTCTGTGTCTCACCTGTCTGTGTGTCTCACCTGTCTGTCTCTCACCTGTCTGTCTCTCGCCTGTCTGTCTCTCGCCTGTCTGTGTCTCGCCTGTCTGTCTCTCACCTGTCTGTCTCTCACCTGTCTGCGTCTCACTTGTCTGTCTCTCGCCTGTCTGTGTGTCTCACCTGTCTGTCTCTCGCCTGTCTGTGTGTCTCGCCTGTCTGTCTCTCACCTGTCTGTCTCTCACCTGTCTGCGTCTCACTTGTCTGTCTCTCGCCTGTCTGTCTCTCACCTGTCTGTCTCTCACCTGTCCGTCTCTCGCCTGTCTGTCTCTCACCTGTCTGTCTCTCACCTGTCTGCGTCTCACTTGTCTGTCTCTCGCCTGTCTGTGTGTCTCACCTGTCTGTGTCTCACCTGTCTGTGTGTCACCTGTCTGTCTCTCACCTGTCTGTGTCTCACCTGTCTGTCTCTCACCTGTCTGTCTCTCACCTGCCAGTCTCTCATCCGTCTGTGTCTCGCCTGTCTGTGTCTCACCTGTCTGTGTGTCTCACCTGTCTGTCTCTCGCCTGTCTGTGTCTCACCTGTCTGCGTCTCACCTGTCCGTCTCTCGCCTGTCTGTCTCTCGCCTGTCTGTCTCTCACTTGTCTGCGTCTCACTTGTCTGTCTCTCGCCTGTCTGTCTCTCACCTGTCTGTCTCTCACCTGTCTGTCTCTCGCCTGTCTGTGTGTCTCACCTGTCTGTCTCTCGCCTGTCTGTCTCTCGCCTGTCTGTCTCTCACCTGTCTGTGTCTCACCTGTCCGTCTCTCGCCTGTCTGTGTCTCACCTGTCTGTGTCTCACCTGTCCGTCTCTCGCCTGTCTGTGTCTCACCTGTCTGTCTCTCGCCTGTCTGTCTCTCACCTGTCTGTGTCTCACCTGTCCGTCTCTCGCCTGTCTGTGTCTCACCTGTCTGTGTCTCACCTGTCCGTCTCTCGCCTGTCTGTGTCTCACCTGTCTGTGTCTCTGCAGGCTCTCCAAGGTTGAGATGAACTTCCGGGTCTCTTCAATCACGCCGTCCTCCCCCGCCTTCCTACTGCGCATGTCTGCGGCGGGTTGTTGCGGTCCGGACCATAGCCGGTTCCGAGCCACCATCAGGGTCTGGTAGAACAGACACACGGCCACTCCGAGCAGCAGCAGCGGGCCAGAACACGACCGGCGGCGGAACAGCATGCCGGCCTCCCGCAAGAGGAGCCCGCCGGCTGAGGCCAGGAGGCAACGCATGACGACCCGAACCGAACCGAGACCCGAAGGTCCAGCTCACATTCCTGAAGGACTCAGTCTACCTTCATCATCAGCTTCATCGGCTTCATCTGATGTCTCTCATCATCAAGGAAACGTTTGTTAAATGTTTGTTTAAGGTTTGTTTAATGTTTGACGGATGTTTTTAAAATGTTGTCTAAATGTTTGTTGGATCCTCTCTCATGGTGTCTGAACTGAAGCAGTGAGTTTAAAGAGCTTCCGTCGGTACCGAGTCTCTTCATAAAGTTCTGGTTCTGATCCCTTGCGCGCCGTGGGCAGACTGTAGTTCGGTTCCGATCAGCCGAACGTCATCTTCGGTCCTGCTCGGTGAGATCCTGAGACTTCGAACACAGATGACCTTCCAAGGAAACACTTCTGGTCCCGGATCACCGGAGCTCGTCTCGGTTTATCCAGATCTGTCCCGGTCTGTGCGGACCCAAAGTGCGCAGCTCGCTCTGTCAGCCAGTGTAACGGACCGTTATCCACAGAGCCGTGAACGTCAGGAGGAGCCGTTACTCGGTCCAGTCTACTCGGATGAGCGGACTGTGTGGAGGACTCTCCGGGACTGTGGAGCTTCAGTTTGAGCCTGAAGTTAAAAACAAGTCGAGTCTCAGAGACCATCTGGTTTGAGTTAAATCAGCAGGAAGAAGAAGGAGCCTCAGTACTCAGATTTCTAGTCCGTCCTCCTCCGTCTGGAGCCGAACCTAGACCCGGACCCGGACCTGGACCCGGACTCTCCTTCAGGATTGAGATTTTTTTCCCGTTGAAATCTGAAAAAGCTCTGTAGGAGGTCAGATCCTCCCCCTCACACACACACACACAGTGAAGAGTTATTTATGGAACACACACACACACACACAGAGACAGTACAAACGTGTGTGTGTGTGTGTGTTAAAGTCATCGTTCATGTTAAAGAAAAAAACTTTTTTTCAGATTAAAAACTGTTTTCAAAGACATGAAGTTAGCTCATATGCTAACCTTAGGTAAACACAAGCTCACCAACCAGCAACCTCCACCGACATGAAGCCACGCAGGAAGTGACACAAACTGCAGTTCCTCTAACGTCCACCTGAGGCTGGCTGCAGAAGTGAGTCAGTCTCCATAAGTCCCCATGTTAGACAGCAGAAATAAACATGTTTACAGCCTGGTACAAAAACAGTTTTGGTCTCTGTAGCTAATTTCCCCGTTCATGACAACTGTACTGAGGGTGAATTTATATACAACTCACCTGTTCACATTATATTAAGGCTTAAAGTTATGCAGGATTCAGAGCGTGGACGCTTTGACTGACAGGTGGGACAGGTCATCATGGAGACAAAAACACTGAGGTTCAGTTACTCTGTAGATACTCAATAAAGCCTTCAGTCGTCATGATAACAGTGCGAACACGTTACAAACACAGGTGATTATTGAGGCGGTGCCTCCTGCTGGAAGATGCAGGTACTCAAATATTCTATTACACGAGCAGAGCGTCACATCAACAGATGATCTTTGACTCATCAGTAACAGCTGATCTGAGACATTGATCATGTGATGTTCAGGTGACATCAGCTGACTGGACAGCTGAAGAAAGCAAAAAAACAACAGATTAAAAAAAAAAGGTTTTATTGAGTTAATCTGAAACACAAATACACTAAAACAACACACAGAGAATTACACACACACACACACACACACACACACACACATACACACAGACAGATAAACACACACACAGATACACACTTTGTTCCGTCTGATTTCAGGATCTCTTTTATCTCGTCAGGTTCGGATGTGTCTGAGTCTCGCAGGACTCCATATTTGTAGTCCAACAGATCATCAGGTTTGTAGTTTTTCAGGAAGAGGAGCGCAGCCTCATGGGAAAATAAACATTTGAAGTGTGATGTTTGATGAACGTTTGGTTCTTCTTTGATGGTTCTGATGGTCCGGTCTGGTCCGGTCCCCTTCATGTCTCATGGACATGTCTGAATGTTCTGTGGGTGAACAAGTCGTTATGACACGTGAAGACACGTGACCACATGACTGTCTGATCTCAGTTTTTTTTTCTGTTGGCACAAAAGAAGACGCAGCCGTCACCTTTGACGTGGGACGGCTGCAGCCTATTGGTCAGAGTGTGTCATGAGGGCGATGGCGGCGTTCAGTCTATTTGTGGCGGCTGCCTCGCCTCTTCATGGCCGCCGTACACTGAGGACAATACCACTTCCCCTTCGGAGCCTCCGTCAGGCCAACACAGCCATAGTGGAACCACTCGATGGGACACTGAAACACACACATTATATATACATATATAAATACACACACACACACTCTTCATCATCATAAACATCATCAGATATTTTAGATGAACTCACGTCCGTGTTGTCACAGCCGACCATTTCTCCGTAAGAAACCTGGAAAACATTTCAAACACAATCATGACGTTTGAATCAGTGACATCACAGCCATGCCGTGCAGCGATTGGTCGACTAGTCGTACCTGGTTACAGATGCAGTATCGGGGCTCATTGGGGTCGTAGGTCCAGTCCACCTGACTGTTGGCCTCGGCCTCAGGCAGCGCTGAGGCCTGCTGGGAAAGTTCCTGAGCCAGCGCCGATGACGACGAGCACGATGACAGAGAGGAAGAGGAGGAAGACGAAGACGACTGATGGTTGGATGACTTGATGCTGCTTCTGTCAAAACGTTAGAGAAACGTCGTCATCATACAGGTGTAATCATGATGTCATAGATTATATAACTTATGTGTGTATGTATAAACACTTGATGCTGACTGTTACTCAGTCGAGGACTCTAACCTGTGACTCTTTTTGTACATCTCTGACTCACATCCTGTTATTCTGAAGGAGTGTCCGTGTGTTTGTTTGTCTTACTTGGACTTGCGTCCCCTGGAGTCTGAGGCCGTGGTGGGGGTCAGGGTCTGGGTGAGGGTGGAGGCTAGAGCGGAGGAGGAGTATCCGGTGTTATCCCGGGACAGAGCAAACTCTCTGCTCAGCTGGAAGTCATTGTTCTTGATGGCCTCGTAACTCGCCTTCAGGCTGGACGTCCTCCGTCCCTCCTTCATCTGAACACGACAACAAAAACAAAGTTCAGTTCTGACGAGGTCCGATTACATCGAGCTCCATGTTCTGAGCACACAGCAGGAAGCAGTCTGCACAGAGCACGTTAGCATGTTAGCACACTCATAATCTGTAACTGTGTGATGTAATCTGAAGTCACATCAAGAAACTATTTAAGAAATGTTCATTATCAAATCAACGTCAACAAATCTGTACAAACACGACGTCCTTAAACATGTGCGTCATGCAGAGATCATGTGACTCACACTGTGAATACTACATGTAAGAAACAGACATGACCTCAGTGTCCACGTGTTTCATGTTTACATGTTGTCATGTTTTCATTGGTCTGTTAGCATGTAGTGACCTGGGCAGTGGCCTGCACGGCCTGGGCAGCAGCCATGGTGATCGCCCCGGCTCCAGCACCAGGCCCGGCGGGCAGTGAGCTCAGGTTATAGGAGGCCAGAGGCTGAGAGGAGTTCACACTGTACACGTTGTTGGTGGACGAGGATGTGCTGTTGGTACGGCAGCCTGCAGAGGACACAGCTCACAGTTAAAACACACACAAACACACACACACACACACACGGGGGCTGCAGGTGTACAGGTGAGGCTCACCTGGCGTGTTCTCCTTGGAAGCGTCTGACGTGAGCGTGGACAGCAGAGCCTCAGACTTAAACTTCTTCTCTGGAACATGTTCGGTGGTGTGATGAGTCGGTGCGCTGTACTTCCTCTCTGTGACACACACACACACACCGTCATCATCATACACACACACACACACACCCCATCATCATCATCATCATACACACACACACACACCCTATCATCATCATCATCATACACACACACGCACACACACACAGCCCGGCTGCAGTCTGGACTTACTCTCTGTTGTGGTGTGGGAGTGGACGTGATGGTTGTTGACGGGCTGAGACGGACTGTCCATCTCTAAAGACCCTGAGGACGAGAGGACAGGAAGTCAAAGAGACTTTCAAAATAAAAGCTCAACACTGCTCCTGGTTCTGGTTCTTACGTCTCTCCAGGATCTCGGTGATGCCGGCGTTGTCGGCCTCCAGCTCCATCTTGAACTTGGCCAGCTCCTGGTCCAGTTTACGCAGGTGACGGTCCACCTGAGACAAGAACAGAGACCAGAGCCCAGTGAGGACAGGATGGGCTTACGGGTTACTGGTTCTGATAGTCCAACAGACAGTAATCTGTCTTTGACTGACATCTGGTGGCCGACAGAGTGAACTACAGGGAAAAGTTCTGAACAGTTTAAAGGGATAGTTCGGGATTTTTGACATGAAGCTGTATGGCATCCCCGTCAGTAGTGTCGCACAGCCACACCGACTTACCCCCGACAGTGTCCTGTGGGCCGAGTTCTGTCCAGGTTTGGTCAGCAATGAAAGTAGTCCGGCAGGTTTGCTGGGACACTTAAATAAAAAGTTTTTCTTCTCAAAACAGCATGTGTTCAAAAGAGTGATTTATTTGCATCGCAAAACCGATAAAGTCCCACCTCGTAATCACTTGGTCCTACTTTCTCTTTTTGTATCCCTGCGCTGCTGCAAGATGACAGACGAGGGCTGGGCTGCCCGGAGAGAGCCTGGTGGGGCGGAAGGAGCTGGGTCGGAATTCCGATGCGGCTCTCGTACTAAACAGTAGTGGCCACTTGCACTGACCAAACCTGGACAGAACTCGGCCCACAGGACTCTGTCGGGGGTAAGTCGGTGTGGATGTGTGACACTACTGACGGGGATGCCATACAGCTACATGTCAAAAATCCCGAACTATCCCTTTAACTGTGATTGTTGGTTTAGATTCTCATCAACTCGGAGACCAGCTGATGGTCACACACACACACACACACACACACACACACACACATACACACACACCCACACTCACCAGATCATAAATCTGATTGGCCAGTTGAACTTTCTCGTCTGCATCTTCCAGAGCTTTGTAATAATCCTGAAACAGATGATAAAGTTATTAATATTCATGTTGATGCATGTTGACGTGTAGTCACGTGATGTCACGTGAGGTCACGTGTCTGACCTTCTTGATGACCTCCATCTGCTCTTCTCTCCACTCTGGTTTGTTCTTCTTTGCATTGACGAAGAACTCGATCACTTTCTGCTCCAGCTGATCTGTGGCGTCTGAAACATAAACACAGGTGAGATTCACACCTGAGAACGTGACAACTGATGAAATAGAAACAGGACCAGATCCAGATCCTGGTTCTGGTCTGAGTATTCTGGCTTCATGTGTTCATAATCTCAAGTTTGAGCTTTATTGATGATAAACCTGATTTTTGATTTTTAATAATAGTCATGGTGACCGTGTTCCCATCAGGTCCTGGTTCTGGTCCAGCTCGGACTGCTGGGTTTAACAAGTTGGGAAACTTTATACTGTGAAGAACTCACAGCTTCACAGCAGGTGATCCAGACTCAAACTGGACCTCAGCCCAGTTCGATACAGACCTGACCATCCACGGACCAGAACACCACATCTAAACACACCTGCCATGAATTACAAACAGAACCAGAGCAGAACCAGAGCTTCATGCACACTCACACTCTATGAGTACAATGACCTACTGATGCAGGAGAGTAAATGTACTTAGTTACTTTTTTTACTTCATTAACTTCAGTTAAAAAGTTCAAATATAAAATAATTAATGATGATTTCATCTGTCATCGATTTCTGCTCATTTCTAAAATAAATCTATTACATTTAAAAAATAACTTTAATTCTTTGTGTAAATAATACAACAAATAATAAACATTACATATTAAAATAATAATAGAACAAACAGCATAATATTAAATATGGAATAATAATTCTATAATTAATAATAACTGTGTTCAGAGAGTAAACTGTTAACCGGCTCGGCTAGCTCCGTGCTAACGTTAGTGTAATGTTATATTAATGTTTCTGCAATGCTAAAACGGCTTTGTTCACGGTGTGTGAACACCGCATGTTGAACCGGGAGTTCACGCCGGTGTGAGGCTCCGTTAACGGCTGTACCGGCTGTACCGGCTGCACGTACTCTGAACCTGCAGGTCCATCTCCCTCATTTCCGTAAACCTGTCGCGGAGGTCCATGGGAAGCTGCTCGATCACTGCCAGAGAAGAAGAAAGGGTGGTTAATGCTAACGATGCTAGGCTAACGGCCCGAGACACATCGGCCGGGAAATAACACCCATTTAACGGACGATTCGCGCCAATGAAGTCCGTGCCGCCTTGTTCCGGTCCAACACTCACTCTCCAGGTAGTCCTCCAGGTACAACATGGCGGGAAACTCGACGGTTTTAACGTTTTAGCAAAGAATCGTCTTCTTTCAATATGGCGCCGCCAGCCGCTCCGTCTTTCACAAAAAAAAATACCCCGAAACAATGACGTCACTGGCGGTGACACACACGGCTGCCTCGGCTCTGATTGGATGAAACCAGCACGGGCGTTGATTTACGGTCTCAGAACAGAGGCATCATGGGAGTTATAGTTTCTCATGTATTATATTATATTATATTATATTATATTATATTATATTATATTATATTATATTATATTATTTTACTGTGAATTAATTAATGTTACATGACGTGTTCAAACTCTCAAAATATTTAAACATTATTCTGTAAATGTAAAATTCTTAAAAGTTTTTTTTTGTTTCATTTAATAATAAAAAAA
Source organism: Nibea coibor (assembly GCA_023373845.1). Lineage (NCBI taxonomy): Eukaryota > Metazoa > Chordata > Actinopteri > Sciaenidae > Nibea > Nibea coibor. Next base: position 18,818,942 of record CM041731.1, on the reverse strand, counting down.
ATTGTTTCCAATACTTTACTATTAAAATATGTGAGGTGATTTTTTTCTGACAAAATATTTCAATAATTATATCAATAAATTATATAATAATAATAATAATAATAAGAAGAAGAAGAAGAAGAAGAAGAAGAAGAAAAATATACACTCTGACAAATACATTCATATGTCAGTATGTGTATGTGTGTGTGCACTTCTATTTGTGTGCATCTAGGTATATATACAAATCAGTGTGTGTACAACTGCAGTCTCGGCTTCTCTCGGCTTCTCTCGGCCTGCTGACCCCGCGGCTCTGCAGCTGGAGGCGGACACATTCCTCTGTTCTCCCCCAGGACTGTGAGCCTGCAGGGGGAGGAGGAGGAAGGCTGCTGTCCGCATTTAATTAGTGAGGAAGAAGACCCGAGAGCCGCCCCCTCAGTCCGGACAGAGAGCCGCCCCCTCAGTCCCGACTGCAGCTCCAAAGTTTCCGCGTCTCAGTCGGACTGTGGACCAGAGGAGGACCGAGGACCCGAGCAGGATCCGGACCCTCCGTTTGTTTAGTTCGAGTTCCGGTTTGAAGGTTCTGGTTGTTTCACTTGTCATGTGGATCCGTGCAGAGTCCTGGTCCTGATCGGATCCACACAGAGTCCTGGTTCTGGTCCCGGTCTGTGCGTATTTTCGGGGCTGTCCCGCTGATTGATTTGGAAACGCGCGCAGCCCCGCACCCGCCATCCTCCCTGTGGGTCTGAGGGAAAGTAAGAAACCACCTGTTGTGGAAGTTTCCTGGAGCTGCTCACGGATAAACCCGAGCCTGAAACGGGACGCCGAACGGAGCCGAGGCGCGCGGAGCGGAATGTGGGTTTTACGCACGGAGCTCACGCAGATCGTCAGAGGGTCCTTTCACATCCACAGACCAGGCTCCGGCCTCCGTGTTGTCTGTTTGCAGTGAGCATGTTGCCATGGTGCCCCGGGCTCAGATGAGCCGGACGGCCGAGCTCCGGTCCAGATGGCTCGGGAGGACGCGGTGAGGTGTCTGCGCTGTCTGCTGTACGCGCTCAACCTGCTGTTCTGGGTGAGACCTGAATCTGATACACGTATTGATCCCTGATCGATCAGGACAGCACAGAGTTAACACCAAACATGGTCCAACAGGACACAGAAGAACCATGTTCAGTTAAACATCAGGTTAACTTGAAGAACCGGAACCAGAACTAAGAGTAAAAGGACAGTAAAAGTCAAAGGATGCTGAAATAAATCTAGTTTATGTAGGTTGTAGGCTGTTTTCATGACGTCATGGATGTGACAGTATGAACGCATTTAATACATACATGAATACATGTGATGAATGTGATCTATAAAATAACTATTCAGTTATTAATATTACGCAGTATCATTATGCCTCCATCATGTTTACAGTGAAGGTAAACTGTACACTTAAGTTCATTTTTACAGTTAAAGTTTACAGTTAAAGAATAAAGTTTACAGTTAAAGAATAAAGTTTACAGTTAAAGAATAAAGTTTACAGTTAAAGAATAAAGTTTACAGTTAAATATTAAAGTTTACAGTTAAAGTTTAATGGTTACAGATAAAAATCAAAGTTTATGGTGAAAGTCTACAGTAAAAGATTAAAGTTTACAGTTAGTTCAAGTTTACAGTGAAAGTTAAAGTTAAAGTTGGCCATGTCTGTCTGAGAACATGTTTCACATTCTGGCGTGTTATTTGTAGGCAGCAGAAACTGATCTCTGCGTGTGTGTGTACGTGTGTGTGTGTGTGTGTCCAGCTGATGTCAGCATGTGTGCTGGGAGTGGCAGCATGGATCAGAGACTCCCTAAACACCGTCCTGACCCTGACAGCCCACACCAGGTGAGCCTCACACAGCCAGACCAGAGTCCTGGTCGACCTGAAGACTCAATCTCAGCCTGCTTCATGTGGACCAGGTCCTCTGACAAACATCTCTGATCTCTGACAAACACCTCTGATCTCTGACAAACATTTCTGATCTCTGACAAACACCTCTGATCTCTGACAAACATCTCTGATCTCTGACAAACACCTCTGATCTCTGACAAAGACCTCTGATCTCTGACAAACACCTCTGATCTCTGACAAAGACCTCTGATCTCTGACAAACATCTCTGATCTCTGACAAACATCTCTGATCTCTGACAAACACCTCTGATCTCTGACAAAGACCTCTGATCTCTGACAAACATCTCTGATCTCTGACAAACATCTCTGATCTCTGACAAACATCTCTGATCTCTGACAAACATTTCTGATCTCTGACAAACACCTCTGATCTCTGACAAATATCTCTGATCTCTGACAAACACCTCTGATCTCTGACAAAGACCTCTGATCTCTGATAAACATCTCTGATCTCTGACAAACATTTCTGATCTCTGACAAAGACCTCTGATCTCTGATAAACATCTCTGATCTCTGACAAAGACCTCTGATCTCTGATAAACATCTCTGATCTCTGACAAACATCTCTGATCTCTGACAAACGTTGCTGATCTCTGACAAACATTTCTGATCTCTATCTCTGATCTCTAACAAAGACCTCTGATCTCTGACAAACATCTCTGATCTCTGACAAACATCTCTGATCTCTGACAAACATTTCTGATCTCTGACAAACACCTCTGATCTCTGACAAACATCTCTGATCTCTGACAAACACCTCTGATCTCTGACAAAGACCTCTGATCTCTGACAAAGACCTCTGATCTCTGACAAAGACCTCTGATCTCTGATAAACAACTCTGATCTCTGATAAACATCTCTGATCTCTGATAAACATCTCTGATCTCTGACAAACATCTCTGATCTCTGACAAAGACCTCTGATCTCTGATAAACATCTCTGATCTCTGATAAACATCTCTGATCTCTGACAAACATCTCTGATCTCTGACAAACATCTCTGATCTCTGACAAAGACCTCTGATCTCTGACAAACATCTCTGATCTCTGATAAACATCATCTAATCTTTGTGGTTCTGACACATTTACAGAAATGTTGATTTATGTCGAAATGAAAACATTTAATTCAACATTTTTGTTTGTAAAGAAATTAAAGCTGTCAGATTGATGGACTCATGACATGACATGCTTGTGTCTGTTCAGGTTAGAGGAAGCAGCCATCCTCACCTATTCTCCAGCTGTTCATCCAGTCATCATTTCCGTGTGCTGCTTCCTCATCATCGTGGCGATGGTCGGATACTGCGGCACGCTCAAATGTAACCTGCTGCTGCTGTCATGGGTATGAGTTACTCAGCTGACCAGCACTTATTCTACATATATGTGTTCTATGGGGAGGGGCGTAATCTGATTACAGTCTGTAGGGAGTAATCTGATTACAGTCTGTAAACAGGTGGGATAGGTGAACTTCAGGTGAGTCACAACATGAGCAGAGTGAAGCGTTTGTGGGATCTGAACTGGGGTCAGTTTGTCTCTGGTTTTCTAAAGGGGTTCCATCTGCGATCCAGATCACCTGTCTGCTGTCACCTGAGTGGGTGGGGCCAGGTGTCAGGTGTCTGTATTGTCCCTCACAGATAAGATTGTGGCCTCAGTCTCTCTCTGAAAGACGAGACGTTGGGACACAGAGCAGCTTCAGTCTGCTGAATGGACTGAGATCAGAGACAAGTGTGCAGTGTTTCATTGTATGACTTTCTATGTATGTATGTGTGTTGAAGAGTCCAACACATGAACACAGCTGGACCCAACAGAACCTCTGAACCAGCAGTGTCCAGTCTAACAGCGAACACAGCAACAGAACCTCTGAACCGGCAGTGTCCAGTCTTCAGTGAACACAGCAACAGAACCTCTGAACCGGCAGTGTCCAGTCTTCAGTGAATACAGCAACAGAACCTCTGAACCGGCAGTGTCCAGTCTAACAGTGAATACAGCAACAGAACCTCTGAACCGGCAGTGTCCAGTCTAACAGTGAACACAGCAACAGAACCTCTGAACCGGCAGTGTCCAGTCTAACAGCGAACACAGCAACAGAACCTCTGAACCGGCAGTGTCCAGTCTAACAGTGAGCACAGCAACAGAACCTCTGAACCGGCAGTGTCCAGTCTTCAGTGAACACAGCGACAGAACCTCTGAACCAACAGGGTCCAGTCTTCAGTGAATACAGCAACAGAACCTCTGAACCAGCAGGGTCCAGTCTTCAGTGAATACAGCAACAGAACCTCTGAACCAGCAGGGTCCAGTCTTCAGTGAATACAGCAGTCTACTGAGGTGGTTTTCTTGCTGGCAGGTTTGATCCTGGCATCCTGGGAACAGAAATCTGATCAGCAAAGTTACAAACTTGATTTAAGTGAACGTAGAAAACATAAAAACGGACCATGATGTGATGTTTGAATGTTTCCTCCTCTGTTTCTTTATTTCAGTATTTCTGCAGTCTGTTGGTGATCTTCTGTGTCGAGTTAGCAAGCGCCGTCTGGACGTATGACGAGGTGAGACATGTATATACATATTTATATATATTATAAATGTCTATATATTTATCATCTTCACAGTCTGAAACAAACAAACTTCAAATGTTGAAACTTTATTCTCAAATGTGACAGTTTCTGTGTATTATATTGGTATATTTATATATGTGTTATATCATTTATATTTTATTTCTATATTCACTGAACATTTGATCCATGTCTGGTCGTGTCAAAGCGTCCAATCAGAGAGCAGCTGCAGACACAAACACGTCTCTAAGAATAACCTGAAATGTTCGAGACGACGACTCAGTGCTGATCTCAGATCAGATGCTGCCACACACACACAGACTGTCCGTCAGCTGCTGTGTGAGTCTTTACCTGCAGGCTGATGTCAGTATCTCACCTGGATTTCATCACTTCAGGCCTCACCTGCCTGGAGGGGGTTGTGGGTATTGTAGTCAGCAGTGTCTTATCAGCTGACACACCTGGCTGAGCTGAGGTGGAGAGGTTAGGGTCACACAGAGGTGACATCACAGATTACTGATTACATCTGTATTGATAATGTGTGTTTGTGTGTGTGTGTGTGTGTGTGTAGCCGGCGATGCAGCGCTCTGATATGATTAGTCTGAAGTCTCGGATGCCGAACTATGGCCTGCAGCGTTATCAGTGGCTCACACACACCTGGAACAGCTTCCAGACAGAGGTCAGAGGTTGCGCACACACACACAGCTGTGATCATGTGATCTGCCTGCTGACAGGTGTGTTTGTTTACTTGTGGACAGTTCAAATGCTGCGGCGTGATCTACTTCACTGATTGGCTAGAGATGACAGAGATGGAGTGGCCACCTGACTCCTGCTGCTCCAATCCGTATCCAGGATGTGCTCGCCACGCCCACAACCACGACCTGAGCGACCTGCACCAGGAGGTGAGACACACAGAGTCAATGTTGATGTCGTGGTGTATAGTAGGTATGGCTGGGAGGAGCGCAGTTCAGTTTTTGAGGTTCAGCTGGAGGTGATTTGCCTTCTGAGGCAAAATGTGTTTTGTGACGTTGATTTGATTCATCCATGTGGAGATGACATTCAGAGACCAGAGCTGAGAACGAGGGGTCCTCAGGAAGAAATGACAGAGTGTCATCTGCATAGCAGTGATAGGAACAGCCATGTAATCAGTCCCAGGGAGGTGGTGTTTGATGTTCTGATGTTTCTGATGTTCTGATGGTTCTGTGTGTTTCAGGGCTGCGGTCCAAAGATCTACAGTTTCATTCGTGGGACGAAGCAGCTGCAGGCGTTGCGTTTCCTGGGCGTGTCCATCGGCGTGGCTCAGATCCTCGCCATGGCGCTCACCCTCACTCTGCTCTGGGCACTTTATTATGGCCGGAAGTCTCCAGAGCTGGACTCCACACCACCGGTGCCGCCGCCCGGGGACTCCGCCTCCCTCACGGTGACATACGGACCCTCGGCCGAAGTTTCAAAGTCCAGCTGCCACCGCACGAATAAAGGCTGCACGCTAACAAGCGGCGCCACAGCCGGCAAACCGAGTGAACTCCAGTTTGAGATGGAGCGTCTGTCGTAGCACCAGGTCCAAAAACATTTAACTCAACACAACCCGAGAATGTCACAGGTGCCAAACCTAAAACCTGACCTGGACTCAATCCATATCGTCATTTTTGGAACATTTCTGGTGGAGCAGTCCAGTTCTGTCAGGTCCAACGTGAGTCAGCAGCTCCTGTTTCAGATCATTGACTCTGAAGAAAATGACATCACAGGATGATGACACAAGACCAGATGATGATGATGATGATGATCAGATGATCTGAGAACGTTTACATCAGTCAGAAGTTACGTTGAGCTTCAGTCGGACCGTCTTTCCTCTTCTCAGATCTTGTTGAGTAAAATGCTTGATGAACACTCAGATGAAGTTTAAATCAAACTCTTCATGAACTCTGTGACAATGATGATGAACGTTAATGTGATGAAATCTGGACTGGACCTGAGGCAGACTTCAGGAGACTTCAGAAGATTTCAGGAGGACTTCAGGAGAACTCTGGTACTCTTTCACTGGATGACAACATAAACTGAAGCACTGTTGGAAAAAAAAAACCACTGGAACTTTCTGATGATGAACAGACTGCATGGTGTTAATATTTAATATGAATCACTTATTATTTTCTCACTGGAATAAAAACCATAAAGCAGAATCACAACATTTGTCTGAGCAATGTATATCATTATGTGTGTGTGTGTATGTATGTATGTATGTATGTATGTATGTGTATGTGTATATATATATATATATATATATATATATATATATATATATATATATATATATATATATATATATATATATATATATATATATATATGTGTGTGTGTGTGTGTGTGTGTGTGTGTGTGTGCATGTATATATTCACATATACTATATATCTGTACTATGAGTGTGTTTATAACTGTGACTGTGCAGACGAGCTCTGTCCAAACTGCTGAGATTGAAAAAACTGTGAAACACCTAAAATACATTCCTCCATCAGCTGCAGCTGTTGGAGAGAAAGTGGAGAACACACACACATACACACATATACATACACACATACATGAACACATACACACACTTGGAGGGTGTCAGCTGTCCAGTGTGTAAACCTCTCTGTACAGACTATTAATAGTCTGTACAGCGCCCACGAGGCCACTCACACTTCATCTCAACTGGACTATACGTTACATGTCGTCTTATCATAACTTAATACTTCATAACAACATCATAGTCCATGAAGTTAGCAAACATTAACTCATGTAACATAAAGTTAAAAACCTCACATTAACTTTAATTATCAATCTTTTCATTAATCTGAAAGAAATAACATGATTATTATTTCAATGATTAGTATTTGACCACATTTGGACCAACGTTCATCTTTTGTTCTAACACAATTTTATTAACACTGAAATAAAATAGGATCATAAATCTGCTGAATAAAACAAAGACAGACTTATTGGAGTGTTTTAATAGGTCATTGTTTTATTCTATTCAGACACTGCACTGGACTAAACCATGGAAGCTTCTCTTTTTTAATATTATCCTCAATAATTCATATCATCTTATCAATAACACAAGCTGGAACAAATCAATAATATCATCCTCAGTTTACACAACATCACTTCCTCCCTCCAACATGACGACCGGTCCGAATGCATGCTTTATAAAAATATTGTGAAATCTAAACTGAACAGAAAACACTACAACCTCATCTGGAAAGTCTGAAAAATGATTTTCTACACCAGGAATAACAAGTACAGCACAGAATGCATGAACAACAATCAGAAGAATAATAATCAGAGCAATAATCCTTTTCTTTTACAAGAATCAAACAAATCTTCCCCTAAAATATCTTTCTATATTTTCCCCCTTCAGAGCATCTTCACAAAAGAAACAGAGAATAAACCAAAAGAAGTTGGTTGCATATGTCACGCAGTGATGAAGACTGGGGGTTCATTGACGGGATACCAAGGTCTCTGCAACGACCGACAACTTTTATCATCTTAGAAAATGATGAAAGAAATCAACCTGCTTTAAAAGCAGCGCTGAGAAACGAGACATCAGTGGTTAAAACCTTTTCAAATATATTTGCATCAGAGCTGTCCAAAAAATCCAGCAGATCCACATCGAACAAACGTTTCTGTTTCTCCCAACAAACTGAGTTCAAATGTCCACGAGGTGACTGCAGAAAAAATCCATAAAATCCACCCAGAACATGAACGTTCAAGTTGAATGGAGTTCTTTAAGAAACGCCTTCATATCAAAACAAGTTCATCTGTGTTCACTGCACGGTGAAATTTCACCATGTTCATACCAAAAATAATTTAGTTTGTCAGGCAACGACAAAAACACCCAAACTATTAAATCAGTGTGAGACGAGCTGCACACTGACGTATAATCAAGAAATAATGAAGAATGAAGCATAGACATCTAAAGAATGTGACCACGTTTAGGTCAGACTGAACCTGAAGACGTCGTCATTGACTGAAACGTGTCGCCCTGAAGTCCTGAAATACTGAAACATGTTAACAAGATGATTAATGTTTTCAACTGCAGCAGAAAACTGCATCTACAAAATTTACCAAAATACAAACAGACTTTGGCGTCTTGTTGGTTTTTGGACATACAGGAGAAATTTTAGCGTACTGACTCAGACAGTTAAAGAAAAATTAACCCCATTATTAGGGTGAGATTTGTATGCTAGTCCAGCTTAGCATAAACCTGCTAACACCTATAAAGTTCATAAATAAATCTATTGTAATTTGTTTAATCTGTACACAGTTTGTAGTTTTTAGGGAGGTTCATGCTGGAACTATGAATGAACTAGTGCTAAGCTAGGCTAACCATGTCCTGAATATTTTTCTGTCTGTCAGAATCAGAAAGATAAAATTTTGTGATAGCAGCTACGTTACCTTACACTTAAAATTACTTTATTTATTTATCTACTCTATTATTCTAATTAAGTCTAAGTATTCATTGTGTCTACTCATAATGACAAACTGTTGGTTGCTGAATCTTTTCTATATACTGTTATAGCTCTCTCCATTAGCCGCTGAGCTAATGCTACGTTAGCTTGCATGAGCTAATTAGCAAATCTTATTTACAGAAGAAGCTGCTGCTCAGCTCTGAATAAACAAAGATTCTGATAAAAAGAGGTTAATCTGTTCAATGTGGTCAGAACTCAAACGCTATCCAGCTAACGTAAATGACGTGCACCACTAACACGACAGACCAAATATACGGTATATAATTTATTGACTCTTTTTGATTGGCAGAACGATGCGTCCTTCTAACTTTTAAAATATTAAAACAACACAGGGTGTCATTTATATTCCATTGTTTTGTTGAATTAACGCTGCCTTCAAATGTCGATGCGTTCATGAAAAGAGTGTATGAACGTATGAACTCTCTGAGAGCTACGTGTTGACGAAATGTCAGAGGACAAAGAAGTTCATGTTTTGGTGGATTGTAAGTTAATATTATTATATATCACAGATAACATTATATAACATTAGAGTTTTTCCTCAGAATTTTATCATATGAGGAAAATATTGATATTACCGTTATGCCTTTGCACTCCCACATCACAAAAAATCTTTAATGTTGAAACATGAATTCACTGGATGGAAGTCGATTTGAACTTTTAACCTTTGGTTAGTCAGTTAGGCATGATGTAACAAAAACAGTAATTTGAACTTTGTACCTGAACAGCAGACATGGCGTCCGATGTCGTAAACACACAAGTTCATTTGAAGGCAGCGTAAAAAAGCGTCTGATTTTCCAGAGACAGGCCAACGTACAAAGGTCGACATCTTATGTTTTAAAGAGGTTATTGTGACAGTAAATAGTGACACAGCTGTTAGTACAATTTAATGTTGATGATGGAAATCTTCTGGAAACATCGTCAGTTGCGTTAGCTTGTGGTGTCTAAATAAAACCGTCATGTGCGTAAAATAAATCTGCAAGCACAGCGACAGAAAGACGAAAACTTTTCTCTTATCACAAATTGACATCAGGTTTTTCAAGATGACGGTTCAGATGTGTTCATGTTTCTGTACAGCAGAGAAGAAGGCAGTCAGCTCTGACAGAAAGGACAGGTAAAAAAACAGCGTCAGGACTGGACCCGGACTGCTCAAACCGGGTCCAGAACGCATTCAACCAGATCTGCATGCAGACAAATGTCCCAACACGCATGGAAACACACTGATCCATGCACTCAAACACACACACGGATACTGAGCATGCTCAAAGAGTTTCCGAATCTTCATCTTCATCTGTGTCAAAGCAGATATAAAACTCCACAAAAAACTTCAAACCTCATTCTGGGAAGAACAGTTTACATAGCCCTGATCCAGAACTGTAACAACGTGGTGCACCTGAACTCATCACTTCAGGTCAAACCAAAATGAGTAAATTGATACAAACAAATATGAATGCATAATAACAAAACTGTACAAATATGAAATTAAAAAATAAGAAACAAAATAATAATAAAATGTATAAAATAGTTTAGGGCCAGCATTTAGCTCAGTTGGTCGAGCAGCCACCTCATGTAAAGGCTCGGTCCTCGCTGCGGAAGCCCAGGGTTCGAATCCGACCTGTGGCTCTTTCCCCCATGTCATTCCCCACCTCTCTCTCTCCTTGCATTCCTGTCACTCTCTATCAGAAATAAAGCTTGAAAAATGCCAAAATAAATTTAAAAAGTTTAGGTCCTTCTGATGAACTTTGTCGTCTTTTAAAATTGCATATTTTATTATTTGCATGTTGTGTGGTTACATTTTCTTTAAAAGTCTTCACCACATTATCAGGAATAAAAATCATTTTCTTTGGCTTTGTTGACTTAAAAATCATCAAATAATAGTTTCAATTTGATTCAATATTAAATAAGTACATGCAGTGTTACAGTTACCTCTGTGTACGTGGTAGCAGCTGAGCTGTTCATAGCCGAATAATGTTTTCGGCAGACTGTTGGTCTGAAAATGCAACCTGCTGCTGGATAAAAGGTTTGCATAGTAAACTCTGTGACGGAGTAATGGAAGGAGTGCTGCCGTCACAGACATTGACAAATGTCATCATGAAGACTGCCAGCCACACAGTGAGTTCACATTTTCAACATTCTTCCCATCATAGATCATTTGAGCGTCTAAACGACTGAAGCCCAGGACTGAGATACACAACAGAATCTGACAGTTCTGAATCAGGGCTAATACACACGGAGACAGATGGTAAACTGCTAGCCTAGCTAAGTGAAAGCTAAAGAGAAAAACAACCTTCCAACAACTTTTAAACGGTCTTTACATCTGTTATGTCGACAGAAACAGGAAATGAGATTTTTTAGTTTTAGGTAGAGTTAGCTTAAAATCTAAGGACAGAAAATAACTGAACACGTTGGGTAACATCATTGTATTTCCTCTTGCTACAGTTTAGCAGAGGTCATTTCTCATTACAGATATTTGACTTTATCAGATTGTAAAGTATAAGACAAAGCCATGAATTGAGTAATCTTTAAGGTTCAGCTAGTTCAGAGTTAGATGACAGGTCTTTTGAACAGATTGGTGACGTGCTTGTTGGCTAAGAAGATAACTTGTAACTCAGACAGTCTTGGAGTTGTTGGAAGGTTGACCAAGCAGGGCTAGCAGTTTCCCCTTGCTTATATTGTTTGTGCTAAGCTAGTCTGAAGTTTGGAACTGTTTTCTTGTCTGTCTCTGGTGAGGTGGTTAGTTCCCAAAATGTTTCCTTTAAACTGCATTAAGAAAGCTACGCTAGTTTTCTTTGTGTTTTAAGACATCAAATTTAAAGACGTACATATCAGAAAAAGATTTCTCAGACAGAGATCAGTCACCATTTTTCTCCTCAGATGTTTGAATAGAAATCCTTCTTACAAGACCAAAGAAAAAAGTTGCAATTCAAGACGGCTTTCGCTGAGTTTTAGTGCGTCTTCCTCCACCATAGATTTGAGCTTCAAGCTAACCTGTCACCTCCATGGACACACGATCCAAACGGGGCCATCAAACCCTGATCCCTGATCCCCGACCCCCGTCATCCTTCCGCTGGGTGGGTTGTGTCTTAATTTGTTTGGAGGGTTCGTCGGATCATCTAGAGCGCAGAGACCCGGACGATGTTGGCCTGGGAGTAGCTGGTGGAGCTGGATGAGTTGTCGCCTTCAGGTGTGGTGCCAGGTGGTGTGGGCAGGCTGATGACAGCGGCAGTGATGTACGGCTGGTCACAGTTCAGAGGAACAGTCTCCTCAAATTTGGCATTCAGACTGGAACGACTATAGAGACACAGACAAGAGGTTAAAACTCAACAGAACATCAGGATGCTGAGAAATCTAACAACTGTTTGACCAGTAGAGGGGTGACAGCGAGGTCTTTGGGTTAAACTTGAAGAACTTAAACTGAACCAGAATCTGAGATCAGTTTTAAAGCTGTTCATGAGCCTTTTGTTAAATTAACTAGGACTAGGACTGATCCAAAGAATTTCATCACCCCTACAAAGAACCTCTGAAATACTCCTTAAGGACTTTTAATACCTCTAGGTATTAGGGACCCCTAGAACCTCTTTACGGATACCTTGACCTACGTAAGGATCATTAGAAACATTAGAAACAACATTAGAAACAATATCTGATACCACCTTGAAGAGATCTGCAACCTTGAAGAGATCTGCAACCTTTAAAATCTCTTCAAGGCAATGAGCTCAAAATCTCCTCACACATGTGAAGTTGGAACCATGAAGTGTTTCTACATGAACAGATGATTCATTGTTCATTTTTTGTCAACACACTCATTGATTAATGGATGGAGACAATGATGAAGATGAGCAGCCGCTCGGCTGTAACAGAGAGGAGCTTCCAGCTGTCCATGTTTAGGAGAACGTTCCTAGACCTCCCACAGCCTCCCACAGCTGGACATATTCTGGATTCCTGCTCTCTGACTCGTCATGGGAATACGCCGTCACATGATCTGTGGAGCCATGTGTTTACATACAGTCTGAGAGTGTTTGAGGCCGGCACACTTTAAATTCATGAATCTGTGAGTTATCTCAGGCTAAAGAAGAATGTTTCCTCTATAACTTCACAAATTATATTCAGCTGCTGAAGGATGAAGATATAAATATATTTAATATAAATATAAAATTATAAAGACGTTACGTTTTCTTTAATACCACAGCCTGGAAATCTCCTACTTTCCGTCATTGTCGGCTGGTAAAATCCTTTCAACAGTTTAACTATCAGTCTAAATGTGATCTCAAGGTAAATTAAACTTCAGGCCCCTGGAAACTCTTCAAAGACTCATAGAACATCTAGCCCATATGGATCCTTCTCTGAAAACACTTTTAAGAACTCCTGGAACCTCTAAGGATTCTTGGAGCTACTTAGAGATCATTAGAACCTTCTTAACACAAACAAATACCCCCCTCTGCAGCATTTACAAGGATCTCCAAACATCCTAACCAACGTCAAGACAATAGGCTCACCTGGAACGTCTTCCCAGCATCGTACTGCATGGGTTCAAGGGTTACTGGGACTTTTTCAAACAGCCTATATGTTCTCTTAAAAACTCATCAAGGGTTCTTTGAACCTCTTTATGGTCTTTACAGCTCTACAACCTCCTTATATCTCCTTAAGGACCTTTGCAATTTCCTAAAAGGACCCATAGAACTTGTTCAAGACTCACAATGAGCTCTAAACTTCCCAGAATATCTTTGGGACTTTTAAGGAACCTCTGGAACATTCTTTATGACTGGTAAAACCTCGGCAAGAACTTATACAGCTCTGTCAGTGATTACTGTAACATCCTGAAGGACTCCCGAAACGCCTTTAAGGATCACCAGAACCACCAAAAGGAACTCCAATACCTCCTGAAACCTGTTCTCTACAACCTCCCAAAGGACATGCTTACCTTCTCTCCAGGTCCCCTGGAGTTTCTCTATGCACCAATTGGACCTACTGAAGGATCATTAGAGCCTCCAAAACCTTCTTAATGACGTCTTAACCTTCTTAATGACCTTCTTAATGACATCTCCTCATACTGTATGGATGTTGTTGACGGTCTGAAGACTTCATGATTTTGGTTCATACCTGTTGGTATTCGGTCTCTCTCTGATCTGGATGGTGCTTAGCTCCTGGATGCTGCCCTGCAGACCTACAGACATGTTGGAGTTGGGGACGTTGAAGGTCTTCCTCTTCCTGCGGGTGCAACATGAAGTGAAGCCGTGAGATGAGGAAGAGGAGGACACGGAGGAAGAGCGAGACACGTGCTTCAGCAGAGGTATATCCCTGCAGCTCGACTCGTACGTCTTCTCATCCACAAACTCGTGGTTCTGAGGAGGACACAGGACAGAGGACACGTTAGAGGACATCAGATGAAGGTTAAAGGTTCAGTGTTTGGTGTTCTCACCGTGGTCTTCTCCAGACAGTGCAGAAGGTGATGATGGTGCACCTCAAAGTTGGGGTTGGTTTTACACACCAGTGCCTGTCCTGCTTCCTTGGACGCCTTTAGGGCACAAAGACAAATCACAGGACCACACAGTGAGTCTGCCATTGGACACGACCCCATCCTGCCCAGAACCACTGCACAAAGAGGGGCAGCCCCACCGCGACACCCATGGACAGGGCTAACGATCTCACAGCATTCTTCTTAGACTCTGTAAGAACATTTCATCTGTCCACTTTTTTACCCACAATGCCGTTCTGGTCCAGAGTTAGTTAGAAAGTGATGGATTGCTCACTGGTTCAAACTCAGGCCACCGAAAGCCACTCAGTAGCTTCATTGCTGTTTCTCTAAATCTAATTCTGCTCATTTGACTCAAGCCTCATTTGATCCAAGAGAGCCACTGTACTGACACTGCTCAGGGTTCAGGCTGAATGCGATGCAGCCAGACGGATGGACGGACTGAAGACTGCGATCATGGGAAGCTCTTCACTCACCTCTCTGCTGATTAAAGGAGGTCTTTCTCTTGGGGTCATCGTAGGAACTCTAAATAAGGTGACACATCTCACGCTACATCTTTCCTGATCGTTTACAGACGTACAGTCACGTGCAGTGAGCTCTGACTGCTAGCCTAGCTTAGCACCTAGCTTAGCACAAACGCATCTATAGATACTTGACAGATACAGTATTTACTTGGGACTCTGGGTAAGACCTCAAAAAATGTGACACTGCTCCTCAGAAGGTCGGTGTTAGCCAAGCACCGCCACTGTCCACTGTCACCTCTGCATCACACTGACTCCGCCCCCTGTGCATGCCGCGTGGCAGGCTGATCGACATGCTCATTTCTCCACACAGCGATGGGCGGATAGTGATGATGTCATGAGCAGTGCAGGCATAGAAGAAGAAAAGAAGGCGAGGCGTGGATGGAGCTGTCGGCTTCCTGTCTGTGAGCTCCACACCTGAAGGCCAGGTCATGCAGAGGTGAGTCAGTGAGGGGACACAGGATGGGCAGGTAAAGTGATGCAGACAGACAGACAGACAGATCAAGCATCCATCATGCAGCAGCCTGCAGCCCACCAGCTCAGTGAGGGGAAAGAATCAAAGATGAACAACAGAATAAAATGAAGAGATAAAAACAGCAGCACCACCGGACCACGACGACGACGACCTCACGTCCGTGTTACCTCGTCGTCGAGGTCGATCAGCAGTCGGCTCTGTTTGTACTGCAAATAAGCGTTAGCTCCTCCACTCTTCACCGCGCGAATTCTAGCAAGCCTGGTTTTCTGTTTGTGAACACACACAAACAACTTCCTGTTAACCTGAACAGGTCAGTGAACGACAGAGCAGGAAGGAGTGAGGGAGAAGAAAAACAGCATGAACTACAGCAGCCCGTTCAACATGAAGATCCTCGTCAGTCTCCATGTCAGTCAGTCTGGATAATTCACGTAAATGGATTAAAGGTTATAGAGAATACTAATTCATTAACAAGATGACAAACATGTATAATGATGCATATAAATGTGAGCCAGCTCGTCACCTTCTGCGCTCGCCTCTTCTCCGCCCGCTGGCTCTGGTGGTAGATACGGCTGAAGTTGGAGACGATGACGGGAACCGGTAGAGCGATGACGAGCACGCCGCTGAGAGAACACACCGAGCCAAAGATCTTCCCCATGATCGTCTTTGGGACCATGTCGCCGTACCTGACAGAGAGAGGTCACAGGTCAAAGGTCAGAGGTCAATAATCTGAGAAACAAACTTTCAAAGTGAATGTTCATTCAAAACGTGTTAAAAACACAAACATGGAGGTATGTGATCGATCTGAGGTGATTAATTAAAAGTAAAAAGCTTTTTTATTGAGCTGTGTCATTGTTCGGTTTCATGTCAAACTAACAATTGTTAGCTAACAAACATTCAAAATAAAATAAATCAAATAAAAAGAGCAGTGGACACGAGACCCACATCAGCTGGCATGACATCAGTCTGCTCTTCTTTGTTGGTAGTTGGTGTTTGTTTCCTGTCAGCTGATGAATGTTTATCTTTTGGACAAACTAAAGTTTCAGTTTGTTTATTAAATGTTTCATTTTAATGAATAATGAGTTTCAGTCTGTCGACTCATCACTTAAAGTTTCAGAAAAGCTGCTGACTCAGCGTTGCCTGAGTGAACCTGCAGTTCAGCTGGCGTCCACACGGAGGAGCCAGAGGTCTATATCATAGCTGAGATCCTCAGAGGTCATCAGCTCACAGCACACTGCATTTCCCAGCATGCTCAGCGTCTCAGAAGATTTCTGCCTCACAGGTCCTACAGGAAGTTATATTAATGTTGATCTGTTACATTGTACCAGAGATGAACATTTTTATACACGTAGTTTAAAAACATCTTGCTGTTAGAGACTGAACATGAGCAGCTGATTATAAACCTGATCAGTAATCAATACACAACCATTATCAAACCAATAACTAACATTAAGACAACCTCATCATAGTGAACAGTCGAATGTTCCAAAATAAAGTTTGAATCAGTTTGAAGTAAACTAACGCTTCCTGCGCTGTCTCTTTAAGAAATATGACCTATCAACAATTCATTACGTGTCCATAACAACACGAGATAAAGGACGTCACATGACCACACATGTATCACAAAGATAAACTGAGTTTCTCTACAAACTTTATGTTTCAGAATAACAGAGCCTCATACAGCCTGTCACAGCTCTGACTTGCTGAGGGATCGTGGGAATAAAACCACAGAAGAAGAATTCGTAGTTCAATGTTTTAAACAGTTTTTCCCCTCGGCAAGTAAAAAGTGTTTAACCTCCGAGTCTGTCCTCTCCGTGTCCACTCACATAATTAACCTGTGTCCCCTCAGGACGTACGTCTCCGTTCAGGGTGGACAGACAGACGGACGCGGAGGTCAACGAGACGACTGTTTGACTCTTTGTCTTTGGACTGATCACATGACAACCTGCAGCAAGACGACTCGATGATGACGTCCATGAAGAGACGACTCATTTATTTTAGTCAAACGACCTACAAACGAACATCTGGATGAAAACACGCTTGGATTTTTGACCTCTGACCTCAGAACAGATGGCTGACTGTAAACACATCCATCATCAGGCTTAAACAAAATAAAACACATCAATATGTGGTGATTATAACATTTAAAGAACCTTAATTTAATGTCTTCTTTGTTCTGTTTATTATTTATCTGTTCATTATTTACACACACACACACACACACACACACCAGTTAGGCAGTAGCTGCAGCAGTCGAACAGCAGAAGAAGTGAGAAGATGCAAATTTATTCGTCAGCTGTCGTTTCACATTAATAAGAACAAAAATAGAAACAAACAAACTGACTGAACCAGAATAATGATCCATAAACCCACAGACACTGAACAGAACCACAGAGTATGGACCAGAACAGGACTGGGACAGGGAGGGTTACAGAGTACTACTGACCAAAACCAGACCATTAGAACCTCCTTATTAACCACAAGAATCTCCTTATTGGCCATTAGAACCTCCTCATTGACCACTAGAACCTCTTCAATGCACACTAGAACCTATTCATTAACCACTAGAACGTCCTCATTCTAGTGTAGCCATGGATCAGTAGCAGAGTGAGTAGAGGTGTTTGAGAGCGGGTCGTCCGAAATCGTGAAGGTTGGCGGTTCGATCCCTGCTCTCGCTGCTCGAAGATTAGTGAACTGACAGCTGGTGGGGTGGCAGTCCCACTAGCTCCTTGCCGGCTGTGCCAAGGTGCCCTTGAGCAATGAATACTAGAACCTCCTCAGACGTGCTGTCTGCTGGTCTGGGATGTTGTGTTGACGGCTGATTAAAATGTTATCATGCGTCATCCGCTTTTTGACTGATTTGAGGACAGAGGTCCAAACTCTGACGTTTGGATGTGTAAAATCGTCTTTGTGGTCGTGGATAAGCGTCGGCTTGAAGCCGGCAGACAATGAGAAGCTGTTTTTGTTCTGCAGTAATCTATCGTCTGAGATGGACATAAACATGAAAGAAGTCCTGAGGAGAAAATAGAAGAAGTTGTGTCCAATCCTGGAGGACCAGAATAAATCTGATTTTCTGTTTGGTCCCTGTGAGGCTCCCAAACACTTTCAAAACTCCAAAACACAAAAGACTAATTGAAAAGCCAGATTATGTGTCGGCCTCATGCTGCAGCGCTGACCTTTGACCCCATGAGGTGGCTGCCAGCTCTCCAACCATGAAAAAGCTCCTAATGCGCTGCTGTACGAGCTCAACGTCGCTTTGCTCGCTAACTAATGACTGTAAACTGGTTTTAAACTGAGATCAGCTTTCAGGCCCTGCAGCCATGTCCAAACATCCTTTAACATCTGAATTGACCGGCTTGTTCGGCTCAGACTTCATCAGCTTCATTAAACACGATGTTTGTTTGATCTGATCAAATTGTTTCTGTGACATTAAAAAGTTTAATAAGAAACAGCAGAGATAGTTTATGAAGCCTCAACAGAGTTAAGAACAATGAGAATTAATGTTTTCCACTCACACAAACAAAGAGTTATGGAGTCGGTGTATGGCTCGCAGGAACTCTGCGTCTCTTTTTCTTCTGTCCTTTTGTTGTTTCTCACAGAGGAAATAGTTTATGGGGTCAAAGGTCAGCTGATCGTAAAAAAACTGTTTGAAGTCAACACGACTCAGTATTTTTACCATAACCTCAAACTCCTGTTTCATTAGATTTTGTTCATTTGGTACTTTATTTCTGTTTGAACAGTTTAAGTCTTATTTTCATTTTAAATAACTGATAATAAAAGAACTTTAAAATACAGCTCATAAATTTACATTCAATAATATTCACAGTTTCTTATTTTAGTCTGAATATTTTTAGTATTTTAGCAGAGTTAGATTTTAAATTGATACTTTTTGACTCAAACTCATGAATATTTATTTTTTATTGATTTAGGTCACAATGGTCTCTTGTTGTTGAACATCTTTTTTTAAGATTTCAGAAAAAGAGGTGTTAATGTAGAGACACGCAGATTAAAATAAGAGCCACTGCTATAAAATATAATATTTAAATAAGAAATGAAGCTCAGAAAACTGCAGATAATCAGATTCATAGTCAGAAACAAACACCATGAATTAAACATGAAACGTTTCCTGATTTATTAACTGTAAAGAGATTCACAGAGTTTCCACCAGATTTCAATGATTTTATTAGTATATTAATGAAAAGCTTCAAATGTGGCTTTTCTTTGTGTTGATGAGTTTTTAATAAATGAGATGTTTCTGGCTGAAGCAGATTGTTGATGGTTGGACGTGAACACAGAGTCTATAAACGAGTCCCTCAGCTCTGCGGACTAAAAATAACCTGATATAGATAAATGAGCGTGTGATATGAGTCCCGCATGAACTGAACCAGGATCTGGTTTGTCCTCAGAGATGCTGACGGGCTCCCTGCAGCGAATATCAGCATGACAGCCCAGAGATGAACAGTAAAGAGAGCAGGGATGTTAGTCGGCGAGAAGATGAACTTGAATTGAGATAAAGATGGTTTTATAAAGTGACCCCTCCCCCACTCGCCTCTTTTTCTCTTAAAGCTTTAAAGGAGATAAAAGAAGGCTCTGCTGAAAGCAGGGAGGAGCTCAAGGTCGGGAAAATCAGCAGACCCTCGACAGTAATCACTGCAAGAAAAGGCTGAAAGATTCATAAAAAAACATAACCAGGCGGGAACACAAAGAAGAACAAAAAACAGGTCCGCTTATTCCCTCGTGAGCCATTTTTTCCATTTTACCACTCTCTTTTCTCTTCAGTCAGCACACAGCAGATTTACGCTCAGCCAGAGTAAAACTGCAGTCCTGACTGCCGAAATACAGCCGAGAAACAGCCGAGAAACAGCCGAAATACAGCCAAGATACAGCCGAGAAACAGCCGAGAAACAGCCGAGAAACAGCCGAAATACAGCCGAGATACAGCCGAAATACAGCCGAGAAACAGACGAAATACAGCCGAGAAACAGCCGAAATACAGCCGAGATACAGCCGAGAAACAGCCGAGATACAGCCGAAATACAGCCGAGATACAGCCGAGAAACAGCCAAAATACAGCCGAGATACAGCCAAGAAACAGCCGAAATACAGCCGAGAAACAGCCGAAATACAGCCGAAATACAGCCGTGAAACAGCCGAAATACAGCCGAGAAACAGCCGAAATACAGCCGAGATACAGCCGAGAAACAGCTGAAATACCACCGAAATACAGCCAAGATACAGCCGAAATACAGCTGAGAAACAGCCGAAATACAGCCGAAATACAGCCGTGAAACAGCCGAAATACAGCCGAGAAACAGCCGAAATACAGCCGAGATACAGCCGAGAAACAGCTGAAATACCACCGAAATACAGCCAAGATACAGCCGAAATACAGCTGAGAAACAGCCGAAATACAGCCGAGAAACAGCCGAAATACAGCCGAAATACAGCTGAGAAACAGCCGAAATACAGCCAAGATACAGCTGAGAAACAGCCAAAATACAGCCAAGATACAGCTGAGAAACAGCCAAGATACAGCTGAGAAACAGCCAGGATACAGCCGAGAAACAGCGGAGTGGCGTGTGTGTGTGAGTGTGTGTGTGTGTGTGTGTGTGTTCTGTAGGTTACAAATGAACAATGTGATATACTTTATATGAGAGGAAATACTGTGTGTGTGTTACTGTGTGTGTGTTATGTATATAATGTATGTGCAGTAGGGGGACAGGCAGAAATACTCGAGGGGTGATGGAGTTAATTAAACACACACACGCAGTGATTGCCCCCCCCCTCAGTCCCACAGCCAATCTGTATCTGACTTCATCAGCTCGTCTTCACACAATGACTGAATGAGACACAAAACAACATTATATCAACATTAGAACAACATTATATCATTTAACAGTTTTCACTGAAAATAAAAACTAAACGTTGTTTAAATGTTTCAGTTCAGTTTGTGTTTGAAGAGCAGAGACGTTCATGCCTCAAACAGTACTCGAGTAAATCTAGTTACATCAGAACGTGTAACGTGTCGTTGGTCGCGTGTCGTCCTCCGTCATGTGTGATGCAGATCTGATGTGAATAATTAAATCAGCTCAGTTACAACTTGAGTGTGAACTCGTCTCTTTAATCAGATAATGGCTCGGCCTTCTGGGAGATGTGGTTTCTGAGCGTGCCAGTAAAGAAGTGAAGACATTCATGTGGAGGAGACGCTGTCTAATTCTGCTTCCTGTTTCATGAATTCTACTTCCTGTTTCACGGTGACTTCGTTATCTGCTGGCGCTGCACTTTTTTAGCCTCTTCAGTTACAGCCAATCACGTGGCCGCGTGTCCCCTCAGGAGGAAACGATGCAGAGTCATCGCAGGTGAATATTTGTGGTCTTAATGAGCTGCCGGGTGTTTTCTGTCTCAGAGGAGCTGCAGAACTTTTTGAATGTTTGGACCGGAGCAGCGAGCGATGCCGAGCCCTCAGGTCGTCATCACGCTGCATGTTTAACAGCTGTATGTTGGTTTGATGCTAAACACACAGAGAGAGGACTGGATCCAGACGAGCCAAAAGAACCTTCATTTGAACCAAGTCCGTGCGGATTTCCTTCTCCGTCCGGTTCAGGACCGGGTCAACGTGATGAAAGTGTAAATTTAACCCTCATAAAGGGGGATTGTAGAGACCACATGAGTCCACATGAGTCTGAATCTTTAAGATCAGGACCCTCAGGTGAGTCTGAACAGAACCGGACTGAGTCTGATCCGGATCACTATGGTTCTGATGGATCTGAATCATCTTCATGTGGCTGTTAATGTGTTTTATGATTCATATTCATGTGATTTGATTTAGTCTTTATTTTGCTGTCATCTATAAATCGACTTCATGCTCGGCGCACGCTAAGAACACACGTGATTCTTCTTCTGTGAACCCGGCTGTGACCTCTGTCAGGACCGAGCCTGAGATACAGAGAAGAAGACGAAGAAGAGGATGAAGTTTCAGCTGCAGATTAATGTCTCTGCGTTCAACAGTCTATTTATCACGACTTAAATCAGCCAATGACAGCGTGCCGCCTCATCACGGAGATATTAACGAGCGAGCAGATTAACTGTGACGTTAATGTGACATCAGAACATTTATATATATATATACAGTATATACAGTATATATATATATATATATATATATATATATATATATATATATATATATATATATATATATATATACATATATATATATATATATACACAGTATATACAGTATATATATATATACACACAGTATATACAGTATATATATATATACACACAGTATATACTGTATATATATATATATATACAGTATATACAGTATATATATATACAGTATATATATATATACAGTATATATAACAGAAGAGATCCGAACGCGTGTGAATGTCAAACTTTGACAGAGTAACAAAGGTGCATCTCTGAGATAACTTAAATACTTCAGTCCTGATTATGTATGTAAAGTGAGATGTGTGTGTGTGTGTGTCAGTGGATCAGGACACACACACACACACATCATGCACAGTGTGTGTGTGTGCATGCTCCTCCAAACAGCGCTCGCCGTTTGTGACGCGTTTCCAAGGCGACCCTGCGTTTTTTTCAGGTTTATCCGTGATGAGAAACATTAGCGTGTTCGTCCAACGTTTGAACGAGTCTGAGTGTGATGGATGAGACACAGCTTCCCTGAGGCAGCACCACCTCCCTCCCTCCACCCTGAACCATCAGCCTGCAGCACCACCTCCCTCCCTCCACCCTGAACCGTGAGCATGCAGCACCACCTCCCTCCCTCCACCCTGAACCATCAGCCTGCAGCACCACCTCCCTCCCTCCACCCTGAACCGTGAGCATGCAGCACCACCTCCCTCCCTCCACCCTGAACCATCAGCCTGCAGCACCACCTCCCTCCCTCCGCCCTGAACCGTGAGCATGCAGCACCACCTCCCTCCCTCTGCCCTGAACCGTGAGCATGCAGCACCACCTCCCTCCCTCCGCCCTGAACCATCAGCCTGCAGCACCACCTCCCTCCCTCCGCCCTGAACCATCAGCCTGCAGCACCACCTCCCTCCCTCCGCCCTGAACCATCAGCCTGCAGCACCACCTCCCTCCCTCGCCCTGAACCATCAGCCTGCAGCACCACCTCCCTCCCTCCACCCTGAACCATCAGCCTGCAGCACCACCTCCCTCCCTCCACCTGAACCATCAGCCTGCAGCACCACCTCCCTCCCTCCACCCTGAACCATCAGCCTGCAGCACCACCTGACATCTGAGTGAGAACGCCACTACTTCCTGTTTGGTTCAGAACAATAAATCAGTTCTGCTTGACACGACAAATACAGAGCGACTCTGAACGCAGTCATGTGACCCGCTCAGAAGTTCGAGTCTTTTCACTGACCTTACTCTCGGACAGTAAATTGAAAGTCTTTTTCTGAGTCATTCATTCATTGCATTCATTTTTGCAGTAGGTGGCGCTGTAGCCCTCGTCTTGTCAGCGTGGTAAAAAAGGCTGCGGTTCTCAAACACTCACTCACACACCACAGTAAAGTGACTGTGTCCTGTATCCTCCCTGCCATTGTTGTTTAACAGTGCGACAGTGACCAGGCAGCTGAACAAGAGGCCGAGAGCGAACGTACTGCTCGTCACACAGCCTGAGCCGTGAGCCGGTCATGTGACAAATGAACGAGAGCCTGAGGACGGACGCACAGTCGTGAACTGATCATTTCCTGTTTCCTGTCCTGCTGACTGAGCTCATGCAGCTGCCATGTGGCGAGGGAAGGTACTGCATGAAAACTAATCACTCACTGAGATGACTCATTACTCCTGAGTCAGGTAATAGATTAGTTCATATTGAATGAATTGTCACTGCAGTCCTCCGTGCACACACTTCATGAACTTTCCCCAGAAAACAGCCTCAGTCTGGCCAGAGTGAGCCGGGTCGGTCCCTGTTTACTGATGGAGGTGATGAGATGTGTGTGTGACACAAAGATCAGGACGTTAACGTGTGTGTGTGGATGATCTGTTGCATGTGTTGGCCTGAACATGTTTGATCACGTGTGTTCAAATGTTTTCAGGCTCGGCGCTCCCAGCTGCGATCCATCAAACAGAAACACACACTGTGTGTCATGTGACAACACAGAGAGGAGGCTCAGTAATCCAGGTGATAGACAGGACCAGCAGGCAGCAGAGTGTTTCCATGAAATACACAGAGCCAACATTACAGCACACACGCAGCTAATATAACATAACGTACCTGATATGATGAAGTTATGTTTTGTACCTTCAGTAAAGTATGTTATGTAATACACGACTTAATGTATGTAGCTAACATTGTGTAGCCTACTTGAAACGTGAAATAACTCATCACAGAAGTTACATCAGGTTTATTGCATAACTTCATTTATGCAACCTAAGCACATTAACGAGTTGCACACCTGCCTGAACTTTAAGTTACGTAACATTCATTAAATATGTGACATGCTGTAACTGAATGTACACGGCTAACGTAAGGTGACGCACATGATATGACATCATGTGATGTAACATGATTTATGTTAATATATTATATTATATTAGAATATTAATATGTTATGTACCTTAAGTAACTAAAGTATGTGACGCAGCTCAGCTGGCGGAGCAGCCGCCCCGTGTGCGAAGGCTCAGTCCTCGCTGTGGAAGCCCAGGGTTCAAATCCGACCATGTCAGTCCCCGTCTCTCTCTCTGCCCCACATTCCTGTCACTCTTCAGCTGGCTCTGTCAAAATAAAGCTTAAAAAAATAACAGTTACAGTGTTTGATACACAAGGTGACGGCAGCTCTGAGAGAGCTGAATGTTTTCAGTAAATACACAGAGCCTCAGGGTGGAGCAGTGTTTCCTGCACACAGCGAGGTTGTAATTTTAGTTTCCAGTAGTTTCCAGTAAATAGACAGAACCGCTGGTTAGTTTCACCTCCTCAGACTAACTGCTGCTGATCAGCAACAATTCAAACTGCAGCTGGTTTATTATTTATGACGATGGTGAAACTTGATGTTTGTGTGGGTTTGTTGAGTCTCCGAGCACAGAAGAAGAAGAAGTTCAGTGTGCAGCGGGTCGATGTTGTTCTGTCAGCAGAGAGTAAAGCCTGAGGTGTGAACCAACCAGTAGCACAACCTGTCAGCTGATCAGCTGTCTCACAGTCCTGGCGGGCCACACAGACCTCGTTCAGGTTTTATCAGCAGCTCTGTGACAGTTTGACACGAAGCTGCAGAGCTTGGACTCAGCAGGAGCCTCAACACATTTTAATGTTTGTCTTTATGAAGCAACCTGCAGCTCTGCAGCAGCTCAGCCTTTAACAACTTCCTTCCCCCAGATCTGCCGGAGCCGCATCTTTCCCCTCCATCTGTTCAGCTCCATCACTTCTGTCAGTGATGACACAGTGATGCAGGTAACACAGGTGAGTCGTTCAGACACAGAACAGACCCTGAACATTCATGAA
Organism: Nibea coibor; assembly: GCA_023373845.1. Lineage (NCBI taxonomy): Eukaryota > Metazoa > Chordata > Actinopteri > Sciaenidae > Nibea > Nibea coibor. The sequence goes on along the minus strand of CM041731.1, from coordinate 18,793,053 downwards.
TGTTTGTTAAGATGCTGAATCTACACTGTAAAACATGTTAAATACGTTTTATATATTATATATTATCTGTCGAGCATCCTGGACCCCTCAAGGACGCTGGAACATCATGAACATCTTAATGAGAGAAGCTGCTGCCTGCTGGTCTGATGAACTGCCCTCAGATCAGCCTCTGACTCTGTACTGCTGCTCTAAACATGCCATTTGCTGCTGCGAGGACACGTTTTCTTCTTCATGTTCGACATTCTTTAACTGCATTTCTTCCTTATTTGGGCACAGGAAGTAAAGGCTAATTGTATTGTCGGGTAATCACCGCGGCGAGCCTGAGGGATGCTGCTGTCGCCGTGGAAACCCCATCATTCTCATCACTCCTTCCTCTGCACCACTGCAAGGAGGTTTGACTTCGTTTGTTCATCAGAGTGGGACAAGAAACAGTTTGTGTCTGTGGGAGGCGGCTAAAACGAGTTTTTATGATGTTTGAACCACAGAAGAAGAATTTAATCTGCCTTCATCACACTGATGTCATCAACTATGACCTCTTTTATTTTGAAAGAGCAGCAGATAATAATAATAAAAAGTTTGTTTTCTCTGTTTTCCTGAAGTCCAAATAAATACATTTATTTCTCATATTTTTATTTTATGATCCAGATCAATAACACGAGAAACACAAAGAACTTTTTCAGGGTGAAAAATATTTTCAGCAACGCATCTTTTATTTACCAAGTTTCCGTGGACTACAAAGACTACAGGACTACAAGGACCAGGACTACAAAGACTACAAGGACCAGGACTACAAAGACTACAGGACTACAAGGACCAGGACTACAAGGACCGGGACTACAAGGACCCGGACTGCAAGGATCTGGTAGGAAGGTTCTGATCTGGTGAGTTGGCAAGAAGTCAGCAATAAGTCAGCAACAAGTTGGCAGTGAGATGACATGTTGGTGTGTTGTCAGTGGTCAATAACTGAGGAAGTGTTTGTTTGCGTTCGCGTGCCACTTCTTCTTCTTCTGTGGTGAAAAAACAAGAAACAAAAGGTGACAGATGACAGGCGTTCACAGGTAACAGCTGTCACTGTGTGTGTGTGTGTCACTGTATCCAGGTGAGCATCTCCTCTCGGCTCCACACCTGTTGCTTTAATCACCTGAAAGACGGGTGGATTACATAACGACTCGTTAGCGCTGACGAAGGCTTGGGTTGAATCATGTCTCATCAGATTAAAGCAACATCATGTGACCCAGATCCACAAAGACCGGCACAGATGAAACCAGGACCAGGTTTTGTGCTCGTCCCCCTTTGAGCTGTGAACAAAGGCTGAACAAACACAGCGGCAGATGTTTGAAACCTGATCACCTGACAAGCAAACACACACACACGCGACACACAACACAACCCTGACACACAGGTTCACAAACTGAACCAGAACCAGAAGCTGGTATAAACATCTGATCTCCAAGAACCTCTGAGCCAAACAGAACCACATAAACAGAACCACGTTAAACCTGATCGGACACCGCCAGTAATCACTGCACAAGCATCAATCAAACTGTGTGTGTTAGTGTGTATACTGTATGTCTGTGTATTACAGTGTGTGTTACTGTGTTACTGTGTGTGGTCTGTAATGATTGGTGGTCTGTGTGTGTTTTTGTGTGTGAACAGTCTGTGTGAGTCTAAAAATAAAAGAACAGCTGCTGAAGCTTTTTGTGTCTTTGTACAACTGAGAGAGACAAAAAATATACAAACAACAGATTATTAGACTGGAACACATTACACACACATTACACTGGATTATATTATATTATATTATACTATACTATATTATATTATACTATACTATACTATACTATATTATATTATATTATACTATACTATACTATATTATATTATATTATATTATATTATACTATACTATACTATACTATACTATATTATATTATACTATACTATACTATACTATACTATACTATACTATACTATATTATATTATACTATACTATACTATACTATACTATACTATACTATATTATACTATACTATACTATACTATACTATACTATATTATATTATATTATACTATACTATACTATATTATATTATATTATATTATACTATACTATACTATACTATACTATACTATACTATATTATATTATATTATATTATATTATACTATATTATATTATATTATATTATATTATATTATATTATACTATACTATATTATACTATACTATATTATATTATATTATATTATATTATAGTATATTATATTATATTATATTATATTATATTATACTATACTATATTATACTATACTATATTATATTATATTATAGTATATTATATTATAGTATATTATATTATATTATAGTATATTATATTATACTATACTGTATTGTATTATTGGGGGCCTCGCACCTTTTCCTATTATTACTGATCTGTTTCCACCATATTGAAATTTCCAGCATTTTGAATTTTATCAAAAACCTTCAAAAAGCATTTCAGGTCACACAGATTCCACGTGACTGACACACAGAATCAGACAAAAGTCAAATTCAGTGGCAACGCAGCCAAACAGGAAGTGAGGTCATATCTCAGCAACCGTGTGATGCTTTGACTTCAGACTTCTAACAGACTTGTCAATTCTTTGACGTCGTTTGTGATTTGTGAGGTAACGACTGACCTGTTCAGTGTCAGGAGCTAACCATGGAGCTAACAGAGCTAACAGAGCTGACCTGTGATCAGGAGTCAGATGTTGCTTTAATGTTGTCTGGATCCTGGAGTGAAACACCTGATCCAGGTGAGCTGCTGAGGTCACAGCTCCAGTTTCACAGCTGATTAAACCACAAAGAGACGACGACACATGACCAAAGGAGAAGAAACAGAAACGAGAAGAAAGACAGAGAGAAGAAGAATGTTGTTCTTGTTTCTTGTGACGTATTTCAGGTCCAGACGTGGACCATGGTCTGGACTCGGTCCATCGGGTCCAAACACAGACAACAGTGAGGTGTGAGGTCTGAGGTCTGGGCTGTTGAGCTGTGAGGATGTTTTTTAAAAAACAGCAGAAGAAGAATAAACCCATCTCCTTCCTGTTTCTTTGATTGGCTCTGTGATTTATAGCCGTGTTAGCACATTAACTGTTAACGAGATTCCTGTTCCTGCGAGCTGCAGCAATGAACTCGTTAATGGATTTTTACATTTGTGTGTTTTAACGAGGAAAAAAACAATCCTAAAAGAAACGCTGAGAGAACATCCATCAAACATTAAAACAACCACCAGACAACGAACACCAAGATGCTCCACAGAGAGAAATTTTAATCTGAGCAGGAGACGCTCCATTTCAAATTACAGGAGGAGAGGGAGGAGGAGAAGGAGGAGGAGGAGGAGAGGGAGGAGAGGGAGGAGAGGGAGGAGGAGGAGGAGGAGGAGAGGGAGGAGAGGGAGGAGGAGGAGGAGGAGGAAAGGGAGGAGGAGAGGGAGGAGGAGGAGAGGGAGGACGAGGAGGAGGAGGAGGAGGAGGAGGAGGAGGAGAGGGAGGAGGAGGAGGAGAGGGAGGAGGACGAGGAGGAGGAGGAGGAGGAGGACGAGGAGGAGGAGGACGAGGAGGAGGAGGACGAGGACGAGGACGAGGAGGACGACGATGACGAGGAGGAGGAGGAAGAGGAGGACGATGACGATGACGAGAAGGAGGACGATGTCGAGGAGGAAGACAATGACGAGGAAGAGGAGGAGGACGACGATGACGAGGTGGAGGAGGAAGAGGAGGACGATGACGAGGACGACGACGACGATGACGATGAGGACGACGATGACGAGGAGGAGGACGATGACGAGGAGGAGGAGGAGGAGGACGACGACGATGACGAGGAAGAGGTGATGTGTTTTTCCGCATGCATTACGGTTCTAACGTCACTTTTCTTAAAGCGCTGTCGCGTGTGTGGTCATGTGATCATCATGTGCGTCAACATGTTTCTACACGTGACAAACTGACATCAGATCAGATGTCTGACTCACCTGCAGAGACTGGACAGGTGACCACTGGAACGTCGACCCGTGTGTGTGACAGTAACAGACCAATCACGGCTCAGTTCCTTTTCATCCTTCAGTCATAGACTACATTACCCATGAGCGTCTGGCAGCATGCTGTTGTTGCATGTTGTTGTTCATTTACATGTCCCTCAGGTACAGACAGGTGTTCTGTGGGTCACCTGATCCTCGTGTGGTGGACTGAGCAGAGATCAGGTGACACAGTGAAACTAATCCAGGACCAGGTCGGCCCCTCAGACACAGACCAGGACCGGTCGGCCTCCCCAGGGGCTCTGTTCCTCGAAAGGTGCGACGAACGTGACAACAGGTCGTTTGACACCGTTTCTATGGTGACGAGTACTTTCTGATCAAACCATTTATTGAGATTTATCTTTGATTGACAGGACGTGTCAGCTGATCATCGTCCACTGTTACTAACCTCCTCATGAAATGTTTCTCAAGGTTTTATTTTGAAATCCCGTTTTCAGCTTCATCAGTTCTCGGTGAGCTCGGTTTCTGTCAGAGCGACCTCTCACTGTCGCTCAGTGAGTCTGTACCACGTTCTGCTGAGATCAGCTGATCTCAAATCCCAGAATGCCGAGGGAGAGGTGTGAGTCTCCAAGGAGGGTGTGTGTGTGTGTGTGTGTGTCATTGATATTCACAGCAGCTTCTGATCAATGAACTCGGCTGTTTTTTCATTTCTCGTGTCTGAACCACGACTTGGCTAAATGGCATCCGATTCAGCTGACTCGTGACAAAGAACAGGGGCGCGAGTCCAGCCCAGCAGACAGCAGAGTCACCATCGTCATCACCATCATCAGTATCATCATCATCTTCATCATCATCATCGTCAGGAAACAAGGCATCACATGTGTGACAGGTCGCAGGAGCTCCGTTATGATGAGGCGTCAGCGTGATGGTCCGTTGACCTCTGACCTCTTGGATGGACGGACAGAGAAGACCAGTGACTCACATCCAACTGAACAGAACTCTGAGTGTTTGTCTGGTGAAGACGTTGCGATGTTTGAAATCAATCGTTGAGGTGACGTTCAGGTACGACACATTCTCTGCTGGACGAGTGAAGCCCTGAGTTCTGTCTGCAGGCTTCCTCAAAAACAACAAATCACTGCTGCCTTCATAAACTTTAATATTCAGCACACGTACGCTGTCAGTGATAAATTATATCTTAATGTGAGTTTCACTTCACTTTTTTTTCAACACTAAAATTCTTCAATAAAAACTGTTGAAACTCCCAGCAGCTGCAGTTTTAACCCAGATTAGAGCAAGAGGAACTTTCAGTGTTAATCCAGCCTGCCATGTTTTTTCAGGTCATCACCATCCGTCTTCCTGTCACACTCAGAGTTTTGGGAAAAGCCTTGTTGCTCTCCAAATATGCAAATCCTCGTACTTCATCTTGGTCAGCCTCCTCTCCGTCTCTCTCTAATTGTCGGCGTCCAGGAATCAGCTCGTTCTGGCAGCAGGAAGTCGCTGCAAGTGTTATTAAAACGGTCATTTCCAGATTAAACAGGAGCAGCGTTTTGGGACGAGCCGAGCTCTCTTCTGACAACACCAAACCATCTTTTCTGCTCGGCTGCTCCTCTAAGGTGGCTTCATTACTGAGCCCATTAAAAATAATGACTGAGCCGCTCAGAGAAAGTCTCTGTGTGTTAATGCATTAATTTAATTAGCAGTGCTAACGGAGGATCTTCCCACAGAGAGAAAAGAAGAAACCAGCCTGAAGATCCACCGTCTGAATCTGCATCACTTATCTGCGATTAATTCACTTCCCTGAGGCTCTTTGTATAATAACAGCCTAACAGTTACACAGGAAATCACCTTCATTTACAACTTCCTGTTGACTAAATGTGAGAAACAAAATAAAAGTCCCTTGAGGCACCAAAGAGCTGCTGCTCCGAACTAACCGACTTCCTGCTGCCTGCTGGAGCTAAAGTCGTGTTTTACGTTGAGTCAGACTACATGACATCAGTCCGACCTGACAGAACATCAGCTGTCCTGATGTTTGCTGGTTTTATCTCACCTGGACGACAGAAAACGAGCGTGTCAGAATTATTCTACGACATGTTAGTGACGAACACAGAACACTGTCTCATGTGTGCCGTCATGCTGAGCGTGACACCGTTAAGCCAAGGACCTCGAGCTGGCACACCACATCTACGTTTGGACCGCCTAGGCTTTCACCTCATCCTCAACAGGACACCGAAGAGTAATCCTGATCTAAAGTTTCTGCTTCTCACACTTTATCACTGAAGCAAGGATGAAACGTGTCCAGACAGACAGACAGGTGGTGCTCACTGTATGAACGGCATCCTTGGCCTGTCATCGTATGTTCATTAAACCCATACGTATCAGTGTCCATGATAAGACTGATAAGATAATCAGGTTAGTCGTCTGTGTAATCTGTGGTGTTTACAGCACAAAGAGACTTTAGTTACCAGACCACAAAGACTCCACGAAGACATCGTCAAGACATCGTCAAGACTCCACCAAGACTCCACCAAGACATCGTCGAGACTCCACCAACAAGACCTTTAGGGGAACCTTCAGTGTGAGTTTTCCCCATGTGGACTGAGCTGAGTGTTTTAGACTGAACTGAGAGTGATTGTTTGATTGGACTGATTTCAGACTGGACTGAGGAAGATTTCAGTCTGTTTGTGAACCTGAAGACAGAAACAAACATAAAACATGTTCAGTGTGTTCATCATCACAAAATAAACTTTATAATTCTAATAAACAGAAGAGAAGGAGACGAGCTGCTGTCACAGATCTGACCTCGCTCTGCAGCTCCAGGTCATGTGACTGAATTATACATGCGTGTTTGTTCGGGTCACTGAGCTGCAACAAGAGAACACACACACACACCTGCAACATACACACCTGTAACACACACAAACACACACACCTGTAACCACCTCGATGATCATGTGACACCTGGATTCAGTCAGAGTTGCTGATTTGGATCAAATTTAATGTTTTACTGTCATGAATATATACCGAGTGATCTTTAGCTGACACAGAACCAGAACCAGAACGATCCGATCCGTTCAGGTCTGACAGTGACCAGTGATGATTTTATTATTCCTGTTTGTGTTAAACAACAACGTTGTTTAAACGTTCAGGGAACATTCTTTAACGTTAAACTAACATCGCTGTCTGCTGATCCTGAAAATCTGATTCAACAAATCCAAAAGAATCAATTGATCATTAATCAAAGAGTTCCACAAGTTCAACCGACCAATCAGCACAAAGGATCCAACAGGAGGAAGAACACATCCACCAATCAGCAGGAGGAGAATCTGATCATTAATATTGATTATAGATCAACTCTGGACCAACAAAACAAACGTGAAGAAGCATGAAGTCTGTTCAGCCACCACAGAGGAGGAGGAGGAGGAGGAGGAGGTGATGAAGCAGACGACTGAAGAGATTTACTCTACTGAGCATGCTCAGTGCAGCCAGAGGTTACAAAGTGGTTACCCCACACACACACACACACACACACACACTGTTGATGAACAAATTAAAACCTGTTTTGGATCAAAGACAGACAGGAAGTTGAAGGTGCTCTGCCTGTGACTGGCTGATATTCTGACCCTGAGTCGAGCCAATCATCTCCACCGATCCTCCATGTGCTGACATCATTTACCTTTGTCTGTATGCCCTTATATAGATACATCGATTCATGATGCAGATGATCAGAGGTCAGGTGCAACCATCATCAAACACTCAACAACAGCTGTGACCATCAGCAGGAAGTGACCCGTGAACACCTGGACAGTCAGGTGACCTCACTTCCTGTCTCCATTGGAAGTTCTGATCAGAACATTAAAGCTGCTGACACCAGCAACAGCCCCCGCCCCAATCAATCAAGCCCCGCCCCAAACCACCTGGCCACGCCCAGCACTTACCCCAGCGTCGTCATGGTGACGATGGTGTACCAGAAGGCGGCGGGGATGGAGGTGAACTTGCTGGCGGCGGAGCCCTTCTCGGCGTAGAACATGACGGTGGCGAAGATGATGATGGCCATGGTGAGCGAGAAGAGCAGGAAGCCGAGCTCGGAGGCGCAGCTCTTCAGCGTGTAGCCCAGGATCCGGAGCCCGGCAGAATGCCTCGAGAACTTGAAGATCCGAAAGACCCGGAAGACCCGGAGCGTGACGAAGGCGCCGCTCACGTCCTCGTTGTCCGTCATGACCAGACCGATGTAGTAGGGCATGATGGCCACCACGTCGATGATGCTCATCACGCTCTTCACGAACTTGTACCGGCTCGGCGCCGCCAGCAGCCTCAGCAGATACTCCACCGTGAAGATCATCACGCACGCCGTGTCCAGGCAGAAGAACGCCAGCGCGTACCGCTCACCGCACGATACCTCCCTCACGCGGTTCGGTGCGGTCCCGCACGGCACCGTCTCCACCACGTTAGCCAAAACCGAAACCGCGATGAAGAAACCGGTGACGTAATAAAAGACCAGCGCCATGGTGGAGGTGTGCGGGTTCTCGAAGGCCCGCCACATGGTCTCCCGAAAGGTCATGTCAGCTGACACTGGGTCGTTGCTCGGGTCCATCTCCTCGTCGTCCTGGATCCGCTCCTGGTTCTCCCGCCGCCGGTCTTTGTAGTCCTCGTAGCAGCAGTCCCCGATGATCTCCGGGATGATCCCGAAGAACGCCAGCTCCTCGTCGTACGCGGAGATGCACTCCTGCCGCGGGTAGTGCAGCTTCCCGGTCCGGTAGAAGTTAAGGATGTGTCGGAAGATGTCCGGGTCCCGGTCGAAGAAGTACTCGTTACTGTCCTCGTGGAAGAAGAAGTCCCGCTCGGTGCTGCCCAGCAGCGTGTCCGGGTACCGCTCCAGCGTGTCCCGCCACGTCTGGAACTTTGTCCCGCTCACGTTCAGCATGATCAGCCCGTCCTGCCCGCGCTGCTTCTCCTTCGGCGGAACCGGCATCGGCGCGCCGGCCACCGGCATCCAGCCGATGGCCGCCGCGCGTGCGAACGGCAGCCACGCCGCCACTCCTGCTGCCATACTGGACCTGGAGCTGAACGGGGGCTCGTCAGAGGCGGATTCACGGGGCGGAGCGGCACCGACAGAGCATCAGAACCGGCAGCACTCTGGAGTAACGGACCGAGCTCCTCCTGGAGACCCGGACGGTTTTACGCACCGGAACGTCTGCGTAAAACCAAACAAACCGACCTGGTGATCAGCCCGTCAGTCCCGGTTCTGGACGTCTGGACCCGAGCCTGCAGAAAGTCAAACTCAGGAAGAAACTTCGCCTCCGGTAGAGCCGGTAAATCCTCCGGTAGTCCTCCGGTGGATCCGCAACAAGTCATGAGGAGCAGCCGGTTCTCCGGACACAGAGCGGGTTGTGATCCGCCGCACACATGCTCCTCTCCGGCTCTCCTCTCCGGGTCTCCCCGCCGGAGTCTCCCGGTCCCCGCACTGATCCCGCAGTGAGTCGCGCGCTGCGACAAGTGTTTCCCCGCAGAGAGAGAGAGAGAGGGAGGGGGTCGGGGAGGGGGGCCAGAGCCGCGGACAGGACCCGAACTGAACCGAACCGAGCGGGGAGATGAAGAGGCTCGTGCTCTGGTCACAGGTGCTGCGCGAGACGATCAGAAACCTCCTCCTGTCTCTCTCTCCCCTCCTCGCCCCTCCTCCTCCCGTTGGGGGCGTGTCTCTGGAGAATCCCGCGCTCTCTGTCGGTACCGTGACACGCGCGGATTGTTTGATGTTTGTTCAGCAGCAGGTCCGCGCGCTCCCGCGAGACGGAGGCTGCAGCAGGGAGCGCGCGACCTGTCCGTCGATCATCATCATCAGCTTCATGTGAGGGTCAACCTGTCTGCGGCGGACCCCGCGTCAGACACAGTGTCAGCAGGGATCGGATCAGGAACTCTCCTGACCCGGTTCTGATGATTTCATACAGAACTCTGATGTCATGATGATGACGTGGTTCAGTTTTGATGATTTCAAACAGGAAAAATTTTCTTTAAAGGTCCGAAAACACACACACACACACACACCTGCGTCTCTGTGAGGTGAAACTAAAACTGCATTTCCTCAAATGTCCACTTGAGGCTGGCTCCAGAACCCACTTCTGGAGCCAGCCTCCAGTCAGTCTCCATAAGTCCCCATGTTCAAATGTCCAACTTCACAGCAGAAATAAACACCAGGCTGTCACTGACACAGAGGAGGTCTCACTCTGTTCTTAAATTAGTCAATAAAAGGACCCAGAGGACTGAGATCAATACTGTGTGTGTGTGTGTGTGTGCAGCAGGTCTCTGTGTGTCAATCAATAACTTTGATTGATGGTTCAGTTCAGAGTGAGCGGTCTGTTTGTTTATGATGCAGTGCTCCGCTCCCCATCTCCTCTTCCACCACGCCTCCGCCAGACTAACAAACTTCAGCTGAGCTAACATGAGCTAACAGCAGCAGCAGTGTACTTCACTGTCCATCATAAACTCTGTAAATCACAGCGTTCTGCTGCTTCCTGCTCGTCTTCATCAGGTCTGAAACAATCGATGGCTGTGATTGGCAGGTCACTTCCTCCTTTTCTCTCTCTAATTGGCCGGACACAAGGGAGTCTCTGTGTCTCACAGGTCAGAGGTCACTGAGACTGAACGATCAATCTGGACTCCGTCTTACCGCAGAGGAGCGGACGAACTAACGCTAGTCCTAGAGGCGGAGCTGACATGAATGTCCACGGATTAAAGGGTCAGAACCAGAACCTGAGACTGAGGACTGATCTTCACTTCAGACACAAACAGAGAAAAACCTCTGTTTCATGTTAGTGAACAGATTTTTTCTCTTTGAACTGAAACAACAAAACTTTGAGTCTCATCACCTCCTCCACATGTCGACTCCCCTCTTCATACAAACGGATCATTACAACAGGTGTGAGGTGTGTAACGAGCGTGTCAGGTGATGTTCAACATGATGTCATGAATTCGTCATGAGTTCAGTTAACAAGTGTCAGAGCGAGAACAGAAAATACAAACACGGAAAAACATGAACCAAAAGTTTTCTGTTAATCACAGAGTGACTCCTCTTCCTCAGTCAGATCAACTGGATGTCGTTCATATTTGAGCAGGAAGTGGAACCTGCGGAGTGGACAGGATGAAACACTCATTATCATCATCACTTCCTGTGTTTGTGACAGAACACGATGATGAAACACAAACTGGTTCGATGACGGCTCCACCGTCCTTCACATTCACAGTCATAATTTGAAAATCCTTCAAACAGAAGTGAGCGCTGAACGTTCAGTCCACCATCAGCCTGGAAACAAAATGGCCTCTCAGTGTGAACAGCTCTCCGGGGGAACAAAGAGCTCAATATTTTCTGTTTATGTCAGAAAGGCGTGAACAGATCGGACCGAAGTCTCCAGAGAGACTCAACATGCCAGAGAAGAAGAAGAAGAAGAAGATCCATCTTGACGTGGACGTTTCCATTGATGTGGGAGGAAGAGGAAGTGTGATCAGACTCATCAAGCAGAGAGGAAACACTTCAACACGTTAAGATGGAGTCACACCTCCACACAGCCGATATTCTGCTGCAGTCACTTCAGCAGCCGACCGGTTTGGAGCCTCTGAGACCAGCAGGGAGTAACGTTACAGCACCGAGCCGATTTACAGACTGATCAGTACTGAAGCGCTAACTGTGGTTAGCTCGGAGCCAAACCTGGTGCAGAGGTTCTGTTGCTGTGTTCACTGTTAGACTGGACACTGCTGGTTCAGAGGTTCTGTTGCTGTGTTCACTGTTAGACTGGACCCTGCTGGTTCAGAGGCTCTGTTGCTGTGTTCACTGTTAGACTGGACACTGCCGGTTCAGAGGTTCTGTTGCTGTGTTCACTGTTAGACTGGACACTGCCGGTTCAGAGGTTCTGTCGCTGTGTTCACTGTTAGACTGGACACTGCCGGTTCAGAGGTTCTGTCGCTGTGTTCACTGTTAGACTGGACCCTGCCGGTTCAGAGGTTCTGTTGCTGTGTTCACTGTTAGACTGGACCCTGCTGGTTCAGAGGCTCTGTTGCTGTGTTCACTGTTAGACTGGACACTGCCGGTTCAGAGGTTCTGTTGCTGTGTTCACTGTTAGACTGGACACTGCCGGTTCAGAGGTTCTGTCGCTGTGGTCACTGTTAGACTGGACACTGCCGGTTCAGAGGTTCTGTCGCTGTGTTCACTGTTAGACTGGACCCTGCCGGTTCAGAGGTTCTGTCGCTGTGGTCACTGTTAGACTGGACCCTGCCGGTTCAGAGGTTCTGTCGCTGTGTTCACTGTTAGACTGGACCCTGCCGGTTCAGAGGTTCTGTCGCTGTGTTCACTGTTAGACTGGACCCTGCTGGTTCAGAGGTTCTGTTCAGTTCAGCTGTGTTCACTGGAAGGTAGACACTACTGCTCATAGCAGTGAGTTTGAAGATAAAGAAACTGTGCCAGGTGAGTAATTCTCATGTGACTGATGAGGCACCGCTTTTGGGTTCAGATCCAGTTCTGATAGATCGTCAGAGTTTGGACGGATCACGAGAAGTTTAAAAACTTCTGATGTGATGTGAAGTCGAGGGACTCGTAAACTCTGTTGTGTCATTTTAAATCTTTAATGAGCTCAAACAAACATTCAGACGCTGTAATGTGTGTGTGATGAACACGAGCTGATCTGTGTGTTTGAGTCTGAGCTCAGTGTGAAGAAATAAAAGAAGACGAGATGCTTCTGTGAATATTCTCCTCTCGTTAAAATCCTCCCTGGAAACAAATATTAATCAGTTTCTACCTCCCAAAATTAAAGCTTTAACTCACTGATGACGCCCAACAACCAGGACGTTCATTTATTCAGCAGCACGCTGAGCAGTTGATTTGCCCGAGTGGCCGAGGCTTCGCTTCGCTTCTTAACGAGCTGAACATTAATTAAATACTCTGCTAATGAAAGCTGCATGTGAGGAGCTCCTTCTTCTCCCCCACCTCCTCCTTCTAATCATTTTATGAATAATCATTGTTAATTTACAGATAATTTGTTAACAATGTTAAAAAAAACAGAAATCACTTATTTTTACAGTGTAAACTATTTTATTTTGATAATCTGTTTCCTGTTCGGTGGCCTTCTTCATTCTCATCAAACTCTTTTCAAGCTTTTATCAGCTCCGCTGTGTTTCTTTAACACGTGCAGTTGTAAAACGTAAAGAGTTGATATGTGGACGAACATCTGTGTCTCCTGGACGGACGACTTGTCTGAACTAATGAGGGGACGGAGGTGATTCAGTCAGATGAGGAGAAACTCAAGTCTGTCAGTGAGTCGGACGGAGACAGCGATGCTGTATTTAAAAATAACTGTGGCTGTTCTCAGGTGTCCTGCAGGAAGCAGAGAAATGAATCAGAAGACATCAGTGACAGGAAATCTGTCCCATAAATAAGAGACGGAGGACGAAACAATTCGACACTGACAGAGAAACACGAGATGAACAGTTCATATTAAAGCATCACATAGGAACTTTTCTCTCATGGTTGTAACGCCGCAACCGCAACAGATGATGTCGACCTTCCCAGCTACGTGTCCGTAACCAAGATGTCCAGATAGAGAGCCGCTTTAGGACATGATGTTTGGACCATCGCACAAATCCGTGACAAGCCTGAGCCTCCAAACCTCCCACCATTCACACGCTCACTAAAAACGGGGAACATACAACCATGATGATCCTCCAGGACGTCACATGAAGAGTTTGAAGCTCTTTAACATGGATTCATCCTGAGGAGGAGGAGGTAGGAACCTGTGGACAGCACGATGGAGGCTCACCACTTCCACCAACACAGTCACATGACCTGAACATGTGAGCAGATGATCAGCTCATGGATCTTCAAACAGAAGTGATTCAGTGACATGTTCTACATCAGGCCGACACTGGTTCAGGTCTCTGGTCGTGGCATCACAGTGAATCCTCCACAGTCCGAGTCCTGTGGGGGGACACAGATCATTCAGTCCTCTGAAGGACTCAGTGAAGGACTTTTCCTGAAGGTGAGTCCGTCATTGAGTCCTTAAGGACAGGCAAAGCTTGTTTTCTTTCACTTCCTGTCAGGTAACAGGACGAGTCAATGCAGTGCCATCTGGACAAAAGTATGTGGACACGAGCGCCCTTGTCTATTTTAATCAGTCCAGCTGTCTCTATAGGCTTCTCCACAACCACAGCTTCTCACTCTGTAAATGTGACATGAAGCATCAGCCAAAACACCTACGCTCAGCGTGCACCTGTACGCATCCTGTGTGGGAAGTGTGAGGTTCAAAGATGGTAAATCTGTGCACACGTCCACGACAAGACACCCACAAGATGAGTCCAAGGAGTCAAAGGCGAGTCACACGTCACATCTCCAAACATTTATCTGCTTTATTCTAATGGACCGTCTGTCCACATACTTTTGTCCATCTCAACAGTGAACAGGTTGTTTGACTGTTAAAAAGAACAAAAGCTGACAGGAACCATGACGGCGTCTGCATCCTGACAGACGTGCTGAACATCTTCTTTGTCTTCACCTCCTTCTCCTTCCACAGATTTGCAGGCAGTGCAGCACAGAGTGAGTTATAGCTGGTTATAAGCAGAAATCTATAAGCTGCAGCCGCTCTGACAAATGATCCCAGTTTGATTTCCTCGGGGGGAGGCCGAGCCTGAGCGAGCGTGTCTGAACTGAATGTGTTTAAATTTTTATCACATAACCGACTTTTATTCACGCTGAGTGAGGAAGATGATGGGAACACCAAGAGGCTGATGGGACATGAAGGCTGAGCGCTGACAGAGAGCCGACCAATCACAGTGAGCAGAGAAACCATTTACATCCAATACATCATGTAAAACATCCTCAAAACTCCACAGTCCACGAACACATCGATCTGTCCGTGAACACATCAAACTGTGGCTGTGTTGGTTGTATTTGTATACAGCAGGATGTGACCTCAGCAGCCTTCCTCTGTGGATCATGTGATTAATGAAAATCTTTAAAAACATCTCAGTAGTACTAACCTTTACTTCACCAGATAAAAACGCACTGAGTTCAAGACCTGGCCAAGAAAGGCAGCAGCACAGACGAACAACAGCTACACACAAGCAATAAAAGAACCAAACACACAAAAACATTAAAATATTAAAATACAAAGTGTGAGCAAATAAAGTGCAGAAGTTATAGATCAAGAACATAGGCACTGTTCAAAAGATTTCCATAAAGTAGAGCGGAAAGCTTCCAGTGAAACAAGTTCTGACATTTTCAGCTCAGATTGGAGGTCAGTCCGAGCAGACGGGCAGAGAAACTGAAGCTTTTTTATCCGTGTCAGTGTGAACACGAGGAACAGAAAAATGCAGAATGTCATCTGATCTTATGGCTCAACGGCTCCCAGTTCTCTGTGTGCATAAATATGTGGGAACCAAGCCAAGGAGAGCCTTAAAGTCCAGAGTCATCCAGTGTGTGCAGCGTCTTACACTGAGGAAGGAGGTGAGGAACCTCCGAGCACAGTGACAGGCAGGAGTCAGCGCTGAAGGCAGCTGCTGGGCTGACTCACAGAAGCTTCAGCGCTCGGAGGGAAAAACATGATTTGTTTCTGTAAAAGAAACCCAGCGTCAGCTCCTCAGCAACACTGAAGGTACCACAGCTGCTGACCCGGTCCAGAGTCTTTGGGAATTTTGTTGTTTAATTTGAATTAAACTAATTTCTTAACAGGATGTGTGTTTTTATAACGCCGTGTGTTCTTTAATGTCTGTGTGTGTGTGAGCAGAGTGTGTGAGCAGAGTGTGTGAGCAGAGTGTGTGTCTGTGAGCAGAGTGTGTGTCTGTGTGTGTGAGCAGAGTGTGTGTCTGTGAGCAGAGTGTGTGAGCAGAGTGTGTGTCTGTGTGTGAGCAGAGTGTGTGAGCAGAGTGTGTGTCTGTGTGTGAGCAGAGTGTGTGAGCAGAGTGTGTGTCTGTGTATGTGAGCAGAGTGTGTGTCTGTGAGCAGAGTGTGTGTCTGTGTGTGAGCAGAGTGTGTGAGCAGAGTGTGTGTCTGTGTGTGAGCAGAGTGTGTGTCTGTGTGTGAGCAGAGTGTGTGAGCAGAGTGTGTGTCTGTGTGTGAGCAGAGTGTGTATTGTCAGTCTCATAAATATAAAAGTGTTGAGTTTGAGTCTGTGTTGAGTTTTTCTGTTTGAGTCTCTTCAAGGCCAAACAGCCTCACAGAGCTGCAGCAGGCCCCAGGGGCTGATGGGAAACACGCACACCTGAATCGACCTGCAGACGCGGCCTGGCTCGGCTCAGCTCGGTTTGTGTTTGAGGTTTTTTCTGTCGGGGGAGTTTGGAAGATCTCCTCTGTCTGTCTGTGTGAAGATGTGTCTCACAGCCTTCTGGACAAAAACACAGTATGTGAGCGCCATCAAAGCGCGGCCGCAAGCTGATCTGAACACGGCCTGCAGGAGAGGAGCCGCAGTTTGGACCACCTGTCAGCAACACAGCCAAACTTCATTTTTAACTTTACTATATATGACAACAACTGTCAACTATACTATATATAATAACCATTTTATTGGGAACTGGGTCACATGATCTAATGTCTGATGTCCTCAACTCTCTGATTTACAATGAAGTACTGTGCTGACAACTGAAGCTGCTGTTAGCTCAGTCTGTTAGCTGCTGTTAGCTCAGTTTGTTAGCTGCTGTTAGCTCAGTCTGTTAGCTGCTGTTAGCTCAGTTTGTTAGCTGCTGTTAGCTCAGTTTGTTAGCTGCTGTTAGGTCAGTCTGTTAGCTGCTGTTAGCTCAGTTTGTTAGCTGCTGTTAGCTCAGTCTGTTAGCTGCTGTTAGCTCAGTTTGTTAGCTGCTGTTAGCTCAGTCTGTTAGCTGCTGTTAGCTCAGTTTGTTAGCTGCTGTTAGCTCAGTTTGTTAGCTGCTGTTAGCTCAGTTTGTTAGCTGCTGTTAGCTCAGTCTGTTAGCTGCTGTTAGCTCAGTTTGTTAGCTGCTGTTAGCTCAGTCTGTTAGCTGCTGTTAGCTCAGTTTGTTAGCTGCTGTTAGCTCAGTTTGTTAGCTGCTGTTAGGTCAGTCTGTTAGCTGCTGTTAGCTCAGTTTGTTAGCTGCTGTTAGCTCAGTTTGTTAGCTGCTGTTAGCTCAGTCTGTTAGCTGCTGTTAGCTCAGTTTGTTAGCTGCTGTTAGCTCAGTTTGTTAGCCTGTGTTGTGTCAGTATTTGTACATGGTTTTCAATAAATTCACATAAAGATTCAAACAGGAAGGGAGTCATCAACATTTATGAAGTATGTGTGTATTTGTGTGTGTTTCTGTGTGTATTTGTGTGTGTTTCTGTGTGTATATGTGTGTGTTACTGTGTGTATTTGTGTGTGTTACTGTGTGTATTTGTGTGTGTTACTGTGTGTATTTGTGTGTGTTACTGTGTGTATTTGTGTGTGTTACTGTGTGTATTTGTGTGTGTTTCTGTGTGTATTTGTGTGTGTTTCTGTGTGTATTTGTGTGTGTTACTGTGTGTGTTACTGTGTGTATATGTGTGTGTTACTGTGTGTATTTGTGTGTGTTTCTGTGTGTATTTGTGTGTGTTACTGTGTGTATATGTGTGTGTTACTGTGTGTATTTGTGTGTGTTACTGTGTGTATATGTGTGTGTTACTGTGTGTATTTGTGTGTGTTACTGTGTGTATATGTGTGTGTTACTGTGTGTATTTGTGTGTGTTACTGTGTGTATTTGTGTGTGTTTCTGTGTGTATTTGTGTGTGTTTCTGTGTGTATTTGTGTGTGTTTCTGTGTGCGTTGGTTTGTGACGTTCAATAATAAACGGGACGTCCTCTCGTCTCCCGGGGAAAATACTGATTATCACCATCTGTCAACTACAACAAAGGATTGTGGGAACACAGGAGGAGACGTGGGATGTGGAAACACACACACACACACACACACACACACACACACACATCTTTATTGTTTTCTTTGACTCATGGAGTCGATGGCCTCCTCGCTATTGTCGTTCTTCTCCTCCTTCTCCTCCTTCTCGCCATTCTCCTCTTCAATGTTGTCTTTCTCCTCCTCCTCCTCCTTTTTATCATCATTCTGCTCCTACTCCTTGTCGTTGTTCTCCTCCTTGTTGTCGTAATTCTTCTCCTTGTTCTCCTCGTCCTCGTTATCGTCATTCTGCTCCTACTCCTTGTCGTTGTTCTCCTTCTCTATGTTATCATTGTTCTCCTTGTCGTTCTCCTCCTAGCAGGAGGAGGAGGTGTCAGGGTGAATCTGCTGATGTTAATTAGTCTTCACACATCTGACGAGTCTGAAGATAAACGAAGAGTGGAGCTTCGTCTCAGATCTGTGACTCATCGAGTTTCACATCAGAAGAGTTCACCAACCCTGAGAGAACGTTCAGACAACCCTGAGAGAACGTTCAGACAACCCTGAGAGAACGTTCACCAACCCTGAGAGAACGTTCAGAGGACTCAAACTGTGACAAACAGGATGAGACAAAATGTCAAAGGTCAAATTTTAAAGTTTTAAATCAACGTCTGATCAAGAATCAGATCCTTCACAATAAAAGCATCGTCAGTACTGAGACACTCATCAGGTCAGTTTGTCGTTTAAAAAGATTAAAATGATTTAATGAGACAAGTTAACGGGTCTGTCAGTCCAACACTGACGGGACAGGAGACAGAGGAGAGAGGAGACAAAGGACAAAGGAGACAGAGGAGAGAGGAGACAAAGGACAAAGGAGACATAGGACAAAGGAGACAGAGGAGAGAGGAGACAAAGGACAGAGGAGACATAGGACAAAGCAGACAGAGGAGAGATGAGACAAAGGACAGAGGAGACAGAGGAGAGGAGACAAAGAACAAAGGAGACAAAGGACAAAGGAGACAGAGGAGAGAGGAGACAAAGGACAGAGGAGACATAGGGCAAAGGAGACAGAGGAGAGAGGAGACAAAGGAGACAGTGTAGAGAGGAGACAAAGGACAGAGGAGACAAAGGAGACAGAGGAGAGAGGAGACAAAGGACAGAGGAGACAAAGGAGACAGAGGAGACAGAGGACAAAGGAGACAGAGGAGAGAGGAGACAAAGGACAGAGGAGACAAAGGAGACAGAGGAGAGAGGAGACAAAGGACAAAGGAGACAGAGGACAGAGGAGACAAAGGACAGAGGAGACAGAGGAGAGAGGAGACAAAGGACAAAGGAGACATAGGACAAAGGAGACAGAGGAGAGAGGAGACAAAGGACAGAGGAGACAGAGGACAGAGGAGACAAAGGACAAAGGAGACAGAGGAGAGAGGAGACAAAGGACAAAGGAGACATAGGACAAAGGAGACAGAGGAGAGAGGAGACAAAGGACAGAGGAGACATAGGACAAAGCAGACAGAGGAGAGATGAGACAAAGGACAGAGGAGACAGAGGAGAGGAGACAAAGAACAAAGGAGACAAAGGACAAAGGAGACAGAGGAGAGAGGAGACAAAGGACAGAGGAGACATAGGGCAAAGGAGACAGAGGAGAGAGGAGACAAAGGAGACAGTGTAGAGAGGAGACAAAGGACAGAGGAGACAAAGGAGACAGAGGAGAGAGGAGACAAAGGACAGAGGAGACAAAGGAGACAGAGGACAAAGGAGACAGAGGAGAGAGGAGACAAAGGACAGAGGAGACAAAGGAGACAGAGGAGAGAGGAGACAAAGGACAAAGGAGACAGAGGACAGAGGAGACAAAGGACAGAGGAGACAGAGGAGAGAGTCCTGATCAGGAATAAATCTGCTTATAACGGATCCGTCACTTCATGACACGGAGCGTCCATCAGGTGTTTCCAGACCAGACTTTGCTTTCACTTCCTGTCCTGACCAGGAAACTCAACCCCTGCAGCAGGTTAGATCAATATTTAAAGACCAGACCAAGATCTAAGACTGGGTTGAGACTTCAGACTGGGCAGAGACTTAAGATTGGACAGCACGTGGAAGGAGCAGAGACAACATGAGGACAGTTTACACAACACCGTCTCGTGTACGAAAGCTTCTTCTTCTTCTTCTGTTGTTTCCTCTCAGCCGGCTCGTGTTGATTGACAGTCTCTTCATAATCCTGTTTCCTTCTTTAATCCTCATTTAATCAAACAGGAAACAGGAAGAAAACGACATGAAGCAAGTGACAAACGTTTGACTCAACGCCTCAGGATAAATTATTTCTGCAACTGAAGTTCGAAGTGCAAAGATCAAGTCCAACATTTAAATGATGATAACGAACCTGGGGCGAGTTTCATTCAATTGTTTCAGTTGATGAAGTTTCCCCATCGTCGTCCTCGGGCTCTGATTGGATGACTGAACCTTTAATCGAGTCTTCACGGTGAATCAGTCACAGATGATTTCACTTCCTGTCAGCCCCAGGTATCATCAGACTGTTTACCCCAACAACAAGACGTGAAGTCATGATCCGACAAACTCAGTGTTAGTGTTTGGATCAAAAGATTCAGACCACGTCGATGGTTCTGTTTTACAGTTAATCAGGAGTCTATAATCTATCATTTATAATTTATAGTCTATAATCAATTAGTTGTCAATCAAAACTGAAACATCACCAACTTCTTCCAACAACGAGAGCGTCTCCAACACTTCATCTGTCTCACAGCTGACATGTACAACAAAAACACTGGAAAGGCTCATTCAAGGATTCAAGGCTCATTCAAGGATCCAATTCACTTCAGTCATCTGCTGTCAGACCCAGTGAACTTTACAAACTTATGAATAGAGAAAACTGAATCTATGCTGAGATGCTAATTGTGCTAATTTAATGAATCTTTCATATTAGAACTTTTCATCTGTGACAATGACTTATGAATAAATGAATATATTCATGTTTTAATTCATCTGATAATGATCAGCTGAGAGACAAAAACATCTTTTATATAAAAACTCAGCTGAGTCAATCTTTGTCGTCGTCGTCACACTGAGCTTCAGGTACCAGACAAAAGTCACCGAGCTGCTGCCATCTGACGAGCGGTACCGAAGAATCGCCACAACGTGAAAAGCTGAAAACAAAGTACTGTAATTACTTTAATATTTTGAAGTATTTTACTCGTAGTTAAGAATTTTCATTTATTTTTGTACTTACTACTTCTCTGGTTGTTTCCCGTTTCCTCTCCCGGCGTCCTCATCCACCCTGTCTCCACCTGCGGTCCTCCACCTGCGGTCCTCCACCTGCGGTCCTCCACCTGTCCCTTGTCTCTGCCAGTTCTGGGCTGTTTGCTGTCACTGGTGCATGCTGGGAAAGAACTCATTATCCAATCCCTGCTGAGATCTTTTAATTTGATGAGGAACATCGCTAAGATGCAGGAAACAGACCAACAGGACCAGAACCAGAATGGATCAGAGGTGATGGACTCGGTCTGATCCATCATGAAACAGAATCAGCGTTTAGTGTGTTTAGTTTGAAACTTTCAGTTTTTCTCCAAGTTCATTTTTATTTTTTTGTTTTTCTGGTTTCTGTTTTCGTCCTTGAGCCACAAAAAAAACTCAACAAAATCTTCAGAACAACCTGAACAAACACAAAGAAAAGGAAAAGGGTTTTTATTAAAAATGCTTCTTTGAAACAAAAAGAAGTTTCTGACTTTTATTCTGAAAGACTCAAGGCCTTAAAATGCTTCTTCCCTGACCTGGACTCTGACTGCACCGCTCACCTTCACCTCGTCATTGACATGTCGAGCTTCACTTCCTGTTTCTCTGCAGCAGCAAGTTATTCATGAGACCTTGAACGCAACATGTAAAATGAACACGTTAAACACGTTAAACACGTAACCCTAACACTGAACGTCAGGCACGTTTATAAAAACATTGATTTATTTATGACATGAAATATTCAGCAGAGAAAAAATGACTCACATTATTTATTAGGAGATTTGCAGGTTTGAATCAAACATGAAATAATAATCAAATAATTAATTAAAAAAGAAGAATATTAAAGCCACGAACCAATCGGCATCATGTGAGTCAGGGCGAGTCGACCAATCACAGACCAGGACCTTCAGTGAGCTAACAGGTATGGGACCTGGACCTGAGCTGAATGGAACGCCTCGATACACTGTAAAAAAAAAAGACTTTAATCATTTATTAATTTTTAAGAGATGCTGTAAAAGTGTTTTTACTGTGACACAAAGCGTTGGAGTGTTTTTGTTGTTTCTGTCAGACAGAACTAAAATAAAAATAGAACCAGAATCAGAACCAGAACCGGTCCTCTCCTCTCTCCTCTCTGTTCTCTTCCTGTCACAGAAAATAAACCTCGTCTGACTCACCTGTCGACTTTGTACCTGAATGTTTCATTTCCTGTGCAGTCCTGACATGATGCTGACAACATGGCCCCACATCTGAAGGCCTCCCTCACCTCACTCCCTTCCCCCCACCATCCTCCCCCATCGTCCATCGTCCTCCCCTCTCTGAGGAGCCACGGCTTTATTCTCACTTTCTATTTTTAGTTGAGCTCCTCCTCTCTTCAGGAAAAGATGTTTTAATGTGGTCAAAGAAAAGAAGGAGGCCAATAGGAGGATAACGGGAGGACTGGAGAGGATGGGGGAGGACGGGGAGGACAGCAGGAGGAGGATCATTGTGGCTTCAGGCTCAAATAAAATTAATTTAATTTGCTTTAAGAAGAAAACTGTGAGCGTTCAGTTAATTCACCACAGAAGAAGAAACATGGCGATTAATGACAGGTTTGTCTCATCACAGCATGCAACTCATTAAATCTGAGTTTGATTATTTCATCAGTCATCATCAGATTTTTCAGATCATTGTGACTTCACGATACGATAACTTTTATTTTGTGTTTTGTGTCTTTATTAAAAATAAATGAGGTACGGAGATGACCATAAATACAGACGAGGTGGGAACCACACATATAGAGCAGAAAATAACTCTTATTGATTTTA
This sequence comes from Nibea coibor, assembly GCA_023373845.1. NCBI lineage: Eukaryota > Metazoa > Chordata > Actinopteri > Sciaenidae > Nibea > Nibea coibor. Next base: position 18,770,161 of record CM041731.1, on the reverse strand, counting down.
TTATTATAGATTTTATCATGTGTGTTATTGACAGGCCATCAGCTCATCACAGCCGATTAACATGACATCAATACATCATGATTATTGTCAATACCAAAATATCACGACATCCCGAACGGACACGAAAGTTTTGATCGAAAATTTAATATTTGAAACCTTTGAAATTAAATCTTGTTTTGTTCAGACGCCATTTGAACATTTTAACATCATCTGAACTAAAAAATGTTCAAACAGCAGTTTGTCACGTGTTTAATAAATGTGTGTGTGCGTGTGTGTGTGTGTGTGTGTGTGTTACAGTAACACTGTCTGAAGGTAAAGCTCATTAATTATTGATGCTGGTCTGTAATTACAATAAAATGTAATAAAACATAAATGACGTCGCTCTTTGGTGGATTTTAATAATTCAAACAACAAAAGCAGAGGCAGGAACGTCACAGGTGCATTATGGGTAGTGAGGTCGAGATGTTCGGTTCAATAAAAATGTTTTTAGAACGCTGCAGAGACGTTTCTTCTTCTGTGGTTTTCACCTCAGGTCTGATCCTGAATCATTTATTACCTGGCCCAGGTTCTGGTTCTGGTTGTTGTAGATAAAGACTTGGCAGAACCGGTTCTGACACATTTTAGTTAGTTTTGGAAAAATAAATGAAGAAACTTCAGTTCAGTTTGTGACATCATCAAGATTCAAATATTGAATCTGAATAATTATTCATCTCATTAGTTGAACAGTTTACTGTGATTATTAGAGATCAATAACAGGAGGAGAACGATGGCTGGTGGATGACGAGGAACGGGTGAGGAGGTGTTCAGACAGGTGAGAGGAAAAAACAGAGGCCACGCCCACGACACACGATAGAAACAAACCAAACAGGAAACGCCATCATGACATCATCGTGACATCATCGTGAGCTATAGGTGAAGGCTAACACCAGGTCAGTATCGACATGCGTTTGCTCGAGAATGACAGTCTCTAATGATGGTTCTGTGTAACAAACCGTCTGTCTGACATTTTTATGAAACAGACAGAAAATCTGATTTTTGAGCTTCATCAGAAAAATCCAGCCAACAAATAAAATATTTATATATTTTTTTGTAATTCTGATTTGATTTATTTAGTTCAGCATTTTCATTCACGTTGGACTGTGTGCGCACATGTCGGCGTTATTCCGACAGAACTGGAACATGCTAAACGTCATAAACATGTAAAGATTCCAAACAACATGTTGAAGACAAAATATCTGTGAGAACACATTAAGCTTAAAATCGACATTTCTGTTGATTTATAAATATTTTATATATATATACGGAATATATGTGAATACATCTGAGTCTGATCGTCCACCACAGAAGAAGAAGCAGCAGCGCGGGATAATGAACTGATCTGAGTTAATCAGCCGTCACAATGCTTCAGGTAACTCAGTCCAAACCGTAATCTGCTGCTGCAGCCGGAGGCGACCAATCAGACGTCAGCTTGAGCTGAACTGGATCAATGCAGTTTCCTCCTGCAGACTGAGCGTGTGCAGAAGTGTGAGAGTGTTCTGGTTTATCTATCCAACAGAGGACCTCACAACCATCGCTCATACAGTCTAAAATAAATAAAGACTTCAAAGAACAGATAAATGATTAAATTAAAATGATTACACTAAACACAAAGTCAGATTATTTTAAATATTAGTTAGTATAAGAAATGTTTAAATATTAAAAACATTAAATAAAGTTAATGAAGTAATTAAAGTCTTTGCAGTGAACGAACAGTTACACAGCAGTCTGTCACTGTCGAGCAGCCTCTTTATTGAGAAATGTTTTTTATGAGCACAAACAGACGTCCTCACTTGGCACGCAGATGACAGTCATGAACGTGTGTGTGTGTTGGGCCCTCTGGTCCGATGCTCAGTTCATCACTTTGCTATGCGCAATGTGGCCGAAGGCCCGGGACATAAAATGTGTGAGCGTTTTGCACAATTTTTTACTTTTGTAAATGCTATAAATGCTGTGAATAACATGTATACTAATGACAATACCAGTTTCTCTTTGTTAGAAATGCCTCAACCAGAAATCCCACCAAATCCTGTGCCTGAGGATGAACCTCTGTCTACTGACCCTGCTATTGGCTTACCTGCGTACCTGCTGACTCTGTTTCCCCTGGGATGAGTTCGAGAAGACATTGGTTAATGGTGAAAAGATTCCCAGAAGCTGGTTAGTCTATTCAGAGAGGAAAAAACGGCCTTTTCTGCTTCTGCTGCAAACTCTTTTCTAAGATGACAGTTAACCTAACAAGCTCAGGCCTGACAGACTGGAAACATGCAAGTTCTTTGCTCAGCTCTCACAACAGCAGTCCAGAGCACCTCAGCTCTGTGAAAAAACAATTGATAACCAGGAGATGGCACTTCTAGACACTGAGAAGATGAGATGGGGAGCAGTGTTGACCCATTTGACTGCGACTGTGCATTTTCTGGCAGTGAGAAATCTGGCACTAAGGGGGAGTACAGAAACATTGTTCACACCTTCTAATGGCAATTTCCACAGCAGCTGCTGTAAGAGAGGCACTGATTAAGGTCAGAGATCACACTAAAGACCCCATCATCCTTGTCAGAGGAGGTGGGATCCTATCGCTTCAGCATCTGTACAGTGGTGTGGTACAACATCTTGAGCCAGGCACACCATGTGAGCAAGTTGATGCAGTCTCTCAGCATGCAAGTTGATGTAGCAGTCAGTCTTTTCAATAGGGCTGAGAAAGACTACAGGGCAACAGGCTTGTGACAGCACAGATGGCACCCAATAATATTTGTGAAGAAATGGATGTTGAGGCTGTTCTGCAACAGAAGAGACTGAGAGCCACAAAGCGTCACTTCTCCTGTGATGCATTTGATGAGCCTTTACGTGATGCTCTGAAGAAGCTGGAGGTCCCATTTTTCAGTGTTGTTGTTGATGCTGCAGCTTCAGGAGTTCAGGTGTCAAATGTGAGAGAGAAGTTTGGACTGCTCCCTAATTTCAGAACCCTCTGCAAAAAGAATGTGAGACTCTGCAAACTACACTGCACTTTAAGGAACACTCAGACGTGGATGGCAGAGAGCTTGTGCAGGAGCTGAAGAACTTCCCTGACCTCCCATCAAAATCCATGACTGTGCTTGAGCTGCTGACTTTCATCCATGAGAAAGAGCTTGCAGAAATCAACTCCAGTCTATGGACCATGCTCAGAATTGGTTTGACCCTTCCAGTGAGAGTAGCTGAAGCAAGTTTTTCCAAGCTGAAGCTTATTAAAACATACTTGAGGTCCACTATGTCACAGGAGCGTCTCTCTGGACTTGCCATCATCACCATTAATTATACAGTTGTACAACAGATTTCTTATCATAATGTAATTGATGATTTTGCATCAAGAAGGCTAGAAAAGTTTTAGATGAGTTTTAGATTTGCACTTCACGCTTGTTGTTAATGTTAATGCCAGTTGTAAACAGGGTCAAAAACCCAGGTTGAAAAATCTGCTACATTCTGAGCACTACGTTCAATATCTGCTGTTTCTCTATGTACAAAACTGGTGTGTTATCATAACTGGAACTCTTCAGAACTCGTACATAAAAATATGAAATCATTTTTTATGTAGTTTTTTATTTAATTATTTATTAGCTTTCTTAAGGGATTTTTCAAGCCAGTGATGAACGATTTGTGCAATTTACATTGGTGTTTATATACCGTATTTCATTTATTTATCATGTTTTTTCTCTGTTCTTCTTACCTTTTTGTATTTAAGATTATATATAATAAAATAATATTAATAAAATAATATATTGTTGTGTTGATGGCGGGTTTGGGATCAGATCAGTCGTGTCATAGACTTCACGCCATCCTGACATGTTTTATTGATCGTACGTGTGTTTGTCGTGTTCATCGACTCCCTGTGTGACAGATTATCATTAATCATATCTGTGCCCACACCAGTGGGTCAGGATCTGAGGAGCCGGGCCTGGACTGTGACGTGTGGTTCTGGTTCTGGTTTTGCTCTGTGTCCTGTCAGGGTTATTACTGTGTTGCTGCTGCAGGATTCTGCTGGATCAGAGCCCGACTCAGAGCAGACTGCTGCTGTCACTCAGAACCCTGCAGTCCTGGTTCAGGTCCAAACTGAATCTCCTCCTGTGACTGGCTCAGTGTGTCTATCCTCAAGGTGTTTACAGACCCGTCCGTCAAACCACCTGTCCACTGAAGACCTGTGGTCCACACAAGTCAGGTTCTGGTCCTGGTCACATATCGATATATTCAGTATTTCTATCTGACACAGCAATCAGCTGATCGATCGTCCTCCCACTGTTTTAATGAAACTCTGAGCAGAATACTGATCAACACACACACTCACACACTCTGTGACTCTGACTCTGTGCTCATGATGCGTTCACTATCAGTCGGTCACGTCGTCTTCATTAAACACATATCGATCTCCTGAGTGGACGGACCTTTGAATGCATCATGGTGGCTGACTGTTTTTTAGACCGGGGGGTGGTGGATGTGACGTCATGGCAACCAGCATCCTTCTAATGACTTTATACTGGCTGCTCTTTGTGCAAATGCGGTCAGGTGAGGTCACCTTTCAGTAATCAGAGCCTGACAGAACACAGTTCCTCCAATCAGATGATGTGAAATGTTTGTCGAGTTTCTTCTTCTTCAGTAAAACTGAGAATGAATGATCACAGTAAGGAGGACGGGGGAGGACGGGTAATGCTACATTTCATCACTGTCATCAGCACTCGGCATGCTGGGATGGAGAGAAGTGTAAGGAGGAGACGCAGGAGGAGACGCAGGAGGCGTTCAGGCTCACTAAACTCCAATCATTAATCTGAGAAACATTTGAGACAACGGAGGAGATGATCCGACTTTGTACTGAGTAAATGTACATTCAGGGTATTTCACTGTGGAATTAGTACTACGTCCACTCTCTGTCCTCCCAGGGTTTGATCTCATGGCGTTCTGGGTCTGTCGGGTGTTTTCCGGAGCACAGAGTTGAGCTGAGAGTTCATGCGTGTTGTTGGAATAAAGCAAAAGCTGCAGTGACGTGATGATGACGAAGTGATGATGGAGTGATGACGGAGTGATGATGAAGGGATGATGGAGTGATGATGGAGTGATGATGAAGGGGTGATGAAGGGATGATGGAGTGATGATGAAGGGATGATGGAGTGATGATGAAGGGATGATGGAGTGATGATGGAGGGATGTAGAGGGTGGAGTGATGGTGGAGTGATGGTGAAGTGATGATGGAGTGATGATGAAGGGATGATGGAGGGATGATGGAGGGATGATGGAGTGATGATGAAGGGGTGATGAAGGGATGATGGAGTGATGATGAAGGGGTGATGGAGTGATGATGAAGGGATGATGAAGGGATGATGGAGTGATGATGAAGGGATGATGGAGTGATGATGGAGGGATGTAGAGGGTGGAGTGATGGTGAAGTGATGATGGAGTGATGATGAAGGGATGATGAAGGGATGATGGAGGGATGATGAAGGGATGATGGAGTGATGATGGAGGGATGTAGAGGGTGAAGTGATGATGGAGTGATGATGAAGGGATGATGGAGGGATGATGAAGGGATGATGGAGTGATGATGGAGGGATGTAGAGGGTGGAGTGATGGTGGAGTGATGGTGAAGTGATGATGGAGTGATGATGGAGGGATGATGGAGGGATGATGGGGTGATGGTGGAGGGATGATGGAGGGATGGTAGAGGGTTGGTGGAGGGATGATGGAGTGGAACAGAGGATTATTATCCATCATCTGAACATCTCGTGATCGTCAGGCTCCATCACCAGCTGACATCTTTGGACTGACGCAGGAAGGTAGAGCAGCTCGTCAATTTATTCTACATAAACTATAAAAACAATTAATTTAAATAATAACTTCTTATTTTCTTTGATGTTTCAGATGTTTGATGATGATTGTTGGACAAAATCAATGATGATGTCATTAAAATGTCTGATCATGTGACAGTTTTACAGAGGTGAGAGCTGCTCCCCCTTTGAGACAGCATGAACTCAGACCAGGTGGATGTTGATCTTCTTAAACATTGTTCAGCACCATGCTGATTCAGGTCGATCTGTCGGTCCGGTTCCTGGTTCTGACTGGGGGTGTCCTGAGCATCAGGCTTCGCTCTGACCGGTCCCTCTGAGTTGTGGCTTTTTATTTCACTGATGGATGCTCGGCAGAGCGGCTGCAGGCAGGAAGTGGTTGATGCATGAGCTAATAAGAGCTCAGCTTCTGTCGGACTTTACCTCCTCGGTGCTCCTTAATCATAATTACTCCATCTTTCTAACCAGAGCATGGCTGACGGAGCTGATGATGTGATTTCAGACAGATAATGGATGGAGCAAATAAAGGCAGAGCTGTCAGAGCTGCAGGCACAAACAGCTGATAATGACGAGAATTAGCATCTCAGCTGTCTGTTGACTGTTTTTAGAATGCGAGGAGGGAGTCATCAAATACTGTAGGTACTATTGGCAAACACTGTAAGACTACAAATACTGCAGTAAGACTACAAATACTGCAGTAAGACTACAAATACTGCACTGTAAGACCACAAATATTACAATCTAAAAATACTCGGCTTGCTTAGCATAAAAACTGAAAAGAGGGCAAAAACAATATTAGCTTAGCCTTAAGACTACGACCAGCAACGAATAGCAACCTTAGTATAAATGTTGGAAAAATATTGTAATAGCATACTTTATATAAAAACTGGAAACAGGCTAGCTTAGCTTAGAATAAAGAGAGAAAAAACAAATCCACCTTCCAGCATTTCTCTCTCTTTATGTGATGCTAAGCTAACTAGTTCTAGCTCCAGGAATTAGACACAGAGAATTGTCCTGATCAGCTGAAGCTCTCTCAGAGTTTATAAATCGCTAAAGTGCAGACTCAGCTCAGCTCAAACATTCATTTCCTTTTTGTCACTTTCATTTCTCGACTTTCTCATTTTGTCCCAGTTCAGTTTGGCTCTGCACTAATATTTTACATCACTGCTTTTTAATTGCATCCATTTCTGCCGTCTGTGTGAAACTAATTATGTTGAAGGATTCAGGTTCAGTCGAGCTTCACAAACTAATCTACTCTGGACTCTCTGCTCGTCCTGCTGCTTCTTTAATGAAACCATCATTTTCTACAGCGTTCATTAAAGAGCTTCAACGTTTCTCAGAATCACATTAGCTTAGCTTCATGTTTCTGTCTCTGTCTGAGGCTAAAAAACAGAAGTCAGTGTCTCTTTATGGTCCATGAAACCTCAGAGACTCTGAGCTCTGCTCCTGTCGTCACCTCTAACCTTGAAGCCTTTATTGGAGCAGTAAAACTGTAATGGAGACATTAAAACGGACCCTCATCGATACTCGAGTCCTCGCTGGAAAAAAGATTTACAGACAAAGAACGACGAGAGAGTCATCGAAGTGTTGGAGGTCTGATCCTCTGCAGACCGAGAGATAATTAAAAGAGACTGACCTAATTAAAGCAGAGTGCTGAGACTCCCGCTGAATTACACTGTGAGCTGTCGCTCACATCCATCACTCTGTAATCACTGCTACACCCACACAACTCCACTGCTACACCCACACAACTCCACCGCTACACCCACACAACTCCACTGCTACACCCACACAACTCCACCGCTACACCCACACAACTCCACTGCTACACCCACACAACTCCACCGCTACTCCACTGCTACTCCCACACAACTCCACTGCTACACCCACACAACTCCACTGCTACACCCACACAAGTCCACTTCAGTTGTCCAGAGTCTCCGACGTGGTCCAACGTCTGTTTAGTCTTTAAATTCTAATCACACCATAAAGACGCATCACAAAGTTAATTTCACTTGTGACATCAGCCGCAGGACGCTCTGACATCACAGTGTGTTTAGCATTTTGTCCTGACCAGCTAACATCAACACTCGTTCCGTTAGCTTGAAAATGTTGCAGGGTGCTTTAGCATGTTCATGTTCAGTATCAGGACTGTTGCCATAGTAACCTGCAATTTAATGTTGATGAATGGTTGGACCTGTCTGAAGTGACACCTGACAGCCAGTCAGTGCGCAGGACAATCCATCAGGACCTCTGAAGGTTTGGTGCCATGCTGAGACAGGAAGTGATGTCATAAAATCATTGCCGCAAAGGTCAGAACAGCAGACCGACAGAGATCAGTCTGGACTCGGCCAGAGTCACTTCAATCCATCATGAAGCTGAAATCAGTCATGTGATCTGAAGATGAGTGGTTGGTGAGAGCTTGGTGAAATAAAAGGCTGAAAGACAGACGCCGAGCTGGGCTGTCATGTGATCTGATAGGAAGATGAGTCAGAATATTAAACACGAGGATGACATCACAGACACTAATGATGTCATTGTTGCATCATCAATAAAACATTCTATTCTCCATCAGTTAGGTTGGAGCAGTAAATCTCTGCTGGCTCTGCCGGGCGGAGATAACACATTTGTGCTGAACTCACACACTGAACATCAAATCAAACGCTCCTTTCTCCTCGCTCAGCAGTTTCTGCCTCCGTCCAGGCCACAGGGGAACTCTGGGATATAAAACGAGACAAAGAGGTGACTTCCTGTGATCATCACACAGCATTGGACACGTTTGTGTGTCCACAGAGACGCTGAGATATAAAGTGTCAGCAGGTGGTCATGTGACCCGTCAGACCTGTGGGTGGAAACTCACCTGAGAGGTGTAATAGGAAACAGCCAGAGAGACAGGAAACATCCAAAAACAGAGACAGGAAACATCCAGAAACAGAGACAGGAAACAACCAGAGACAGCAGTCAGCCCAGCTCGACGTCTGTCTTTCAGCCTTTTATTTCACCAAGCTCTCACCAACCACTAAAAGTCAGGTGACCTGGGCACTGCTGGACTGGAAGTCAGACTCACAGCGAGCGTGAAGTAACTTTTTATTCAGTCTTTTGTTACTTCACGTCTGATCACGCTCTCTTCTCAGGTTTGAAGGAGTCCATGAAACATTCATTTCCCCTGAGAAATTCTGAAAAACAAACAGATCAGAACAAAGTCCAGAAAGTCTCAGGAGGGAAAGTGACTCACTGTTATCTAGTTTAAAACTTTAAACTGGACTGTGATGAGGACTCAGGACTCCTCTGTGTTGGATCAGGACTCCTTGGTCTTATTTTGAAGCGTGATATTACTGTTGGACGCAGCTCGTGAACACAAACAGCGCAGCATCTTTCGCTTCATTGAGCGTCACTTTAACCATCAGTGTTTGACAGAGCGAGAGTGAGAGAGAGAGAGAGAGAGCTGTATGGATGTTTTCTTCTTCGTTGGTTTCTGAACAAACGCTGCAGCGTTTCCCCTCCAGCAGGTTCAAGCAGCCACTGATGCTTCATGAATGAAAAGCCTGCAGCTCCTCGTACGGCTGAGTGTACAAACATGAATCCCCAGAGTCTATCTATAGAAACATGTTGTTCATCTATAGAAACATGTTGTTCATCTATAGAAACATGTTGTTCACGTATAGAAACATGTTGTTCATCTATAGAAACATGTTGTTCACGTATAGAAACATGTTGTTCATCTATAGAAACATGTTGTTCATCTATAGAAACATGTTGTTCACGTATAGAAACATGTTGTTCATCTATAGAAACATGTTCATCTATAGAAACATGTTGTTCATCTATAGAAACATGTTCATCTATAGAAACATGTTGTTCATCTATAGAAACATGTTGTTCACGTATAGAAACATGTTGTTCATCTATAGAAACATGTTGTTCATCTATAGAAACATGTTGTTCACGTATAGAAACATGTTGTTCATCTATAGAAACATGTTGTTCATCTATAGAAACATGTTCATCTATAGAAACATGTTGTTCACGTATAGAAACATGTTGTTCATCTATAGAAACATGTTGTTCATCTATAGAAACATGTTGTTCATCTATAGAAACATGTTGTTCATCTATAGAAACATGTTGTTCATCTATAGAAACATGTTGTTCACGTATAGAAACATGTTGTTCATCTATAGAAACATGTTGTTCACGTATAGAAACATGTTGTTCATCTATAGAAACATGTTGTTCATCTATAGAAACATGTTGTTCACGTATAGAAACATGTTGTTCATCTATAGAAACATGTTGTTCATCTATAGAAACATGTTGTTCACGTATAGAAACATGTTGTTCATCTATAGAAACATGTTGTTCACGTATAGAAACATGTTGTTCATCTATAGAAACATGTTGTTCATCTATAGAAACATGTTGTTCATCTATAGAAACATGTTGTTTATGCTCATCTATAGAAACTAACGACACAGCGTTAATAACATGACACAGCGTTAATAACACGACAGAGCATTCATAACATGACACAGCGTTAATATGAGACTGTTCATGAAAACATGACAAAGCGTTAATAAGACGTGACACAGCATTAAACATGACTCAGCATTAATAGCATGTAAAACCTTTAGTTCTGATCTGTGTTCAGGTTCAGGTAGTGTAGTGTAGCAAATTGATGCAGATGCACAGTGAATGATGCAGTACACACACACACACGCACACACACACACACACACACACACACACACACACACACACACACACACACCTCTCTGACACCAATGTGTGGTGTTGAGTGTTTAGCAGCTCCTGCAGTAGGCAGCCATGATGGATTTAGTGCCAATGGGAGAGGAAAGCCTCCAAAATTCATCAGTCATCACACACACACACACACACACACACACACACACACACACACTCACACACACACACACACTGACCCAGTTAACCTGATACAAACTGTACAAATTCATCTCTTCCTGTTTTTTTTCACCACAAACATTAAACAGAAGAAACTCGAATTAAAACCACAGAAGAAGAAAAAGAACGCTGTGTTTGTGTGTGTGTGTGTTTGTGTGTGTGTGTGTGTTTGTGTGTGTGTGTGTGTTTGTGTGTGTGTGTGTATCAGCTGCTGTCTTCAAACTGCTGACTGTGTTCGTCTTCAGCAGGTGATTTATGTGAGGATGATGATGATGACAGCCGCTCTGCGGCCAGCGAGCTGCTGAGTATTAAACTACCGAGTCCAATAGTGGACCGTCTTTATGAGTGCAGACACCAACAGAACCAAACAGAACCAACAGAACCAGTCAGAACCAACAGAACCAGTCAGAACCAATCAGGCAGAACCAACAATGACCACCAGTTAACACGTCACAAACTACCAGAGCAGGAGGGGGAGCAGGAGGAGGGGGAGGAGGAGGAGGAGGAGCAGGAGCAGGAGGAGGTGGAGCAGGAGGAGGAGCAGGAGGAGGTGGAGCAGGAGGAGAAGGAGGAGGAGGAGCAGGAGGTGGAGCAGGAGGAGGTGGAGCAGGAGGAGAAGGAGGAGGAGGAGGTGGAGGAGGTACACAGAGGTTAACGAGGCTTCGTTAGGGAGTAACCTCTTGACCTTTGTGCCGAGGAACCTTTGAGCAGCGTCTCTGAACTCCCAACGTCTGTCTGAGGGACAGAGACAGGAAGTGAGCTGCACCTGTCAAAATAAAAGCAAATAAAAGTGAAACATGAAATAACAAAATAAAAGCATGACATAATGAGAGTGATTGGATCAGCTGCTTCCTGTCGGTCTGTTCGAGCTCGGCTCGTCCAAACAGACACAAAAACATCTGGAAGTTCATTTAGACTAATTAGATCCACTGAACATTGTTAGGATGATGACATCATCACTTCCTGTTTCACTGACTAACTCTAATCATGACTCATCAGCTCAGTGACATCATATCGTGTCACATGACGTGCTCTGGTCTTGGATGTTTGTCTTCAGAGGTCAAGCTCCTCGTTAAGGCTGACCCCGCCTCCTCCTCGTCTGGAGGTTATGGCACGGCGACGACTGAGCATGTCCGTCAGCGGGGAATTGAGGGCACGCCCCCTCGCTGCACGGCCTGATGGGAAAAAGGAACAGCGCGATGGAAACCAATTACCCGACCATCAGAGAGAGGCCAAGTCCTGAGGGGACGCCAAGGTGAGAGAGAGAGAGTGTGTGTGTGTGTGTGGCTCTCAAAACAAACTCAGAGTTTGACCTCAGACAGTTTAATAAAATAACTATAACAATTAAAAATGATTCTTTAACCCTTCATGACATTTTTCTACATTTCTCTCGACTTTTAATTTTGATCGTTTTGTCTGTTTCAGTTTGTGTCCTGAACTTTTCTCTTTAGTAAAATGTTTAAATAGCTTTAAGCTCCCTCTGCACTCCTTCATGTAAAAATGTACACGTCCAAACAAACTGCTATAAAATCATCACATCAATATTTATTCCATAAATCTCTGAAACAACTTCAGACTGGCTCCAAAATGTCAAACACTGAATAACTGTCCTAAGTCCTTCTGAAACGTCAGCGTGACGATGTGAGTGATTCCTTCTGGTGTTGGAGTCTCTTCATCAACACACCAACAACTCTGACATTTAAAGGGTTAACAAAGTTTCCTCTTTAGTGTTTCCTTTTTATTTTGAAAGTCTCTCCTCGTGTCTTTCTTCCAGTTGTTGTTGAAACACAAACTGCAGTTGCTCTTGTTGTCCACTTGAGGCTGGCCCCAGAAGAGTCCATAAGTTTACAGGGACATGTAATGAGGTGTTTGTCTATATGCGTTACAGGGACGTGGACTTGTTTATGTGGTTTACAGGGACGCAAGGACGTCTGATTGGGTCCAAACTAAGCGAACATGGAGACCAATCAATAAGCGTCTGCAGCAGAGGATTGTGGGAGCTGAGCTGCTGACAGGAAGCAGGCAGAGCAGCAACAATCACAGACGAGTAACGGCGAAGGGAAGACGGCGCCGTGGACGGGTCATTACTCCGACCAATGAGACGGAGATAAAATATGCAGCGACATCACTGGAAGTCGTTTAAGAGTTACCTGAGCGAGAAAAACTGCCAAAGACTGGGACAGACTAAGTCCTGAAGACTGTAAGACTGTTTAATATGGCCGCCATGTTACAACCAGAATGACCTCTAAGACTGAAGACCACGTTCAAGACTCAAGATGTCAAAGACTAAATCTGAGTTTTGTTTCAGTCTGATCTCTGTATTCACTGTTGTGGTTGTTGAGTTTCTTAGTCAGCTCATTCTTCCTCCTTGTCACCATGGCTCGTTGGCGAATGAATGATGCCTCCTCTTCTTCCTCCTCCTCCTCTTCCTCCTCCTCGACGAGTCAACTCCTTCGCTCTCCATCATCCTTCACTTCAGTCATTACTGCCACTCCTCTTCTTCATCCTGCTCTCACTCCTCTGATGAAAGTCAATTGAGACTGTAAATCTTCATCAGTTTTAGTCAGTTTTCATCAGTCTTGGTCAGTTTTAGTCAGTCTTTGTCAGTCCTCAAATAAACAAAAACAGGAAGTACTTCATTTATCAACACTAATCTAAATATGGACAATATAGACATTTTAACATGGGGACTTATGGAAACTGACTCACTTCTGAAACCAGCCTCAAGTGGACAACAAGAGGAACAGCTGTTTCCTGTTAGGTGTTTCCTGTCAGCTTTCAAAATAAAAGAATATAAAGGCTGTTTCAACAGAGAGTCAGCACACCTGAACAAGGACACACACACCTGAGCACACACACCTCTAAACACAGACTGTTATAGCATCATCCATTACATCCAGTCGACAGGTGGTAATGACTGAGACACACAGAGGACACACACACACACACACACACACAGGGCTCATTATTTATAATGTAGTGTTGCCCCCGGAGACGCTGAGGTCTGCAGAGGGGGCTGATGGGTAATGGTTTTGGGTTGGTGGGGTGATAATGTACTATTAAATCGACCTTCTCTCCTCTGCATGTCACTTCCTGTGTGATGTCATCTGTATTTTAGAGGACAGGAAACAGGAAGCAGGCTCTGCAGGGCGAGTGGAGACTGTTCATCAAAACATAAGCAGTTAGCTTTGAGTTACTGTTAGCTTAGCTTTGAGCTACAGTTAGCTTAGAGTTAGCCTCCAGGTCCAGTGGTGGTAAGCTTGTTAGCTACAACATGTAGCTCAGACTTGGAGTTAGCTAGGCTATCAGTTTCAACCTGTTTCCAGTCTTTGTGCTAAGCTAGGCTAAATTCCCCTCACACTATGAACCAAATGACACGATCCACAGATAATAAATGAATCAATTAATTTTAAATAGATAAAAAGTCAGAACATGTTTCATGATCAATGTGGTTCTGATGTTTAATCAACATTAAAGCTGAACATGAAGCTAACGATGTTAATTAAGTGCGTTGCAGGTGTTTACAGTGTTGTATGTTAACAATGTGTCATGTTTCAGCTCCTCCATCTTCCCGGTGTCTGCTGTAATGAGGACGAGGGCTGAGCTGCTATGCTAATACAACAGCTGATCAGGTCCAGCCTGTCCAAACTGATGAAGCTGGATGGATGGAGGAGATGGAGGAGAGGGGGGCAGGGGGTGGAGGGTAGACATAACCCTGCAGGCTGCGGGGTAATTACAGCAGGAGGAAAGTCTGCTAATGAGACTCTGGTCTGTCTCTGTCTCTGATTGGCTGAAACATTTAAAACAAACTGACATGGAGATACGTGGATTCAACTGGACACAACATGGAGTCAGATCAAAGTTTACTACAGTAAAAGTACAAATACCTGTACACTGTACTCTGTTACAGGTAACAGTCCTGCGTACCATACCCAAGAAACGTATCAGGCTAACATTAGCTAGCTACATTAGCTAGGTTATATCATTAAACTATCTTTAAAGATGTAGCTAACATGTAGCTAACATGTAGCTAACATGTAGCATGTCTATGTACAAGAAAGAAGTTGACTAGCTCTGCTGTGATTGGAGCAGAGTTTATTTGAACAGAACTCTTTATGAATTTTATGAAACTCTGTTTAAAATAAACAAAAACCTCTGACTGTGTGTGTGTGTGTGCATGCAGATTACCCATGGATGTGCCTCGAGAGGATCGTCTCACAATATTACAGGATTACAGGTATTACCCAGCAGGCTTTGCTGTTTGATTTGAGCAAAACGGTTCATATTATAAACACACACACACACACACTGCAGGTGTTGTTCAGGTGTGTGCAGTGTGAATATGTCGACAGTACAGAGATCAGTGAGTCTCTCAAGAGATGAAGTGATGAATAAAAGATCCACACTGAAGATTATATATTTTATATGTTTACGTTTTACATGTTTTATATGTTTACGTTTTACATATTTCATGTTTATATGTCACTACATTGATCTGCTGCTGGAGCCAATAGCCAAACACAGAGATTGTTTGAATGTTCCTGTTTGTCTGTTAATCATCAACTGCTGCTCCGATAACAAGAAGTGAATCCCAGGAAGCCAACAGGAACAATGCACAGCAGCAGAGTGGAACCCAGCCATCTGAGTGGAAGCCAGCCAGAACTAGAACCAAACAACCAAACAACACATTTCAGGATTACTGATGAACATTCACTGACCGATCCACCTGGGATGTCCTCGAGGACATGAGAACACAAGGACATGACCAGCCATGTCGAGTTAGCGCTTCACTACTGATCAGAGTTTCCATCATGAAGTCTGTAAACCACCTCGGTACTGTGACATTATTCCCCGATGGGCTCAGAGGCTGTGCTCCAACTTGGTCTGGTCCGACTGCTGAGCCCGTTAGCAGTTAGCAGTTAGTTAGCAGTTAGCTTTATTTGGGTTTCCAGAAGCTTCAATGATCCAATAATGTCACATTAATTTTTTTACATACTAATACTTGAATACTTTGTCTTCAGTAAGTAATCAGAGTATTTTTACACAGACAGAAAGTTTCACTAATGAAGAGGGGGAGGAGGATGGAGTCTCCGTCTCCTGGATTAGAAATCCGGCTGGTTAAATTAGGAGGAGGTATTTTTAGCTTCAGCTGCCCCGTCACCCCCTCCCGCCCCCTCCCAGAGGCATTAATTACAGCCGTCCTCTCAGACTAATAATACCCTCACTAATGCTGCTGGACGAGGAAGAGGAGGAAGATGAATAAATCTTCTGCATCTTCATATTCTGACACCATTCTCTGTCTTTAAATACTTGATTCTGATTGGCTGATGATTTCCTGTTTCCCGTTTCAGTAGGTCACCTGATCAACCAGCTGATGCACATCACTAATCACTTCTAACATGTTCAAAACAAAGAAGAAGAAACATAATAACCTGAGACTTGTTAGCAAAACAGGATGAGGACGAGTAAACAGGAAGTTACATCACCTGTTTGCTCAGCTCCAGTTCTAGCATGACACGGGTTTCGCTCCCCGTCCGTGCCACGGGCCTGAAACACTACCCTGGTGCCCCGGGTGGCCCGGCTAACAAACTGAGCTAACATGAGCTAACAGCAGCTAACAGACTGAGCTAACAGCAGTGAAATAGTTGGTGTGTGTGACTTGGTGCCGTAAAGCGTTACGTACTTCTCCCGACCCGGAGCCCAAAGTTACATAGTGTGAGAACAGACGTACGACTGACAGAGACACCGTTCACCTGATCACAGGTCACCTGATCACAGGTCACCTGATCACAGGTCAGTGTGGGTCAGCAGGAGGTCACAGACGTCAGATTTGATTAATTAAAGTCAAACTTGAATAAATTAGAATAAATTAAAGTATCATAACGGAGCTCTTGGCTCATATCAGCTGCTCTGCATGTTAACATCCCATCATGCTCTGGGGCATGTATAAAACATCTGATGTGTTAGTGCAAGGAGTGAAGAAGAACACAACGTGACCCGACTGAAGATCAGCACTAACACTCAACATGAACCCACACCAGAACCACCGGAACCACCAGAACCATCTGAACCACCAGAACCACATGAACCACAGAACCTGTACTGAATGTCATGACATGTCACTGAATGGGCATGTCCAGTCCTTCTTCACAGGTTTGAATGGTGGAGCGATACAGTGAGGACACGACACTCTGCTGCCACCTGCTGGTTGGCTGCAGCGTCACAGCTCATCGACATCTTTCACTTTATTCATAAATTCATTAAACTCTTTATTCCATATATATATATATATATATATATATATATATATGGTTCCAGAATATGATCAATGAGAAGAATTTGAGATGAGTGTGTGAAAACAATCAGACTCTTATTTTGGAATATCAGATCAAGTATTTTATATTATAAAATCTGTTTCCATGTTTTTTCTTAAAGTTTCAGTTTTAATGCAGCCACAGAGTTTTTCTTTGTTTATGATGAAAATGAAAACGTTACTTAGTCTGTACCTGAAACTCACTCAACTCGACCGACTCACCTGGACATGGACTGTTCTCAGAGTAAACAAGACTTGCTTAGTGTATTGAAGAGATTTCTCCTCTCACCTGTGGAGCGTTGAGGTCACTTGTCGATAGGTGATGAGAACCTCCTATGGCAGGCAGGTGATGTTTGGTGGAGGTTTGGGGAGCAGCACCAGGCCTTGTTGGTCCTTACTGGTCGCCATGGCAATAGCAGCTCCAGATTGATTGAACTCATGAACTAAAGTTGACAATGAGAAGATGAGCGTCTCTTTGTGGCAAGTTAGCGAATAAACTTTATTATGCCTGCACAATCTTGCCAGATTGAAGGTTAAGATATCAAACAGTTCAAATCATTTCATCCATCCATTTTGATACATAGAAAATCACTATAAAATGTCACTCTGTAATGTTGTGTCTCTGAACATCATCTGATGTGTTTCAACATTCACAAAATAGACTGATTGTTTCACCGCAACTTCTTCCTGTGGTACAAAAAAACTACAATCTGTGAGAACTTCAACATCATCACTGCTCCTCCTTCATGATAAGACCATTTTCTGTCAAAGGAAATCAAATGAGGGGAAAAAGAATAAATAAAAACCAAAAACTCATCCTGACCGACTGTTAGAAACAGAAACTCAACAAACAACATGAAGTCTGACTTTATCTGATTCATGTGTTGAAGTCCTGAACGAGATGTTGGCGTCTTTTCTGCACATTAACGTGTGAACAACATGCTGACTGTAAAAGTTACATTTACGTTGGATAAATGACTGTGAAACAGGAAGTGAACAGTCTTCAGGACGGTGATGACAAGCTGCAGTGGAGAAACGCTTGAGAGACACGTTGAGATGAAAATTTCAGTTTTAAGGTACGGTGACATGAAAGGGACTGCCGGGAACGTTCTCATCCCCCCATTTGACAATGAGGATGTAGCTTCCTTGTTCTTTGACAGTGTACGTGACATTGTACATCCTGTTGCCCATGTGTTTGACGTACACCTCCTCACAGGGCGTCTTGGGCCCATGAACTCCCACCATCAACATGTTGGTGCCTGCAGAGTGAAGAATAAAGATCAGTCAGTGTTAAAGAAGAACAAATGATTCCTGTAGGGGTGTTTTCTGGTGTTGTTCCTCACCTGCTTTGCTGCAGTCGACTGTAAAAGTGTTTTTCTGACCTACGAAGGCCTTTGACAGGCCGGCACCTCTGGAGATGACTTTACTGGCGTCTGAAGAAAACTTGGGTAAAGAGGGAAATGCTGCTCCCATCGCTGATGACTTGCTAACAGTTTCCACAAGGACGGACGAAGTCTCATGCAGACTGTGGCCACCGGACAGACGAGGTCCTGCAGAGGGATTCACAGAAGCTCCAGCTGCAATGTCTGCAAAGGTGTATTCAAGCACTGACCACAATAATAACAAAGTGGTCCATTGACCCACCTGAGACTTTGGCCTTGAAGGGGCTTCCTACAATGTGCTGCGGTCCTCCGTACTTGATGGAGATCAGATAGTTTCCAGGTGCCATTGGTGTGTAGGAAACTTTGTAGCCCTCAGGACAGTCCTGGCAGTCCATTTTCACCTTGGACGGTCCATCGATGGTCACAGACAGAGCGCCTGTCCCGGCGTTACACGTGTTTACAGTAAACTCTGAGGCCACACCTGACGGAGAACATAGACATGATGAACATTAACATCTGCTTCATTTTTCAGACCTTTGAAATAAAGATGTTTTCAAGGTGTTGATTTTTATGCATACCGGTGGTTCCTCCCTCCAGTCCTGGTCCAAAGGCAGACACCATGCCAGGATCTCCGACCTGTCCTGGTTCACCCACTCGGATCTTGAAGGGACTGCCAGGGACGTGACTGCCATTGAAACGAACATCGATAGAATGGACTCCATTTTCCCTTGGGATGAATCTGATGGCATGTTGGTCTGTACAAACACATGGTGGACAAATTAATCTCATAAAGGATTCTGACTATCTGTAATGCAGATGATTATTACATTTACATTACATTACATTTCAGCACTGAGTCACTTTGTTCACTTTCATGTGTTGACTAGTTGTTGCAGTACAGAAAATTACTGTCACCACTGTTATGGAATTTTCTCTTCCTGTAGTGTTCTGAGTGACACATACATACTTTAAAGTGGAAAATAATAAAATAATAAAATAATAATAATAATAATAATAATAATAATAATAATAATAATAATAAAATAATAAGACATTATACAAGGTTACATGAAGTCACATGTGGCCTTGAGGTCCTCAGCAGTATTAGCTGTTTGTCTTTGGCTGGCAGTAGCAGGTGTCATCCTATCTCAACACTGTGGCCAGGGTCGAAGGACTCTGGTGCTGCATGCTTAGACATAATAGACAGCTCGCCACTGACATTCCAATCTGCGTAAACAGACATCTGTGTCTCCAGACTTAATCATGTTGACGAAGACACCGTCCTTGGTAAAAGCATTCTCTTCTACCTGATTCTGGGCGTATAGTGTTTGTGGTGTTATCTCGGGGTTTAAAGTCTGTCCACCAGCATGAGTTGGGCAGAATGTGAGACCGACTCAGGCACTGATGAACTTTGAGAGTGTCTCTAATTCTCCTTGGCCAAGTGTCAATAAATAATACAGCATAAGACATCAGAGGCTCCTGAACACTTTCTTCCTTCCTGACCTCACCACTGACCTTTGACTTCAGCAATTTCTCCACAACGTCTCCAAGACTCAGAATCTCTGATTTGTCCTGATTTAGTTGAAAAACTTTAACTACATAGAGTCAGGTCTCATCTGCATAGTGATACATGTTATCATTAATGATATGTGAAGGTGCACCATATGTAATGTTAACACTCATGTTTTTAACAAACCAAACACTCTGGTTGATGTTTGTTGTATTTATATTAAATCCTTTAACAGACCGTTTTAACAGCCAATAATGAAGCTCTGGTCTTACCGCTGTCCAGCTCGGTGATGAAACACTCCTCTATGGCTCCGGATGGTGTGTGGATCTTAGCATCAATTAGCCCTCTGGCTCCGTTCAGCTGTACAGCGAAGGAGGCCTCCTGCCCAACCTTAAGACCCATCTCCTGATTCATACAGACGAAGAAAGAAGGAGCTTTACTCTAAATGTCACTATTTAAGACGAGGTCAATTTCAACAGCCACACAAGCAATTTTTAGATCATGTTAAATTAAACAAACTGTCTTTTTAGGAGTGTGGGTTAATCAAACATGAAATTTTCTATTATTTTTTTTTGTCGTGTCGTCAGGAAACAATAAATAAATTGTCCGTTTTAATAGAAGCAAACTACCAGCTGTAAATGTTGCATGAGGTGATTAAAGTAAAGTTTCAACTGTCAGAGGCCAAATATACAGAGCTACAGTTAGACCATGAAGTTAGCTGAGATACATTTACACACATGCAAACAGAAATATAGCTGCTCTGTAGAGCTGCCCGTCAGAAACTAATAATAAATCTATTCATAGCTAATCAGAATGTCACTTTTAATATAGCAGATGACACATCAGGAGGTTTAACATGACTTTTCATATATCTGTGACCTCAGCTTGTTTCATCTTGCCAAATGATGTGATCTCACCTGCAGGCTGGTGATGGTGAGGCGGCGAGCGTCATCAGACAGAGTTGCGATGGGGACGATGAACGGAGAGTCCGGGATGTGCTCATCGTTGAACTTAATGGAAACCTCATAGTCACCTGGCCAGAAAGAACAATAGCAAAGACAATATTATATTTGTTTTTATATCAATATCATGTCACATTCACACTTCCAACACAGATTCATATAAATCTCAGTCATATTAATTGGACCAGCTCATCAGAATCACAGTTATATAGTTGAGTATCATCTACATATTGACAAACATTTGTTTTACACATGAATCCTGTAAAGCTTGGTGGTAAGTCATGGAATAATAATGAAGTCTTGTGGGTCTCCACATTAAGATTTTTGTCCACTTCATATCTTCTATGTCTGTATTAGAGATCAAATCTGATGTCTGTGTTTTCAGTCTCACCAGGCTCCTGAACCACGTAGGCAACTCCACAGGATCCGTCCTTCCTGTCTTCAAAGGTGATCTCGGCCTTGCTCGGTCCCTCCACAGCAATGGATAGACCTCCAGCACCGGCCTCTCTGGTCCAGATACTGAACTCAGCTGAGAAACAAGAAAAACACATTTATTATATTTGCCAACATGTGGTGGATGAGGAGAAACAACACTGTGCTTTTGATCTTAACAAATAGAACTGCATACTTTGAGTCATATCATGAATAGTGTTCTGCAGGGAAGTTGAGGAATTATGTCTTTGTTATGAAGATGGAAAAATGAGGAAGCAGAAAGAAGAAAATGGAGGTCAGAGAAGAAGAAGAGGAAAATCAACCTGGGATCCCTGCTACTCCTCGGTCCAGACCGGTTCCTCCTGCTCGGACCTTGTGGGCTCCACCTTCTCCCAGAGGCCCCACAGTGAATTGGAAGGGGCTCCCGGGAACGTGCTGGCCCCGATATTTAACGTTCACAGTGTGAGCTCCCATCTCCTGAGGGATGAAGCGGACGCTGTAGGTGCTGTCCTCGCCTTTAATGATTTCTGCTTCCTCCGTCTTCCCTCCAGGACTTGTCACCTGAGCTGTCATCTCCTGGTTACCTGCCTCACCTAAGAGGGAGGGACATGGGTCAGATCTCCTGGATTGTGCTCAGGTTAGAGTTAAAAGTTTTCTGGCAGTTAGCAGTTAATTTTTCATTTGTTATTTTAGTACAGTTTGATATACCATGCTACATGCATCTATGGCTGGCCCCATGATAACTGGACAAAGCACAACTTAAACCATTAATTGATAATGTTAGCAGGCAACAGAACCAGGCTCAGCAGCCGGACCAGACCAGGTTGGAGCACAGCCTCTGAGACCTCAGGGAATAATGTTACAGTACCGAGCTGATTTACAGACCTTATGATGGAAACATTGATCAGTAGTGAAGCGCTAACTGTGTTTAGCTCGGTCAGCTAAACACTGAACTGACTCCTGGGATGCCAGGATCCAAACCCAGCAAGAAAACCACCTCGATAGGCTGCTGTGCTCACTGTTAGACTGGACACTGCCGGTTCGGAGGTTCTGTTGCTGTGTTCACTGTTAGACTGGACACTGCTGGTTCAGAGGTTCTGTTGCTGTGTTCACTGTTAGACTGGACTGGCTAGCTCATAGTGCTAGCTGCAATGCTAACGCACACTCGCTACTGGCTACTGTAAACACCAATCAATATCGACAACACGTCCCTCCCTATCTGAGTGTTTTCATAGGATAGACATAAAAATGAGGAAGTAAACAGAACTCTACTTCCTGTCTCATGGAGATTACAAAGATCTACAGCAGTAGGGTTGTAAAATTCTGGAAATTTTCAAGGTTGGTTTTCATAATTCCCATGGAGTTGGAGTTTGGAATATTTCAAAAATTCACAAGCTTAACATTATGTGGAAAGTTTCTGCAGTGCAAGTTCCTGGATATATACTGGAAACTTTCCACCCCTTTGCAAGCCTATGCAGCAGTAAAATGAAACAAACATATGAGCACAGCAGGAATATGAATCCAAACACATCAGATAGATGCATACTTTTACTTCATTAAGTACTTGTAGTGGAATACTTTATGTGAAGTAAATGATACTCAGATTAACATTGAAAAACATAAAAAAAAAATTAGAAACATGAGCATGCAGGTTAGAAAGGTGAGACGCGGCACACATACACACATTACAACATACACTCGTCCACACACACCATCCTGCAGCGGCGGTCGGCTTCCTGCTGGCATGCCGTTGAACCCGCTCAGACTCTCTCGTCCCAGGAAGTCTCCGAACACATCTCTGAAGGGCTCGCCGCCCACCTGCGTGCTCTCCTCCACCCGGACCTCCCTCTTCGTCTCTCCAGCTCGGGTCTTGCTGATCTCCGTCCGCTCGGTCCGAGTGTAGGTGTGACTGCTGCGAGTGAACGTCCGAGTCAGACGCTCCTGAGCTGACACCATGTGAAACCAGTTCCCTGAAAACAGCGGGGAGGATGAGGACGAGGGACAAAGACAAGGAGGTGAAGAGGAGGGAGCGGACCGGACAGGTGGGGGCAGGTGGAGGAGGCAATGATGTCACAGCTCACCTGGTATCTTGAGGTTGAGGTCACAGGTGCTGCCCACAGTAGCAATGGAGGGAGCCTGACGCTTCCTGGTGATGCTCTCCTTCATCCTGCCCTCGCCAAACACCTTCACTGTGAATGGACTTCCTGTTTACACACAAATACATACATGTATGACCACAGTGTGATGACACCCTGTATGTGATGACCTCCTGACTGCATTACTGTGCCAATAATGAAGGTAACCAACCAACAAAATCATCATTAATATCTTGTTCAGTTTGTACCTGGGACGTGTTGGTCTGCAAACTTAATGTTGATGATGTAGTTTCCAGGTTCGGTTGGACAGTAGGTGACTTTACATGTGCCGTCGTCCACGTCCTCACAGTTAATGTCCACTTTACTGGGACCCTCGATGGACAGACCCAAACCTCCATAACCTGAGACGAGGGGAGGCAGTGGGGTTCAAATAGAAAGATAGAAAGAAAATAAATAGAAGAAACAAACGATAAATAAATACATTTTATTGAATGAAAAGATCATTTTTTAAAATCTTAACTAAATCTTACCTGCATTCCTGGTGTCGACGATGAACTCGGCCACCTCAAAAGTGTGACCCTCCACCAGCCCCTGACCGTAAACCTTCACCTTACTGGCATCTCCAATTTCTGACTGACCGACCATGATCTTAAACGGACTGTTGGTCACATGTTTACCATTCTTCTTCACACTCACGACATGTTCGCCGACTTCTTTTGGAGTGAATGAGATCCCTGCAGACAGGAAGAACATTACAGAGACGTGAACCGAGTTAGCAGGTAACAGAACCGGGCACAGCAGCAGGACTAGCCCGGGTTCAAGCATAGCCTCTGAGACCAACAGGAAATAAACTTCTTATAAAAACCGACCAATGTGTCTGTTGGGCAGCCTCTTCAGCAGACACGGCTCCTCGTTTCCAGACGGTGCTCTGATGCTTGCCATCAGGCTGCTCAGGTCAGTCTCCGTGATCTTTAAAGAAACATCTGTTGCTGTGCCGACGTTAAGCTGAGACATCCTCATGGAGTCGTCACCTGGAGATTTGATCAATCAAATCAGAACAAGACAAGTCAGAATTTAGCAGCACTTTGGTTGATGAAATAAATATTTACACATAAAGTTTTTGTACCAGTGATCTTGGCAGTGAAAGGGCTGCCTGGGATGTGTTTGTCATCAAATTTGACGATGATGTTATAATCTCCAGGTGCAGTGGGCAGGTAGGACACTGTACAGGTTCCATCTTTGTTGTCTTTACAGCTGATCTCTGCTTTAGATGGACCTTCAACAGCCAGAGACAGGCCACCTGCAGAGAGATACACACAGACAGGTAAATCATCTGTGATCTGAAGAGACTCATTTAGTATAACATCCAGTTCTACAGACTAACACTAACACTAGCATGTTATGCTGATACCTTCTCCAGCGTCTTTAGTAACGATAGTGAAGGTGGCCGGTCTGTTCACTGTGCCGTGACTCAGACCAGGACCGTATGCTGTCACATGACCACTGTTAATGGCATCAACGTAGAACTGGAGTGGACTTCCTGTAACAGAGAAAACACAAGAACATGTCATTTAATGTCATTTAGTGTCCTATTCACCTGAAAATCAAGCCTGATTGCTGATGATACTCGACTATTCACTGAGAACTTGGATTGAATTAATCAAAAAATAAACATGAAGTGAAAACATTCCAAGGTGTTACCTGGGATATGATTTCCATCATATTTGATATCCATCTCGTGCAGACCTCGTTCTGTTGGGGAGTATTTTACGGTGACAGTGCTGTCCTTGTTGTCTGTGATATGAGGACAGGCAGTTCGACCAGACGGCATTCGCACTTCACCTAAAGTCCAAAAGACAAAAAGAATGCTTCTTAACTTGTCATTACTCCCACAGTGAATTTTAGACAGATTCACGTCTTCAGTAGTAACCAATGAGCTTTAAACTGAGAGTTACAGACAGGAAGTCAGACAGCATTTAGATAAGAAAGTCAACTCCACCAGATTCCAAAACTGGATATATCAACTAAAAAAGTGTCAATATTTAAATTTATAGAATAATCTAGTGATGACTTTTCATTTAGCTTGAGCAGCTCACCTGTTTGTGACAAACACTGCTGTGTAAATGAGCAGCTCTCACCTGTTCTTATCAAACACTGCTGTGTAAATGAGCAGCTCTCACCTGATACTGATAAAAAAAACTGCCGTGTAAAGGAGCAACTCTCACCTGTTCCTGACAAATGTTGATGTGTAGACGGGCAGCTCTCACCTGTGATCTCTCCTTTTTGCACGGTGAAAGGAATGACCAGATTGAAGGGGCGGAGCAGAGGCTCCATCCCATCCACAGGGCTGATGGGATCATCGGTGGCCTAAACGGAGCCGGAGGGGAGGGGTGTTAGTGTCATCATACTGGGAACTCTGGGATATCATCCAGAGAGAGGAGGAGGAGGAGGATGAAGCATGATGGTGGAGAGAAGCTGAGAGAGCATCAGGTTGAAGATGTCCGTTTTATTACAGGATGAAAATCAAATCTGAAGCTGAAGGATGAACAAAACTAAACACTTTAATCGTCCTAATAAAAGAAAACAAATAAAATAAGAATTGAAAAATGCAAATAATGAAACACAGTAATGAACTGATAATTAAATAAATAATAAATAAAATATATTTTTTATTTCTAAAATAAATTAATTTTAAATAAATAAAAAGCCCTCCAACAGCAAAAAGCCCCCCAGCAGCAGCAGACAGATCATGCTGAGCTCCATGCTGAGCTCCATGCTGAGCCAATACAGAATCAATCAGTAAATGTGGGTCATTATTGACTCTGCAGGCCGGACCAGAACCAGTGATCCAGCAAAGACTTTAAAGAGGACAGTCTGAAGAGGACGGGGTACCCATTGAGGGGAGAAGCCCACATAGGGACTGAAGGCCTGCTGTAACTGAAGCTTGTCACATGGTTCCTCTATTATTGGGACAGTATCACTTGCCTAACAGGGAACAAGGTACAACCTTTAGAACACACACAAACACACACCCACATATATACGATGGTGCATATAATGCATGACCCTGCATGCATTGCTGCTTATAACTGAACACAAAGTGTTTCATGTCGTTTGTACTGCAGATTGATCATATAGGACTATGCTAACATAAGCTAATGTTAAAGAACACAACATGCTTCACATCATCTGTATAAAAAAAATCAACATTTGTTATTTTTCATTAGAACATTAGAAAAATTAAGCTGAGGGTCCTTTTGGACCAATATGCTCAACCTCCATCATTGGCCTCCATCATGGTTGTCCTATGTTACTCACCACCACGTGGAACGGGCTGTTGGGGATGTTCTCTCCTCCAAACCGTATGGTGATCACGTACTTCCCAGGCTCCGGAGCCGTGTAGTAAATGTCAAATGTCCCGTCAGCGTTCTCTACCACATCCACGTCCAGCTCTGCTCCGTCAGGAGTTGACACCTTACAGGTGACTTTACCTTTCCCAGCAGCCTTTGCATCCACGGTGATGACCGTCTCCTCTCCGATCTGGATGGTTGGGCCGATACCTGATCCTGACAAGACGGACGACAAGTCAGGATACTCTGCATCGATCAGGTACGTTGTACAGAGTACAGAGTGTGCCTGAAAGAGCACACTATATAATATTCCTTGCGCTTATTCAAATTCTTTTCAAAGAATTCTTTTTCAAATTCAAATTCAAAGTTTCTTCAGTGTTTCTTCCATTTTTTTTTTCGGTTGACTTCTCCTCCCGCAGTTTTTCTTGCACATACACAAAGAAGGTATCAAAACAACCGGCACCGTTGAGGTGTGACTTTTCTAAGCGTCTAGAAAGGTTCGCAGAAAAACTGCCAAAAAATGAATGGGTGTGTATTGGAAGAATGTTCATGAGCTACAGTTGGTGACATCATTGCTAGAGTGGAGAGGAAGAGAAAAAACTGTCGAAAAACAATTTTTTAAACTGCTCTCGAGGCCCCAAATTTACTTTTTAGACGTTCAGGAAAAGCTCATTGTGCTCACAGTGAAGTCGGTTCAATGATAGGAACTAAAGCCTTCCTGTTCAAGGGGTACTTTCAGATGTTTCTCTCTCAGCGGGGTCAAATGTCACAGGACCTGCTGCACTGGCTTGCTCTACTCTGATTGGTGGGCTCCACCTGGCCCTGGTTGCTTGGCAACCAAAGTCTGCCCCCAGCAACCCTGGTCGACTGTGTAACTTTATTGAGCTCTCTGTATAAAAACAATGACTGTCAATAATACAGTTTGCATGTCGGCCATTTTATCCTTCTCTCTCACACACACACACACACACACACACACACAAATACACACACAGGAAAGACAAACATCTTTCAAAAAAAGTCCTTTCAAAATAAAAGACTTTGTAAAACTCTCATTAACAGACACAAGAACACACGCTAACAGTCATGTAATGTGTGGGAGCGACGGGGCCAGAGTCAGACACACACAAAACTTCTTTAGAAATGCTCTAGTAACATTTAAGGTTCTTGTGATTTTACAAAAAAAATATCAGGTACCACCAACAACTTAAAAGAGAGAGAGTCACATCATGAAGGTAAAACAAGTCACTAAAAGGACGACTGTGATAACGTCGTCAGCTGACTGATGGCAATGGAAGACGTGAGGTTGATACTGTTATTAATAAAGGTTCACTCACCCAGTCCGTGTCCTCCGATGGACACTGGGGAAAAAACAAAAGGATCAGCAATGGACACATGCAGGTCATGAAATCTGATTAGCTCTCAGAGCAGTGGTGGGCGGAGCCTGACCTGTGACGAGACACTTGCTGGCGTCCCCGGTGGGCAGGGCATGAATGCGGTATGGTGAGTATGGGATCTCGTCTCCTCCATATTTAATGGTGATGGTGTAACGTCCCGTCATGTCAGGTACATAGGACACCGTGTAGGTCCCGTCTCGGTTGTCTCGGATGTTCGCCTTCTTGGGTTTTCCATCCGGATCCTGAGACACAGACAGGAAGTGAGCTGTGTCAAGATGTTGAAGGTCGATACAGAAGTGCTGTCCATCAGTGGTCTCCTATAGCACCTTGTGATCTCTGTGTTGGAGCCTGTTCACACCTGTTATTAACATGGGTGATCCAATCACAGCTCTCCCTTCACACCCGCATCAGACTGAGTGATTATGTGATCTGATGTCACTTCCTGCTTGGTATTTAAATAAACGTGATTTCAGACGTTTCACAAAGATTCATCAATCACCCAGAATGTAGCAGCAGGTGTAAACAGGCTGTACATGTGCTGCTGTGGTTCCTTGCTGTGGTTCCTCACGCGTAGAATCAAATTTAAATTCCCAGCCTTAATTCACACGACTGTGCCGTCGCCAGCACAGTCCACATCCGTACAAAACTACTAAACTATATATACTATAAACATATACAAATATACTATAAACTTTATTTAGACAAGTTAACGGACGGACAGGTTGTCCACACACGTGATGATTTGAGACCAGTGGTGTTCACAGCACTCACATGTTCACGTTCACATGTTTACGTTCACACAGGGTCTAACTACTGATGCAGCAGAGGAGGGTGGATGATGGATGGAGGCACGTTTACGAAACACTCCAGTTAGTGGAGAACTGAACAGCACATGAGACTGTTAGATCATTAGACAAACTGAAGGAGGTAACAAAGAGACCACAGAGGAAGGAAGGAAGGAAGGAAGGAAGGACTCTGATATTTTAGTTAAGTATTAACACAGTGTAGAATATTACACTAATACTACTACTAACTAATGTTACGGACACAATACGAGTATCTGCATCAAAATATAAATTATATAATTTTATTCTATAGAACCAAAAGAATGATTTGTGGGGAGGAGGTGAGGTAGGAGGAGAAGACATAGGGAGGAGGGGAGGTAGGGAGGAGGTGAGGTAGGAGGAGGGGAGGTAGGAGGAGGTGAGGTAGGAGGAGGTGAGGTAGCAGAGTGCAGGCCTTACACAGCCTCTCTTATGAATACTGAAGGGGATGGTTCTCTTTACTATATGAGTCTCCCACACTCTCCTGCCCCAGTCCTCCACAAACACAGAGGCCTCGCGCCTGCACCCATCTGGACCCTGACGGAGGAACAGGAAGTCCCACAGACATTAAAGGGTTAAAAGAAAGGCATTATTAGAAGAGACTAAGACTCTGTGACCAGTCTGAGACCATCAAAGACCGGATCACACCAGAGAATGAGTTTTACCTGCAAAGATGTGTCTTCACATTTAGACCTGTACAGATTCTACTTTTGATACTTCAGATGCTACTTCTGTCTAGCATTCTTCTATTACAAGTAGTACACTGTGTAGCACTCGGATATCTGACTGGTAAAACTTTTTTGTGGTTATGCAAGTTCAAAGACCTGTTCGTGCACAGACAGAACAATCTAAGGATAGTGTGTGTGTGTGTGTGTGTGTGTGTGTGTGTGTGTGTGTGTGTATATATATATATATTTTAAAAAACTGTCCCCGCAGACTGTCTAAAACCTGCATGTAGTCTCTGTAGTTGTAGTACCATGACATTACAGTGTACGTGGTATAGTCCACGGTCCAGGTGTAACTCTACAGGTCAGGTTTCTGACTCACCAGTATCTGAACTGTGAGCAGTCCCTCTCCGGCATCTCTGGCATCAATGGTGAACTCGACCGGCAGACTGGCCGGCACTCCGGATGCATTCAGACCTGGACCGCTGGCTCTGACTTTACTGGCATCGTGAGCCGGTAAGGTTTTGATCTTAAAGGGGCTGAGAGGAAACAGTTACGGTCAGACCTGAACCAGTGAACCATCGTGAACTCTTTGTGTTCGGACCTTCTGACCTCGCACTGACCTGCGAGGGACCTCCTGATCGGCATACTTCACGCACACCGTGTAGGGCCCATCGTTGGCAGGAGTGTAGTTGACCGTGTGGGTACCGTCACCGTTGTCCATGATGCCGATTGGCTCGGCCACACCTGGACAACAGACCAGAGTTTCAGAGTTAATGCTACTGGATGCTTTAGACGAAGACCATCCTCATCATCTACAAGGGCCTCTCAGCTACCTGAACCTGACGAGACGAGCTCAAGGTCCACATACCATACATGAACAGGACTCGTCTGACTGTAAATCTGAATGAATATTTTAGATTAAACTTTATTGTCATTGAACAAAGTAACAGGTAAAATGAGATGTACTTAAGCATCTAATCAGAAGCACAGATTAGCAAAGTGCAAAAATATGTACATATGAACAGGATATATAAATACAGTGCAGGTATGAACTGAATATGTTATAGATATACAGTGAATGAATACATTATAGAATACAGTATATGAATGTACAGCTAGATGAGTATACTATTGTACTGTCACAGTCAGTCTCTGCTCCACCTACTCCAGCCTCCGGTTTTCCACCTTGTATCTGTCACACCGCTATTACCTGTGTATTTAAACCCTGTTTTCCCTTCACCAGTGCCAGATTGGCATTATCAGTACTCATATTCTGGTGGTAGGTGAACTGGAAAGCGTCCAGAGTGGGTGGTAGGCAGGTTTGGAGGTGAGTCAGGATCAGCCTCTCAAAGCACTTCATGATGGTGGGGATGAGTGCAACAGGGCGGAAGTCGTTGTGGCTCGTAGCAGTTCAATGTTTCGGCACTGACACGATGGACGTGGTCTTGAAGCGCGTGGGGATGACTGCTTGGGCCAGGGACAGGTTAAAGATGTCAGTCATGACCTCGGTCAGCTGTCCAGTGCAGGCCCTGACGTGCGTTGGTCCTGCTCAGTGTAGCACACACGTTGGTGGGGGCGAGTGTGAGTGGTTGGTGGTCCGCAGGAAGCACAGCCTTGATGGCTGCCTCCTGGTTCTCGCTGGCAAAACGAGCATAAAAGTTGTTGAGCTCGTCTAACAAGGAGAGTCAGATGGTTTGGACAGCTTGTTGGTGGTGTTGCTGGGTTTATAATCCGAGACGGCCTGGATGCTTTGCCACATGTGCCAGGGGTCAGAGTTGTTGAAGTGCTCCTCAATCCTTAGCTTGTGGCTGTACTTGGCCTATCTGATGCCCCTCTTCAGGTTAGCCCTGGATGCACTGTAAGCCTGTGCGTCACCAGCAATGAAACCAGCATCATGTGCCTTCAGCAGGAGGCAGACCTCTCGGTTCATCCTCGGCTTCTGATTAGGGAATGTTGTGATCTGTTTGAGGATGGTGACACTGTCGATGTTGGCGTTTATAAAGTCCAAAACAGAAGAAGCATAGGTGTCTGTGTGTGACCAGCAACAATAAAGGCTGCCTCAGGATGCAGAGTTTGCTAATGGCAGATGTCGTTCTTTCATGACATATTTGGCATTAGCATTTGGGGGGGGGTGTAGGCTGCAGTCATAACAGTGGATGTAAAATCTCTGGGTAGATAGAAAGGTCTACACTTAACCATGAAAAACTCTAGGTTAGCAGGGCAATGACTCTCGTTAGCAGTGTCTGTGCACTAAGCTTTGTTCACATAAATGCACAGTCTCCCACCTCTGGTCTTGCCAGAGTCATCAGCTGTTCTGTCCGCCGGAGTTCGCAGTGCCCCGCTGTGATGTATCTGATCTGATCACTAACTCCTGTGTGTTGTTGTGAAGTTGAGCGGCCACTAAAGAATACACAAGTTACAGCCTCGCCTTCGTATCTGTTATTTAATATAACCAGGTTAGAGATCCACGATCTACACTATGATAGTCAGACAATAACATATAACCACAACACCCACTAGCTCGATCTATCAGGGACGCCACTGTTAAGCCATGTTTGAGTCAATGATGTTGCAGTCCTCAATCCAGGTGTGGGAGATGATCCGCAGCTGCAGCTCATCCATTTTGTTTGCCAGAGACCAAACATTGGTGAGAAAAATGCCAGGTAGTAATAGCCGGTGAGGAGTTAGCCTTAACTTAGCCCTTAGGCCTCCTCTCTTCCCCCACCTTTGTTTACGGTCTTGACACTGCCTGCAAGTGCTTCCGGTCAGCGAAGCCGGGTTGGTAGCCTCCAGTGCTTTAGCGACCTCTGGTATGAGCCAGAAATTGGCGAAAAGAGTCCACGGTGTGACGACAAATGTCCAAGAGCTCTTATCGGCTCTAGGTGTCATGTGCAACTGT
Source organism: Nibea coibor (assembly GCA_023373845.1). Lineage (NCBI taxonomy): Eukaryota > Metazoa > Chordata > Actinopteri > Sciaenidae > Nibea > Nibea coibor. The sequence continues at coordinate 18,737,571 of CM041731.1, read as the reverse complement.
TCTGAGTGAAGAGACTGCATTTGCATGTTTTTATTCTCAGCCAGGTACGTTCATGGATCCAGATTCAGAAGAAGCCAAATATTTAGATGAACTTCCTTGATAAATCCAACCTGAAGGCCTTCAGTGCCTTCAAGAGTCACAGGTATGAGAAGACAAACCTGCATTGTTTTTGAGGTCTTACCTGTGGGTCCATACAGCTGGACTTCCAGGGGGGCCACCCCGGCCTTGGTACTGTCTACAGTGAAGGTCTGAGGGACGTGGGCTCGGACTCCACTTCCCAGGCCAGGACCTGAACACCTCACTTTACTGGGATCCACCAGTTCTCGCACTGGAACCCGAAATGGGCTTCCTGCAACACAAACAGAAGTGGCTGGAAATCAGTCCGTGCTGCACCTGAAACCTGAACAGGGTCTGATGATCCTCCTCTGGATCCAGCACCTGGGATAGGAAGGCCTCCAAAGGTGATGTTGACATCGTACTCTCCAGGAGTGAACGGGATATACTCCACACTGCAGCTGCCATCTTTGTTGTCCTTACACGACATCTTGGCCTCAGATGGACCCTCGATGGCCAGGCCAAGACCTCCGGTGCCAGCACCTCTGAGGAAAACATCAGGCAGAGGGCATATGAGGATGAAGTTTGGGGGGATTAAAGACAAACTAGTCTGAAGCATTCAGTGAACTCACCTTGTCTCTACAGTAAAGCGGTTTGATTTGTTGACCAGTCCTTCCTCCAGACCTGGTCCATAGGCTCGGACTCGGCTGGGATCACATCCCTCAGTGACGGAGACCCTGAACGGACTCTTTGGCACTGAGACCTCATCAAACAACACCTCGATCAGATGCAGACCTGCAGACAGACGGGGCATCAAGTTAAATTAACATAGCACTTAGCATTTAGCAACTATCCATACCTTATACACCAATAAAGACAAAGGCTTTAGACAGTCTGTGGGGAAGTCTTATTTCATGCTCTGTTATGTTATTTTATTTACTCATAAATAATGTTTCACATCCACTGACTCAGTCTAACACTGAGTTGTTTTCTTCTAAACACATTTTCACAGTGCTCAGAGTTCAGGGTTTTGAACCAGCAACCTCTTAGTGTGTGTTTAAGACGACAGCAGAGTCAGCTTTCATTAAAATCTGACCAAAGCCTCACCAGGGGAGAGTATTTCTGTCCCACAATGCAATGGGCTCCAGCATGTCACACATTACTATCAGTGGAAAAGCATCTGCTGCGAGCAGACAGACTGCAGCTATTAATACCAGCCACTCATCGCTCCTCCTCTCAGTCTGCAGGAGACGAGCTACCAGTCTTTATTAACCTGTTACAGTCTCCGAGTCTGATTTCTGAGCACTTCATCTCTGTTTGTTCACCCTGAATCTTATTTAAAGACCATGTATGACTGCAGATCATGTGACCATTAAAATACTCTACTATAAATACTATAAATATACTGCAGCACTCTTTAATTACCTTCCCCAACAAGCTTTGGCTCACGAGGCATCAGTTTTCTTCCATATTAAGCACAGAGACGCTAGGTCCACCACGAACACAGCATCAAGCTTCATGGTAGCATACTATGCTGCTAACTGTTGACATGTTCATGTGTTTGTATTAAATTCTGCAGTGGAAGCCACAAACAGCTTGCTTTCTTTACAACAGAAGCTTTATGAACGTCAGGAGGCGCTCAGCTTCAACACGATGATGTGCTGCTGTGGAAAAACATCATAAAACAGCAGCAGCTTGTTTTTCTGTTCCTGAACTCAGTTCAGTTCTGCTGACTGAAGCAGATTTAGCAGAGTTAGACTAGCAGACTAATCTTCAAGTCTCCATGAAGTCCAAACTGACAGGTTTTTAATCACACCTGAACTCAGAATCTGACAGGAAGTCATTTTTCAAGAATCAGACTCACTAAAGTAGCTAACTGCTAATTACCTGCTACTAACTGAATCTGCCATTAGCATACTAACAGAACCGGCCTCGGCAGCAAAACCGGACTGGGTTGGAGCCTCTGAGACCAACAGGGAATAACGTCACACTACCGAGGTGATTTACAGACGCTAATCAGAGTCCCTCCCCATTTTAGGAGGAAACACGTGAAAATAAACTGAACTCTACTTCCTGTTTCAAGGAGACTTTACTTCATAGAACAAAAGCCTCACCATCCTCGTACGGCGTGTACTCCACTCTGTAGGTCCCGTCTCCTTTGTCTGTGATGTAGGCGTCCGTGTTGGCGCCTGATGGGTTGGAGATGCAGGCTTTGATGTGACTGCTGCCGCTCTTGTAGTGAGCCAAAGCGTCAACGGTGAAATGTGTGGTCACTTCCCTCAGGACGCCTGAGTGAGCATGATGGGGTTAAAAACAGAGAACACTCTGACTTTCTGGCATTGGTTCGACCATTTAAAAATTATTGGGCCAAACAAGATGAAATCATTTCTGAGAAAACAGCCGGTGTGTCCCTGTTAAGATGTGCTCGGATATTTTTAGATTTGAATCATAATTTTGGTTCCAATAGGTTTCTTGTCCATCATCATCTTAAACAATGATGTATGATGTCTTTAAATCATCATAAACTAACAGTTTAACTGAGAGTTTACCTCCTGTTGATCCACACTGACCTGTGATCAGGTGACCCGTGATCAGCTGACCTGTGATCAGGTGAACGGTGTCTCTGTCAGTCGTACGTCTGTTCTCACACTATGTAACTTTGGGCTCCGGGTCGGGAGAAGTACGTAACGCTTTACGGCACTAAGTCACACACACCAACTATTTCACTGATTCTGGTGAAACTGGATCAGATTTTATGGAGAAAATGTTTCCTGGTTTTCCCTCTGATGTCCTCCGGCTGCTCCACTTATTTTATTTATTTATATGATTTTTTTTTTAAGATTATTTTTTTGGCCTTTTCAAACTTTATCTGATAGAGGCAGCTGAAGAGTAGCAGGAATATAGAGAATATGGAGAGAGGTGGGGGATGACATGCGGGAAAGAGCCACAGGTTGGATTCGAACCCTTGGCTTCCACAGCAAGAACTGAGCCTTCACACCCGGGGTGGCTGCTCTACCAACTGAGCTCAACGCAGCCCCAAGGGATGACGGATTTTTGTTGAAAGATTAAACTCTGTCTAAACTGCTGTTTCGAGTTTTCTCTCATGAGAATGGTCCAAAATGGAAAAAGAACACAGTGAGAAAAGTGTAGCTCACTGAACTGTAAATGTTCCTCTGTGAGTTTATTAACTGTCATAATGAACTGTGGAGGTCTAGGAGGCCAGTAAACAAATCACTGAGAGCTGAGTCACACTGAACAGACCCCTCATTATAAAAACAGACCTCAGACCAGCAGCAGCTTTGGAAACCTGAACCAGGATGTACGTTTCTTCACATTTTTGTGTCCAATTTACAGTCTGAAGATGGCTGGCATCATCCGTGACAGGTTGACTTCCATCATAACGCCACATTTCCACTGCAGGAACCTCTGGAAGACCAAGGTTTGTTTGAGGGGCTCAGTCGCTGGATTTGTGATTATACAAGTACTCGCAGCACTTTATTTTAGCCACCATATTTAAAAATCTGTTTTGTTTTTTGTTTCTATGATTTTGATTAAGGCAGTCTGATGTTGATGTTAATGCTCCACACGGTTTAAATTCAGAGGAAGAGGAAGCAGTAAAATGCTGCGATCATCATTTCTAGAAAGTTCACAACACAATGTACTTGAACAGAGGCAACCCTAAAATGCTGGAACTGTAGCCAGGCAGTGTGTGTGTGTGTGTGTGTGTGTGTGTATATACGTACAACCTGGTTCAGTTATATATATATATATATATATATATATATTATACACACACACACACACACACACACTATCCTTAGATTGTTCTGTCTGTGCACGAACAGGTCTTTGAACTTGCATAACCACAATCTGAGTTTTACCAGTCAGATATCCGAGTGCTACACAGTGTACTACTTGTAATAGAAGAATGCTAGACAGAAGTATCTATGTCGTCACCTCTGGGTTCCACTCCTGGTCCATAGACCTTCACTCCACTGGTGTCAATGGCCGGGTCCACCTGCAGTCGGGTTGGGAACTTCGGCACGGCGTGTCCTCCATATTTGATGGTGATGGTGTACATGCCATGGTACTGCGGGATGTAGGTGATGGAGTAGGTCCCATCGCTGTTGTTCTGGACGTGAACTTCAGCTTTGGCTCCGGAGTCTGAGATGATCTCGATGGTGAGCTCGGCCTCTCCGGCTTTGGAGCAGTCTACTGTGAAGGATCCATCCTCGTTGACTTTCCCTCGCTCCAGGCCAGGGCCGCTGGCCGTCACCTTACTGGGGTCAAACACCGACTGGACCATGGCCTTGAAGGGGGACCCAGGAATGTGCTGGTCTGCAAACAGGATGTTGATGGCATATTCACCGGGCTCGGTGGGCAGGTAGGACACAGAGCAGGACCCATCACCGTTGTCCTGGCATTCGATCTTGGCCTCACAGGGTCCCTCTACTGTCAGGCCCAGACCACCAGTACCAGCTCCCTTTGTGTCAATGGCAAAGGGGGCCGGTTTGCCCACAACACCACCCTGAAGACCTGGACCATAGGCTCGGACCTGGAAGATAAACAGAAAAAGTTGGAGACCACTCAGACCAAGAGAAAGCTGCTCTGTGTCAAGTTATTTTTTTCTTTTTTTTGGCCTTTTATGCCTTTATTGATAGTACAGCTGAAGACCGCCCCTGTCAATTAATAGTTTGTAGCGTGCGCAGTCTGAATCACACTGTTACACACATTTTCATTAAAACACACCTCCGTCATCCACCCACATTCAAGTCCTACTCCAATGAAAGTAAACCACCGCAGCCCGCACAGTTTCAATCCGTCCTCCAGGAAGAGGATTTAGGTCTAGGGCAAGTTACCGGTAGGCGAAGTAGGAAGAGGACAGGTCACGGAGGGATAGCGTCTATCAGCGATTCTTGAGAGCTGCTGATCTTATGAAACTTTAGAAGAAGTTTTGAGGAAAATGTCTCACAGTAACTCACCTTTGAGGGGTCGGGGGGCATGACGCCCTCCACAGTGAACGGACTTCCCGGGACAGGGTTTCCGTCATAGCTGATGTCCACTCTGTATGGTCCTTCCTCGGGGGGAATGTACTTCACTGTGTGCAACTCATTGGCTGTACCTGACTCCAGCTTGCAGGGGATTGGTCGACGTGACGGTGAGGTAATCTTGACATCCAGTTTGCCCTGACCTCCAGCACCCTGAGTACTGACCATGAACTCCTCATCCTTCCCGACATCCACCTCTTTGGTTCGCACACAAACAGACACACACTGGATGTCAGTCAGTCTTATTCATTTATTTCATGTTTCTGTTTAGTTTAAAAAATCATTTTGTCTTTGTTATATAAGTCTAGCTTTGGTACAACAAAAACTTCTGAGGGAGAGTTTATCCCCCACCAGATGTTTGTGGGATGTCATTGAACCTGAAAAGAAAATGAGCGCTTAAAGATTGAAACATGATCAAAAAGGTTGTAAGGTTTTAAGTTTAAAACTCAGTTCTGAAGGCTGCAAAATAATTTAGATATGAAGTTATGTTGTATTTGACTTTTCCTTCTTCACAGATACAGAACTCTTTTTACGTTTATGTTTGTCCAAAACTGTTTCAGGTTTATCACTGTTTGAAATAATTTGAACAGATCTGAAAACTGATGCGAATACAACCCAACACCAACCACTCCAACACCAACCAACATCAACACTTGAACCTGAACTTCCTGTGTGATAAATGTTACAGACTCAGATACTCACTGTTGTTCAAACCCTGAACTTTAACCTTGTTGAGGTCAAGTGGTGGAGCCACGCTGATGTTAAAAGGACTTTTAGGGATGGGGTCTCCTCCGTGACAGACGGTGATGGACATGTTCCCCTGAAGGAGACACAAAATACAGATTATTGATCAGCTCACACGTTATAAATCTGATCATTCAAAGCGGTATCTGACCTGTTGCACTGCTGTGTAGCGGACGGTGTATGAGTAGTCATGGTTGTCGATGATCTCAAAGTCTCGGACTGCTTCGCCTTTAGCTGCTCCAGTGAAATGGACCTCTGGTTTGGCTTTACCAGCTCCTTTTGTATAAATAGTGAAGTGAGTTGGTTTTCCAACTTCTACACCTGCAGAATGTGAAAGAAAGAAATAAATGGTATGAAAATATTACATGTATATATAAATTATCTGAAGGTTTGTGCACTGAGACTCACTTCACTACTGTCCTCTACTACAGTCCTTACTGAAGTGAAAGTCTGTGACTTTATCACCAAAATGTGCTTAAAGTACTGAAAGTCAAAGTCTTGACTGAAGTGTTTTTTATTGGATACTTCTGTATCCGTCAGCAGCAGCAGGTTGAACAGACTGTCAGGGTTTTTGTCTTTTATTGCCCTCTAAACTCGTTTACGTCCTGACGTGGTGTCACCTGTCTTGTTGAGACCAGGTCCTTCTGCTCGGACTTTAGCTGCATCATGGGAAGGGTCTACCTTTATTCTGAAGGGGCTGATGGGAATTTCCTGTTCAAACATTAAAGATGAGAGATTTTTTTTAATGGACTGGTTTTAACAAGAAACATTTCTGGAAGCAGTTTACCTGTTTGCACTCTCACCTGATCGGCAAACAGCACCATGATGGTGTAGTGCCCAGCACCTGGAGGCGTGTACTTCACTGTGAACGTGTCATTATCGTTCTTGATGATGTCAAAGTCGATGTCGGCCTCCGCAGGACCGACCACACCCGGAGCACACTTGATCCCAATGCTGACGTCACCTACAGGTAAAAACACAGACTTTACTAAAAAGATCACGTAAAAGACATAAAACAGGTTTTGGATCAGAACCAGGTCCCACCCTGTCCAGCCTCGCTGCAGTCCACAGTGAAGTACGTTGGCTCATTGGCCTTCAGTCCGGTCTTTTCCACACCTGGACCGTAAACCTTCACGTTCTCTGGATGGCTGCCTTCTCCGATCGTCACCTGGTTCAACATGGATCCAACGTTTATCAACATGTATCGACAACCATTCGGATTCATTTATTCTGGCGACTGTAACGTGTTGTTGGTGTTGTGTTTTACCCTGAAGGGGCTGTTGGGGACGTTGACCTCACCCCAGGTAATGATGATGGTGTGTTTGATGGGTTTGGTGGGAATGTAAACACAGAAGAAGGTGCTGTCTCCGTTATCGGTGATCTGGATGTCAATGGGGAAACCTTCTGCATCCTGAAACATCAAATTTAAAAACACCATGAGCAGCGATGGAGAGATGCTTTAAGTACTGAATTTGCACTTCAGTAATGATCTGAGTACTTCCACTTGATGGTCACATATAGACTTTCATGAATTGGTTCTCACCTGAGCGTAGAGCTTCAGCTCTCCTCGGCCAGCTCCGTGGGTATCGATGGTGAAATCTGCAGGTTTGTTGACAATGCAGCCGAGCGGCTCCAGACCAGGTCCATAACATTTCACCTGATGAGGACAGGAAATCAATACATCAGGTTTTTTAGAATAAAATATGTGTTGTTTTTTGAAAGTGGGACAGTTCTTCTCTCACATTCTCCGGGAAGACGTCATTGGCGGCTGGCAAGATGTGAGCCATGAACGGGCTGTCCTTGATGTCTTCATCGTCACAGATGACGTGCACTGCGTAGTCGCCCGGTTCAGTTGGCCAGTATCGAACGTCACATGACCCGTCGCCTTTATCGTCACACTCGATCTTCGCCTGAGAAGGACCCTCAATGGAGAAACCTGCAAACCGTCAGTGACACAAAATTCATTAACAATAAAACAAAGTTTTAAATATCAGAGTATAAAATATTGGTACGATAAACATCTGAGCAGCATGTGTGACGTACCGAGAGTTCCCACCTCCGTGCCGATGGCCTCCACCACAAAGTCGGCACTCTTTCCTACCATACCGGTCTCCAAACCTGGACCCCAGGCCCTCACCTTCTGAGGCCCTGCCTCCTCACTCACCTGAATCTCGAATGGGCTGAAAACACACACACAGACACATTATTATAATCACTCAATGTTTGTGTCTCTAAGTAAGTAAGTACCTCAGGGCTCTATCCTGGGTCCCCTTTACACGGATTTCTGTCTCATGTCATCAACTGATTGTCTCACCTGCGTGGGATGCTGTGACCTCCCCAGGTGATGGTTACAATGTATTTTCCCGTCATGATGGGGTAATAGTTACACTCATAAATCCCATTTTCCATCTCAATAACCTTCACTGGCTCCTCCAGGCCTTCTGGGTTCAAACAAAAACATCACCCTCATCAGCGTTGCTTGTTGTGTCTGGTTTCATTTCGAATAGAACGACGGGTTTAAATGATCAAACAGGTTTAAATCTTACTTGGTCCCTTCACAGTGACTTTGAGCTCTCCGCTGCCGGCTCCTTTAGTGTAAACTTTAAAATCAGCCACTTCTTTCACCCTCAGGCCCTTCGGCTGGAGACCTCGGCCCGATGCCCTGCAGGCATTCGGATTACATGCTGCAGGGACCAATCAGACAACAGAAGAGGACCAATCAGAAGACGGATCAGAATGGGAGACGAAGTTAAAATGATGAACCAATAGAAACATTCACACAAAACTTACTGATGTTGTTCTGCATCCTAAACCCTGAACCTGAGATTTAATCCTGAGTCTGAAGTTTAATTATGAATTGTAAATGTAATCCTGAACATGAGATTTAATCCTGAGCCTGAGATTTAATCCTGAGTCTGAAGTTTAATTATGAATCTTAAATTTAATCCTGAACCTGAGGTTTAATTCTGACCCTGAGATTTAATTCTGAGTCTGAGGTTTAATCCTGATTCTGGGGTTTAATTATGAATCTTAAATTTAATCCTGAGTCTCAGGTTTAATCCTGATTCTGAGATTTAATTCTGAGTCTGCACTTTAATCCTGAGTCTGAGGTTTAATCCTGAGTCTCAGGTTTATCCTGAGTCTGAGGTTTAATCCTGAGTCTCAGGTTTAATTCTGAGTCTGAGGCTTAATCCTGAATCCTCTCCTGAGAAAGATTTAAACCAATCACACAGACGGCTGCGGGTTTTTCTCGGTTAGTCAGCTGATCAGGTGAAGCAGTTTGCTGTAAGGAAAAAGCAGCAAAGATGAAGGAACAAAATCAGGATTAAAATATAAAATAAGAACGAAACAGGAAAGAAGAATATACATGAAACACTTTGAACTGTTTTGACTCGCCTGTCGACAGTTTACAGACACACACTGACATTTCTGTAGGAGGGTTAGTGATGTCAGCTATGAGGAAAAGAAGAAGATAATGATAATCACTCAGCAAATGTGACGATAATTGTCAGATCTGGATCGGCCTGCTGATCTAAAGTTGACATTAAATGTCTTTTAATTCAAAATACATAGGAACTTTTCAGTTTTTATAATAAAACATGTTTCTGTTTCTCAATGTAAAGATTTGTTTGGTTTGTCATATAAAACAGTAACTAAAGAAGGCAAAGGTAAAACACATATATTTCAAATTAAATTGGTTTAGCTATTGATAGAATTTAATTTTATTTTAAATGTCTGAATCACAATAGCCTTTAAGAGGCGGAACCCGGATCATGGTGGGTCATGGTGTACCAAGACCTGCAGAAGCCTGACTGGTAGTTTGTAGCTGTGGACATGATACTAATAAGATGTCTGAGGGGATGTTAGGTACTTTTGTGATGATAAAAATATCTGACGTTCATCTGATGGATTGAAATATGAGCAGAAAACACTGAACTTAACTTCAGTGTCTGTACATTGGGCTGATAGATGGAAAAAAGTAACTGACATGATAAAAACGTAGGTGACCTGTTGTGATCATTAATCCTGACACCACCAGGGATGACACATCCACATTCACTCAGTTTTTGGCTGTAGAAGACGGTAAAGCTGCTCAGAACGAAGCAGGAGCTGCACATGCTGTAAAGCTTGGAAACCCCGTCCAGTGGGGCCAGAGGCAGGGATGGTTTTGAGTTGAGGTGGAAGGAAACCAGGCTAGCGCAGGCAGGCTTCAGTCACACCCCCCACCCCCAGCCTTACTAACTTGGTCGCCTGGGTTTGGGCGGTGTTGGAGGGGGGCCTCTCTTTGTCTTGTCTGAGGGTGAGGTGCGTATGGACTGAGGTCCAATGTGCACCGGAGACCCGGGAGGTGGGACACTCTGTGAAACTGAAGGAGGGAACAACAGTGATGATACATTTGTATACAGGCAGAGAGGGGACAGAGACCTCCAGACCAGCAGACACCAGGACCAGCAGACTGCCAGGCCGCTAGACCGGCCGGCAGAGGTGGGAGCAAGTCAGGTTCTGCAAGTCATTTAAGTCAAGACAGGTCACAAGCAAAGCAAGTCACAAAGCAAGACTGCAAGTCCACAGTCAACATTGAAAATCCCCAAGTCAAGTTCCAAGTCAAAGATAGACCAGTCCTTTATCAAGATACCAAGTCCCAAAATCAAGTCATAATTCAAGTCAGGATTCCAAGTCAAAGACAAGCAATGCCAAAGTCCTTCCATCCATACTCTGTGATGGCATCAGACGACATAAGGCAGCCTGGACATGAAAGTCAAAAAGTTCTGAGTCAGTTCAAGCCAACAGGTAATGAGCCATAGTCAAGACAAACAAGTCTAAGTCAAGACAGGCAAGTCCCAAATAAGGTCCAGGTGTAGTGAGACAAAGTCCCACATCAAAGTCAAACATCCATCCGTTATCTGTCCAACACCTCTGCCAGCAGACCAGTGGATCACCAAGAAGACTGAACACCACAGCCCAAAACCATGAGAGCGCACAGCTTCAGCCAAAAACCCAGAACTGACGAGCAAGCACCACCAACTGTCCCATCAGACCTGGACCCGGACTGAACTGCAGACCTGTTCCTGTAATGGGTCAGTCTGGACATCAGATTTCAATGTGACACACATGCAGAGGAGGATATGATGGTTACAAAGGGTCATTATGCTGTTTATATTAGATGTTTCTGCAGCATTCGGAGTCTTCTTATGTTACATGGACATTCATTATAACAAAATTATAACTTTTAATCTGGGAACTTTTTAAGGAACCACAGACATCAACAACAAAAGTAAACAACTGACATCAATCTGTCAACCTACCCTCGGAGATGTGGACGGTGAAAGGGCTTCTAGGAATCTGCTGCCCAGCAAAGGTCACGTAGACGGTGTGAGGTCCCTCGAGGACAGGAACATAGGTGCACCGGAAAATACTGTCCCCTTTGTTCTCCAAGACAATCTCCACTGTATCCCTCCGCCCGTTTGAATCAACAATGATGACGCCTACATCTCCAGCGCCGGCCCCTGGTGGACAGACAGAGCGACAACCACACTTTCAAACACTGAATGTGACGAACACTGGACAGACTCAGACAGTAACCTGTAACTTTACAATACAGCTAACCTGTACTCGAAGTTACCTGAAGACACCTGTGATAAACACGCCGATCACATTTAACCCTCTAAGTTCTGGTATCGTCTAGTGGTCACAGTGTTGCTCACACCCGCGATAAATCATAAGAACATCCTTATGATTTATTTAAAGTTCTGGAGCTAAAATTGAAAAGTTTGTCCAGAGGGTGGCGCTACAGGAGAGATCATTTAAATCGGAAAGGTTCACCCTCTGGACAGCAGGAATCAGATCGGGACATTTCAGTTATTCAGAGTTTGCTGGTTCTAGTCTGTTTGAAACTGTCAACCATCCTCAGCCGACCTTTGACACTTTTCTTCTTGAGCAGTTTTCTTTGTATATTTTCAATACACTGACTGAACTCAGACAGTGTGGACTGTCTGTTTTACCTGCAGTGTAAATGTCAAAGTATGTCGGTTTGTTGGCCACATTTCCCGTCTGCTGCAGTCCCGGCCCGCGGGCCTGAACTCTAGTCGGGTCGCCCATGGCCTTGGAAACGTTCACCATGAAGGGACTTCTGTCGATGTCCTGCCCAGCGAACAGCACCTTCACCTGGGAAGAGCACAGTAACACACAAGCCCACAATGGCCTCATCAGCAATCTTAATTATCAAACCCTTGTTAAGCCGATGGAACTAAATCAACACTGACTCCAAACGTGTGGTCACTGAGTGAGTCTTTTCTTACTTTATGGAGCCCCTCGACTTTAGGCAGGTAGACCACAGAGTAGGTCCGGTTCTTGTCGTTGTTGGGGATGACTCGGGCCTAATGGACACAAACAATGAATGAATGTTTGTTCTGTGTAACTAAATATAAAATAAGAGTTCATCCCACAAGCTAATTTATTTAGATATTTTCAGAACTTCCCCCACAAACCATCTTGTACTCTCAAGTGACTCTATCGCTTTCGCATCTCTGGCTCACAGGAAGGGAAAGAATCCTCCCTCCCCGAACTCTTTGCTAAAGGATTTAATGTCATTCTTACGTTTAGAAAAAATCAAGTACAGTGTACAGTGTTAAGTACAGTGTACAGTGTTAAGTACAGTGTACAGTGTTAAGTACAGTTTACTGTGTTAAGTACAGTTTACTGTGTTAAGTACAGTGTACTGTGTTAAGTACAGTGTACTGTGTTAAGTACAGTTTACTGTGTTAAGTACAGTGTACTGTGTTAAGTACAGTGTACTGTGTTAAGTACAGTGTACAGTGTTAAGTACAGTGTACTGTGTTAAGTACAGTGTACTGTGTTAAGTACAGTGTACTGTGTTAAGTACAGTTTACTGTGTTAAGTACAGTGTACTGTGTTAAGTACAGTTTACTGTGTTAAGTACAGTGTACAGTGTTAAGTACAGTTTACTGTGTTAAGTACAGTGTACTGTGTTAAGTACAGTGTACTGTGTTAAGTACAGTGTACAGTGTTAAGTACAGTTTACTGTGTTAAGTACAGTGTACTGTGTTAAGTACAGTGTTAGGGGGTGCTCATACAAGTTTTAGAAAACTTGGAATCCCATTCTTTCCTAAATCGTTGTTGGTGTTCTAAAAGGGGGAAAAATGGGTGAAATGCATCCTTACTGATAGAACATGTATTGCGTCTTAATAACCCAATAAACATATATATATTAAAAAAAAATAAACAAGAGTTCATGTTCCCACCTCCTCCGTGTGTCCCTCTGGATCTTCTACGTAAACCAGAACTTCACCCAGCCCGGCCTCCACCGTCTCCACCAGAAACTCTGCTGGTTTCAGAACCACGTTACCTCGAGGCTCGATACCTGAGAGACGTGAGAGGAAAGAAGTCCAGGATGAGTTCTGATCATGAAGAGCGGGTCTTCACGTGAAGATCATTAAAGTTGGTTTAAACTGATCAGGTTTTGGACTCTGGTTCTGTTTGTTTTCTGACCCGGTCCGTAGGCTTTGGCTCTCTTTGGGTGCAGAGTCTTCGCCCTCAGGGGGGCGCCGGGCTTCAGTTTGGATTTGGGGAACTGGGACAGGTAAGTCATCACGGAGTGCTCGTCCACATTTGGGTCAACGATCTCCTCTGGAGCGATCACCTGAAGAAGAACGAGTAGATTAAGTCAATGAAAAGAGTTTAAAACATGAAGTTCTGCCAGAAATACACTGAAGAGGCTTGTTAAAGGAAGAACAGAACATTTTAATGAACAAACAATGTTTGTCGGATCAAAACCGACTGTATCGAGTCCAAAATCACTGATGGAAGAGAAACTGGAGATCCAACTTAATGTCTTTAAATAAAATAATGAGTTTCCAGCAGCTGGTGAACACGTAAACACGTCTCTGTTGTTCATTATCACAACAGGAAGTCTAAAATCCTCCGCTGAAGTAAAAACATCGACAACAACATGTTCAGATGTTGCTTTCAAAATAAAATCCTCACATTTAAAATGGACTAACCTACATGAGTCAGTATCACACCTTTAACTCAACAAACAGAATCTGAAAACTTTCATTAAAATAATTTTTTGGTCACATGTTGAATCTGTGATTCACGGCTGAGGCCAACTACGACGTCTAACTTCAAACAGTTTACAGAGAATCTTCATCATCGTTTCATTAACGATGAATCTCTATGAACGATTGTCTGCCTCACTCTCGGTTTGCGTTTCCTCGGCTGCTAATTTAAACTTCTGGCTTCAGACACTCTGCAGGCTTGAAATAGACCAAGCAGCATTCAGCACACTAGAAGAGAAAGTTCCTGATGTCGGATCACGACAGAACCAGAACCGGTTACTGAAATATGACTGGAAGTGTTCATTTCATTTGCAATAATTGCCTAACAGGAGAAACTAAACTGTGTGAATAAGTCGTGAACAAAAAACTTCAAAGAATCAAAAAGAAATCAATCATAAAATATAAATATTCTCTTTGTAGTTTTATTCAGACTAACAGCTGACTGAACAGGTGATCGTTACCTGAGGCACGCCGAGCCAATCATCAGCCTGCTGCATGGCCTCTCTGGCGTTCTCCACTGGCTGACTGGGATCCCATGTTTCCCAGTCTGGACAGAGACCTGAAGGCATCACAGAGACAGACACAACCTGTGAGGCATTCAGGGACACAAGAAGGAGCGTTTACATTCTGAAACATGAACACACCTCTACACCCGAAACATCGTCATCAGTGTCCTTCACACAGTTTGTAGTTTTACCTTTGAAGCACAGCGTGATGCAGTGAAGTGTTTCCTGTGAACACGTGAATCATAAACACGCCGTCTGTCCGTCTGTCTGTCGTTAATCTGCTAAGAGGATTGAACTGACAGACGCACCGAGGACGACGGGACTTCCTGTGTCTCAGCTGTGAACTTTTTATCTCTTCAACTGCTTTCAACGACACTTCAAGTCTTTAACTGTTACTTTAACCTGACATCAAACTTTTATTAAATATTTTAACCATTTAACAATAATTTATATCTGGGTCCCGTTGGTCTCATTGGTACCTACCCGGGGCACAGTTGTCCACCAGAGCTCCCAGTGCCTTGCCATCCCTCCAGTCTCGGTGGAAGTTGGTGATGGGGAGCTGAGGCACCTTGTTCTGGATCCAGCCCAGCAGACGCTGTTTGGGTGTCAGCTTCTTGGCATCTTCGTCGTCCTCGTCCTCCCACATGGGCATGGAGATGGAGTAATGCAGGATCAGGGTCCAGATCAGACCCAGGATCAGCTTCAGGTTCCCGTCCACAATGGCTTTAGAATCTGAGGGAGGAACGGGTCACAGGTTAAACTGCTGGTACCGGACCTTCATGTGAAACACATGGTGTGGTACAAGAACCTGGTTCTGAGCTGGAAGACGAGAACTTTTGTGAGCAGGACCACGATCGTCCTGGAGAGTCCAAACCAAGAACAGACCAACACACACATCGATCACCAACTCCATGCTAACAAAGAAGCTAACTGAGCTAACAATGGAGCTAACATAGCTAACCATAAAGCTGACGGAGCTAACCGTGGAGCTAACAGAGCTAACCATAAAGCTGACGGAGCTAACCATAAAGCTGACGGAGCTAACCGTGGAGCTAACAGAGCTAACCGTGGAGCTAACAGAGCTAACCATAAAGCTGACGGAGCTAACCGTGGAGCTAACAGAGCTAACCATAAAGCTGACGGAGCTAACCATGGAGCTAACAGAGCTAACCATAAAGCTGACGGAGCTAACCATAAAGCTGACGGAGCTAACCATAAAGCTGACGGAGCTAACCGTGGAGCTAACAGAGCTAACCATAAAGCTGACGGAGCTAACCGTGGAGCTAACAGAGCTAACCGTGGAGCTAACAGAGCTAACCGTGGAGCTAACAGAGCTAACCATAAAGCTGACGAAGCTAACCGTGGAGCTAACAGAGCTAACCATAAAGCTGACGGAGCTAACCGTGGAGCTAACAGAGCTAACCATAAAGCTGACGGAGCTAACCGTGGAGCTAACAGAGCTAACCATAAAGCTGACGGAGCTAACCATAAAGCTGACGGAGCTAACCGTGGAGCTAACAGAGCTAACCATAAAGCTGACGGAGCTAACCGTGGAGCTAACAGAGCTAACCGTGGAGCTAACAGAGCTAACCATAAAGCTGACGAAGCTAACCGTGGAGCTAACAGAGCTAACCATAAAGCTGACGGAGCTAACCGTGGAGCTAACAGAGCTAACCGTGGAGCTAACAGAGCTAACCATAAAGCTGACGGAGCTAACCGTGGAGCTAACAGAGCTAATGAGTAACTGCTGTCAGACTCTCCTCGTCCACAGAGTCTCTTCATTCACGTTTGTTTGTAAAAGTTTCGGTGCTAACATTCGCTTAGTTAACAGCTCCGAGGCCATAAACCTCGAACATCAGCAGATCAGCAAATAACGAAACTCAAACAGGTCTATGAATATTTGTAATATTTAAATTTGTAATATTCATATGTATATTTATATACGTAATATTTAATATATTTATATTTATTTGGAGTAAACTGATTTGAACACAATGAAATATTTATAAATATTTTCAGTTCCAGCTCGTTCAAACATGAAACATTTATTCAGTTATTTTGAAGCAGCTCGTCTTAATTAAACATCATCAGACGAACTTCATTAATTAAACAAGTTAATCAGACTGAAGTTTCTCGTCAGTGTTAAACATCGACGGACGTGATTAATAAAGTTTTTATTTAATTGATTTTATTTTCATCGTTAACATGAATGTCGAATCACATCTGGGACCGTTTGGACCAATCAGGAGCCAGAACATTCCTGTGACCTCATCACAACTTAACGTTTTTTTGTTTGACCCAATTTCCTGTTCTGTTCATCAGATGTGTCTGCCAAAATAAAAGTTCATGACTTCATGTTGTTTATCTTTCTTTCAACTGTCAGGAGGCTTTTAATGTGAAAGGTTCATCCATTGACAGCAGAGGGTGATGTCATTGTGAACCCCTGCCTGAGGAATGAGGTCAGTTTAAATAGGAAACACATGCACACACACACACACCGCTGCAGTTCATGATTCACAGTCTCTGTCTTAAGTCTCTTCTTGGTTCTGGTTCTGGATCGAGGTTGTCTTTAAACAGACCAATAAAAACCTCACGTGAGAGGACGGGTCGTCCAATCAGAACGCTCTGAGGTCAGACAAAAGAAAACAGCCGTTCACGGTTTGTGACGATAAAAACAACAAAAGATGTAAAAGTAACAAAAATCATTGTCAAACTTCATCAGCTGATGGCGTCAACATGATTCGTGTTTGATGTTTAAAGATGCAAATGAAGCCCAGCCTCATTATAAATTGACTAATTTGCATACATTTACATAGTAGCTAACAGAGCTACCAGTGGTGCTAACAGAGCTAACAGATCTCTGTCTCTGTCAGAGAACATGCTGGACCTGTGTCACACACACACACACACACACACACAGGAAGTCCAGAGATCCGGCATTCAGAGGAAACGTGTGCCGGAGCGTCGCTGTAATCTTTCCCCAGGAAACAGAAGCTGCTGTTTGTTCAGATGAACTTTGACCTTGACAAGTTTCCATCAAACTGAACTCAGATCAGTTCAACAGAATAACAGCAGCTTGGATCAGAACCATAGAAACACTGATGGATCTACATTCTACATGTGTGGTTCCCACCCTGTGAAGAGACAAACCTCCAGGCTCTGTCTCTGTCACATGACCTGACCAGCACAGTCAAAGCTGATGTCATGTGACCCATCTTCTGCCAAAACACCTCCTGAGCTGCACAACAACCCGTCTGTGTGAAACACGGCCGTCCTGCTCGTTAACAGCCCACCGTCACAGCGCAAACGTGCGGCAGCCGTCGCCAACGGTTACCAAACAAACAGCCTGAAGGTCGTGGCGCCGCTGCAGAGAAACAATGAAGTCCTGATAGAGAGTGAGACGGGACAAGCCGTGACATTTAGAGAGAGAGACAGGAAGTGATGATGACAGACGGAAAGAATGAAGGACAAAGAGTCACTGCAACACATCAACATCACCTCCAACCAGAACCAGAACCAGAACCAGAACCAGGTTTACAGGCCTGATCACACACCATCAGTAATCAAACCAATACCTAACATTCAAACAACGTTCAGACAACCTTATACTGAACAGTCACCAAGTGTTTCTGTACAAAGTAAATAAATGTGTGTGTGTGTGTGTGTGTGTGTGTGTCTCAACCCTGCGGCTGTAACACACTGAAGGTTTTTATAGACCACAGGTGTGTGTGTGTGTGTGTGTGTGTGTCTAAATCGTCTTCGTGAAGTTGAACTCTCTCGCGCTTCATCAGGATAAACAACACACACACATTTATACAGCTGCTGTCCACCTGCTGTGTGTGTGTGTGTGTGTGTGTGCTAATTGCAGCTAACAGCTAACTGCATGAACATCTCAGTAGAAACACTCTTCATAGTGTGTGTATGTGTGTGTGTGTGTGTGTGTGTGTGTGTGGTTGTTTGTTGTGTCTTGTTGACATGTAGCCCAACACATCCACACGTCTGTCCATGTTACTGTAACATAATGTAACGTTAATGTAACGTTAACTTTACAGCATCCTGCAGTTATTTTAAATAACGGACTGTTGCTGTGGTTACAGCTCATCACTTAAAATCAGTAAAAATGATTTTAATTGATCTGTGTGATAATCAGGACGTTATCACTCAATCACTGATTATAATTATTGATGCGTTCACGTGTTGACGTCCTGCTGAGTTTGTGGATTTAAAATAATCAATAAAGTTTTTATTGATTATTGATCAGACTGACTGTAAAGTTTCAGTTTGAGGTTCACAGCGAACGACCCGTCGAGCCTCCAGCTGTTTGTTGAAACGCTTCAGACCAACTGTGACGACAGCTGACACACACACACACACACACACACACACACACAGCATTCATTCATCCCCCCTCAGT
>CM041731.1:18643727-18713727 GCA_023373845.1 Nibea coibor | reverse complement strand
GGTGCTCTGGTAGAAGTGCGGCGGCAGCTGCGGCTCCAAGTAGCTGCTGTTACTCATCATGGTGCCCCTTTTATACCGAGCCGAGTGGGCCGAGAAGGAAGGCAGAAAAAAAGAAAGAAGAAGAAGGAGAGGTGGAGGGTGGAGGGTGGAGGGCAGTGCCAAGCCTGCTGGGAGTGACACACTTCAGCACCGAGGAGGCATGCGCTCCGGAACAGAGCAGATCCAGAGTCCGTTAATCCGGTCCGGGTGGTGTCATGGACTCAGGGAAGGAGAGAGGAAGAAGAAGAAGAAGAAGAAGAAGAAGAAGAAGAAGAAAGTTTGTTCTTCCTCCGGACAGACTCGCTGCTGTGTCCGGGTTAAGAGGCGCAGACGGCGGCGTGTCGGCCTGCAGGGAGTCGGGACTGCTGGTGGAGGAGCAGCGGATCAGAGTTTAAAAAGCTCGGCGTCACTGAGCTGGACTCCCAGGAATGCCCCTGCCATGACCATATACAACCCAGCCCGGGCATCCTCTAATCCCGCACAGATACGGGGGCCGCCGCTCATTGGGTGTCTGCGGGGCAGCGGGGCGGGGTCAGGTCGGAACCCCCCCCCCGATACAGGACCCGGGGCTCCACAGTGACACCTCCGGGTATTTTTAGAGGATCCAACCCGGGACCGACACCGGAGGGGGGGGTCATAAAGAGAAAACATGACGTCACATGTCAGCAGCCAATCGCACACACACACACACACACACACACACACACACACACACATATATATTTGTTTACTAGAAAACTTTCATCATCCTGAACTTCATGAACATGTGATGGACTTTTTATGAATCAACACAGAAACAACAACAACAACAACAACAATAATAATAATAATAATAATAATAATAATGATAATAATAATAATAATGAGAAGAAGAACTTTTTAAATGTAAAGAAAAGTTCATACAGATCTGATGAGCTGATGATGATCTGAGGTCAGTCGATGGCCTTCAGCTGTCTGCTGGACACATTTCATCATCAAGAGAGAAAAAACATCAACATGACACAAACGTGACATAAATATGACAAACATGACAACACTGTGAAAGAACACCACATGACATATGTTATGGCATGTTACCATTGTTACACCATTTCATGCTACAGAGTAACATGTAACAACATTAGATTAGATTAAATAAACGGTTCCCTGTATATTAAACTATAGCTAACATGAAAGGGACATTAAAGACAAGATAAACCTCTTTTTTATTTGCCAGTTCATTTGCAAACTGTACAGCCTCTTTAACAAAATCAACACAGAAAATAAACATTAATGTTGAGCAGAAACATTGAGAAGAATCATCGAAAACAGAAGCAGAACAAACCCCAGCCAAATGATGACTTGCTCGTTTACAAAGCTTAGATGCTCATACAGCACACCTGACGGCTAACACCTGACAGAACACGTTTAAAGCTAACAGAAAACATAGACGAGCAGCCGCTACATGGTCAAAAGAGGAAGAGTTTCAAACTGTCAGACACTTTGAGAAACCGTCTTGTCCTCTGTCAGCTGTCCATCTGGAAATCAGTTTCATCTCTGGGCGTCCAGTACAGGTCCAGGATGTGGTTAGCTTAGCTTAGCACACAGCAAACGGAGGGGACACTGCTAGCCTAGCAGGTGAACAAATAGCACCAGGAGCAATGCTAGCAAATTTCCCCTTCTTCCTGTTTTGAGCTAAGCTAGGCTAAAGATATTATCTCAAATTACAGCTTACAAACAGCTACCATCACCAAACATTATGCCTGTATCTACCGTAACACCAGTTAAATGTACAAATCTCAAATAAGGGGCAAGCCATTTGGTGGCAACACTGGCTATCAGTTTCCTCTTGCTTCCAGTCTTTGTGCTAAGCTACAAAGGCTAAGTAATCCTTGTATAACACTGATATGGTTAAAAACAGCTACCATAACATTACAGCTAGCACAATGTAGAATATGTTGTGTCACTATGGTAACATCAAACATTGACATTTCCTAACTTTGTATCTACCATAACACTGTTTATGCTTACATTGGTACACATGGTAGTTAGCTGCACTGGCCAGCAGGTCCATTCTTCTTCCAGTGTTTGTGCTAAGCTATGTTAGTGTCCACAAATTAAAACACTTAAATGTTGGTGTGGTTATAAGAACAACATCTACAAAAAGCTAGAATAAAGTTGCATATTCTAATTGTTTGCAGGCTAACCTAAATTAGCTATTAGCATATTAATAGCTAACGTAATAATGTTCACCAGCTACCCACAAAGACGAGATATAACATGCAAAACAGACAAACTTGTTTGAACATGGATTTTGTTTTTCTCTTTTGATGGAGGTAGTTTAGCATTTCCCCTTAAAATAAGATAATCCAAGCTAAGCTAAGCTAAACACACCTATGTCTGTACACAGAGATGAAACTGATCTCCACCTGAAACATCAGAATCTGGAAGACGTACAAAAAGATTTAAAACATCAACATTAAGTAACAAATGGAAGTAATCGGATTACAGCGCTCATGCTACCACTGTTATTCAGAAAGTGTTGTATAATGGCAGCGTCTCAATCTACTCATCTATTTTCATGCAAATGTGCGACTTCTCTAAATCTAGCATGCGACACTGAGCGAGCTACAGCGAGCTAACGCTTGTCAGGATGGACTGATCCACGTTTGTGATGTCAGCATGAAGAAATCTGTCCGTCCGTTTTCTTTATTTCCTTTCATTTTCTAATCAAACACAAACTTAAAGAAGATCACGCTGTGCAAACATGTTCAGAGTCACGTTTTTGCGTTTTGAAATGTTCTCCAAACGTTCTGTCGACACGTTTAAAAGAACCACCAGGAGAGTTAAATATTTGGTATTTAAACAAAAGACTGTGTGTCAGAGAAACACTCCGAACTGTTGCTGTGACGTTTGGACAAAGAAATTCATGTTTTGTTTGATTTGGTTGTTTTTGTGAAAAATTAATGACTTTTTTTTTTGGCATCAGAATCTCGATCTGGACTCTGAAGAAACAAAATAATGTTTGTCATGACATAAAAAAAATAGAACCGATCAATAAAGCGATAATCAATCAGTCCATCCTCGTCCTGTTTCTACGGCAACCTCGTTAGGTCTGATCAGCTGTGACAAATGAACTTCCTTTAAAGCACCGACTCATCAGAGTAACGTCAGCGTATACATCGCCTCAGTCACTTCCCGCCAAAAACAGTTTACAGGATGACATCATTTCCTGTTTCCTGTCTGAAAACAATTCAAATATTAAATCATGTTCAGACACGTTATGTTTAAGACATGAAACATGAAACTACGGAAGCCCGGGGACGCCACAAATTAAATGAATTAAAATACTCAAGTTAATGACTTCCATTTTTTTAATTGTGAGATTTTCTGAAGTCAAAGTTACCGATCGTCCAAATCATAAACTTAGTCAAAAAGTCAAAAATCTCGACTTGATTCATCGTCGAGGTTTGAGGATTACTTTAAAAGTTTCAATCAGCTGACATGATTTGATGTTTTTTAGACTCTAATTAAATAAATAAAAATAATAACTTGACACATTTACCATGTAGAACAATTCACCTGATATGTCCTAATTAATGTTCAACTATTAACCACAATACATACATTTATATATGTCAGTGAATCATCAGATACTAAATACACAAATCTAACAGAGTTTGTTTTTTTCTGATGAATTTTAATAGCTTTTAATTAAACTGGAATGTCTTTTTGATTATTAATATTTGGTAAATGCAAACACGTCACAGATCACAAAAACTAAAAACCTGATTCAGTTTCATCAGGATCACAGTCAGTTTGAACATTATTATATTTTCTATGATTATTTGGTCACAACGTCGACGTAAACATGAAGCAGGATTCATTTGAATATTAGTTTTTCATGGTTTTAACTCTTTAATGTCAACAGGGCTCCATCCTCGGTCCTCATCTACATATTGAAATATATTTATATTTAGCATCAGATACCACAGGTTTAATTACAGATTACCTTTATTTAATATTAATCCTGTCTGAACAGTTAAACTACTTTAACATCATAAACCAGCTGTCTCTGTCTGAATGTTGAAATCTGGCACAGTGAAATCAGTAATAAATAATACATCAATAATCTCTTCAGAACTTTTTGGTATTTTTAATGTTTAACACACTAAATGTAAACCTAGAGACATTTTAATCATTTGTAAAGTTTGATTAAAATAAAACTAGAATTTAATTGATTGAAGCAGTTTTTCTCAGTCTGTTAGATAACACATCACATTAACAGTATTTTTATGATGAGATGAGTCGCAGCATTAAATAATTAAATATTAAAAACAGATAAATATGATCTGCTACAGTTTCTTCATCATCGCTCGGCGTGAAAAAATTATTTAAGTCTAAAATAAGGCAAAAATTTTAGAGCTCTGAATACTGAACAAAACATTTAGTGATAATTGAGACGATTCATTAATGAATCAGTCACTAAGTTCGAGTCTGCAGCAGCTGAAACACGATGATCAGTTAAACAGGTTTAAGTTCATTGAAATAAAATACATTTTATTTTTGCTGCTTTATGGCGACAGGACTGACGCATCATTTTTATTTTGACCTGGAACTGAAACTTTGTGCAGCATCGAGGACGGTTTCTTTTATTCTCTTTATTTCTAATCTTAAGAACACAGTTTATACTCTGAAGTACTTCATCAGATTTCTGAGCAACTTTGGAATACTTACTACATTTATGATTCAGATTTCATGTTTTTATACATTAAACTATATTTATAATAACTAAAACGGCACTATGGCTGATACTCTGAGTACATTTACTGATACTTTTACTTTTGTACGTTTGTGTTTCCTGGAACTTTTTCACGTGTTCGCGCCATAAAATCAATCGACCTCGAGTTATTTTGAAACTTCTTCCTGCATCATGCTGATGGTGTCAATAAACCAATCGGCTGACTTTCAGCATGACGGCGACCTGCTGAAGAGTGCCGAGTCTTTGGACAGTCTTATTGCTTTTTCCTTCCAAACTCACTGACGTCCGTGGTGAAAACATGTTGGCGGTGTCGACGCGACAAGCAGACATCAGGGCAGCAACATGTATGATGGCGGCGCTGGATGGGTGACGGCAATCCTACAATCGCAGACTTCCCAGCGAGGTCACTTCCTGTGTAGTCCCTCAGGCCCGGGTGAAGCTGGGGACAACCAGAACTACAATGGCTGCCATGGCAACCGCTGCCACCGCCAGGTTCCAGCCTTCAGCGTCACGGTGCTGAGAAAGAGACGAGAGAACGTCAGCGTTCAAAGATGAAGACCAGCGTACGGCAGGTGATTCCAGCAACAAACGTCTGTGGACCGATCAGCGCCGATGCCGGACTGCATCTCTAAAATTTAAGGCCTCGACTTTGCACCACTCCAACAATCACGACGCAAAATACACCTTAATTTATCAACATCGTCGTTTAGCTCATTATCAAGAGTCTCACTTCAGTTCTTCAGAGGTCGATCATAAACTGAGCAAACTAACATGACAAAAAGAACCCACCCTCAGTGAACTGAACCAAGCCAACATGTCTGTCCAATAACCTCTAAGAGTAACATGTTATATTGCCTCACTGCTAAAAGAAATCCATTATTACTGTAACTTATTACCTCCAGCACTGCTGAGGGCCTTCTGTGATTCAGTCTTAAAGGTCCTTTGAAGCACGACATAACAAAGTTTTTTATAGCAGACCCAAATTTGTTGGTATCACACGTTCAAGAGGACACGCATGTGATTCAACACACAGTCCTACAGAAGGCTTCGTGGTATTTCACTGCTAACCGTGCTGAGGCGCCATGAGAAGTCAGAATTTAATAACAAAGGTCTTGGACGTAGTTTGTGGTTTTGAAGAATCATCTGGTGTCGAGGTTCTGGTCTGGTGGTCGGGTTGAATCGAGACTACAGAGATACAAAGGTTTATTGGGCAGAGATCAGTGAGGCCTGCAGCCTGGACAAGGACCGAACATTCACAACTAACAGAAACTCTGATTTTAAACTACTTTGTTTGAAGCTGACTGAGGCCTTCGGTTGAAATGTGGTCTTTAAAACCAGCCACCCTGTTTTAACCCTCATCCCAAACACACAGGGGAAGGGCAGAAACAACCACCGGGGCAGCTAGCTTGTTGTTACCCCACATTTCAGCCACTCTCGGATGATTAAAAAAATCAGAGCGTCTGGTAGAGAAAGAAGGGCGCGGCCATACCTGGTCCCCTCTAGGACGCCAGCTCCTCCCACCAGCACCAAATCAAGGCCACTATTACAATCATTCCTATGAAGGGGATGGAGAGGACAGGGGGCTCTGACGGACGAGTGCAGTTCTGGGAAAAGACAGAAGGTAGTGTAGGAGGGCGTGGAGAGAGG
Source organism: Nibea coibor (assembly GCA_023373845.1). Classification (NCBI taxonomy): domain Eukaryota; kingdom Metazoa; phylum Chordata; class Actinopteri; family Sciaenidae; genus Nibea; species Nibea coibor. The sequence goes on along the minus strand of CM041731.1, from coordinate 18,707,300 downwards.
AGATGAAACCATAAAATAATCAGAAGAATAAAAATCAGAACGTGTCGGGAAGAAAGGCGAGCGTGAGGCGACCAAACACGAGAAAAAATAAAGGACAGGCAGGCAGGTCGAGCATCAAAATACATCAAATTTAAACAGAATTTGATTCAGTTCATCAAGTGAAGTTCATGTGAAACAAAGGTGACGGCGATCAGATAGAAACGTGACGATGACGGAGGAAAGTGAAAGAGCAGGCAGAGAACATCAAAGATGGTTAAAGACAAGATGGAGAGCTTTGGTCGAAGTTAATGATGCCAGAGGAACATTAAAATCATCAACATCTCTCTGCGGACACCAAAGTGTTGCCTTACGACCAGCAGCAGCACTGCAGTGAGGGTAACAGGAAAGACATGAGATAAACTGCAACTATGGAGTACAAGAATGTACATGAGTGACATAATGGGGGGAGCAGAGGTGGGACCAAGTCACTGTTCACTTCACAAGTCAAGACCTACATGGGTAAGGCCAATGTTAAGACAGGAAACTCTCCAGTTTACAGTCAAGACTTCAAAGTTAAAGGTCCAGTCTCAAGTCCGGTCCCAAAGGAAACATCAAAAGGCAAGTCCAAAGTCTCAAGTCAAGAAAACCAAGTCCCACCACAAGTTCAAGGTCGAGACAGGCCAGTCCTAAACTTCAAGTTAATCCCAAGTCAAAGTAAGCCTCAAGAGTCTCAGATGGGCAAGTCCCAAACTGGTCTTGGCATTGACATTCTACCAAATCAAAACAAGACCCATGTATAGTCTCAAGACTTGATACCCGAGTCAATGTTTTGGCAAGTCCGACGTCAAGATCCTCAACAAGTTCCACGTTTGTATGTAAATTCTACGTCAAGACACCAAGCGGAGTACTGTCACAGGCAGGTCAAAGGTCACGTTTCAGTTAAGTTGACACTATCGCCGTGATGGGATCAACCTGACTTGGATTGGGGAGGGTATCTCATTGTTTAAGTCTCAAGTCAAAGTGGAGAGTGAGCTCAGGAAAACAGAATCCAACTCTGTTAGTTTGGACTGAAGGAAATGTTCCACACGTGATTCATTATCAGCCAATCAGATGGCTTCACTGCTTTAACGTCACCTGACAACTGAATGCGCCTCTGATTTCAACCCTTCCTGTGCGGAGGAAGAGGTAAGTAGAAACAGACAGATGACTGCTTTGACAAAGACAAACTGCCCGTTAGCGACAGATGTTGAGAAGCTCACAACAAAACGCTGAGAAACCAGCAACATGAGCACCGACTGCAAACCAGGAAGCAAAATGACAGATGAGGCAACCAGAGAGAGTTTCAGCCAATCGACCCACATGCACAGAGAAGGACGAGGAGATCATCGTCAGACAGGTTTGATTCATCGTCACACTTACCTTCAATTTTTACACGTTTACCTCAAATCAACATGAGGAAGTTTAACTCCTGCTGATCCTCACTGACTGATCAGGTGTCATTCGTACGTCTGTTCTCACACTATGTAACTTTGGGCTCCGGGTCATGCCAGAACCCAGAGCTGGCTGAGCGGACAGTGTAACTGGGCTCAGATGAGAGCTTGGTGAAATAAAAGGCTGAAAGACAGACGCCGAGCTGGGCTGACTGCTGCTGGACTAGTCAGTGATATTAGCTGCTGCTGGGTCTGCTGCTGTGACCTGGATGATGATTGGCTGTTAGCAAAGCTGTCTCATTTCTCTTGTCTAAATGTCCTAATGTCCTGCATTTTTGTGCAGGTGTTACCTGATACCCAACACATGAATACTAAAGTCAGGTAGCACATGCAGGTGCTTAAAACATACACCTGTCCGTGTACCAAACCACCTGAGCTGTCGACCTCTCACCTGTGACTTCCTGCCCACCAGTTTCTGGAGCTCGGCCTTGCAGCGCTGAAGCTCCTGCTCGAGCTCCACTCGCTCTCGCTGGCTGTTGTCGTACAGCTGCTGCAGCTCGACCAGTTCACCCTTCAACCCGTCACACTGTCAGGAAGAGAGACCGAGTATCAGTCTGGAGTATTTTTATTCATTAAATTTAGAGAGTCGGTGTAAACGGGCGCCGTTACCTCTCTCTGCACTTTGTGAGCCGTCTCCTGGGCCTGTCTCAGTTGGACCTTCAGGACGCTCAGCTCCGAGCTGCTGAACTCCTCGTGGACCAATGAGGAGACATCAGGATGCTCCTGGTGTTCAGGACCGGACTGAGACAGGCTGATGTACGAATCCGCCTTCACCTCAGCATCACGCTTAGAGTCGCCCTCCGCTCTGACTGCGAGGTACACATCAATGCACCTGTTCACAGGAGGACAGGTGGGTCGGACTCAGTGCAGACAGATGTCAGTCATATGAAGCTGACTGATTGACAGCTGCTTGGACCACTCACGTGTCTTGTTGCTGCTGCAGCTGCTCGACTTTGGTGCTCAGCTGTTTGTTGTCACTGGTCAGAGTTTGACGTTGACCCGTCAGAGAGACGAACTCGTCCTGCAGCTGATGGACGTCACCTGAACACACGTTAATTCATCAGTGTCTCTCTTGGAAGACAGAGCTCCATAATCAAACATAAAAATGAGCTCACCTGGTCCAGGTGCCTCTCTGTTCTGGCTCTTCATGCTGATCTCGGCTCTCAGCGTCGTGATCTCCAGCTCGTACTCCTGCGCCGTCACGTGGAGACGCTGCAGCTCCGCCCTCAGTCGACACAGCTCCTCCTGCAGGGAGGCGATGTCGTTCTCCCTCTCTGCTGCCGCCTCCTCGGCCGCCTGCTGCAGCATCAGCACCTCCTCCTGAGCCGAGCGGAGCTCCTCCTGCACCTCCTCCAGCTCACTCTCCTTCTCCTCCTCCAAACAGTCCATCTCCTCCTGGACTGACCGGAGCTGAGCTGCAGGAGGAGAGCATGTTTTTCTCTGTTACCTCGAGACAAAGTGAGACGACATGCAAATGAACAGGATGACTGAACTGTGGAGAATCTGACCGATCTAACGATGTTACGTCTCCGTAAGTTTAAACATTTATATTTGGGCGTGCAGCTGAGTCAGAACCTCAAAGTCTGAGGCCGTGGTCCCTCCAGGTGAGTTCATACCCCAACTGAAGGAGGTGAAGTATGTCGGGGTGCAACAGTGACTAAAAATGAAGCGTGAGATGGACCGGACCGTCACCAATTTTCTGGTCCAACCCTCACCTGGTCATGAGCTTTGGGTAGTGACCCAAAGAATGAGATGGCGGATACGAGCCGCTGAAATGAGTTTCCTCTGTCGGGTGTCCGAGCTCAGCCTTAGACTGAAGCGCTCGGACATCCGAGGGAGCTCGGAGTCGAGCTGCTGATCCGTCATGATGAGAGGAACCAGCTGAGGAGGCTCAACATCTGATCAGGTCATGTGACACTGTGCTGCACCTTGAAGTCTCTGGATCTGTCTGGTGAAGCTCTCCGCCTGATGGGCGCTCGCCAGCCGCTCATCTTCCAACAGACCTGAGACCAGAGAAGAAGAAACACACCAAGCTGAATCCAAAGTACTTAAAGTAAAAGTATTAGCCTCTGAGATGTAATAGATTACAGTAATACATTACAGGTACAGTAGATGTACTGACCCTGCAGCTCGAGGAAACTCTCCTCGTGTCTCTGGGAAACCTCTCGGGTCTCCTCCAGTTCCAGCAGCAGCTGGATCACCTGAGCTCTCAGCTCCTCCAGCTCCTGCTCTTCATCCTTCTCTCCTTCTCCTTCTTGCTCCTCTTCCTCCTCTTTCTCCTCCGTCACCTCCTTCTCCTCCTCCTGCTGGCCTTTCTCTCCGTCTCCCACCACTGTCTCCTCCTTCTCCTCCAGGGACTCTCTCTCTTTGGCCGTCAGAGTTTGTGCCAACATGACAGGCTTCTCCACCTTCAGCTCGCACAGCTCGTCTTCAGGTAACGAGGGGACAGACAGGCAGACAGACAGACAGGCAGGCAGACAGGCAGGCAGACATCATGATCATCATCATCTAGTTTTATGATTGATTTCACTTTTATTCAGTAAAAACAAACAAAGGTTGATTGTTGTTGAATTCCTTCTTTTATGAAGTGGCTCCATCTCGTGGTGATGAAGAGGAAACACATGATGGTAGGTGACCCTGACGACCCAGCTGAGAGACATCTGTCCCCCTCAGAGGTCCTGACAGAGCCGGTTCTGTTCAGTGTTTCTGGTTCTGTTCAGTAGTGAACACTCACTTCAATGACGACAATGAGCACGAAATATCACAGAATGTCAAATAATTAAAGTTAAACGTGACTTCATCATCATCTTCTTCATCTAACCCACCTGACTGCACAGTAAAGTACTGCGCTCAGGCTCACTTTGGAGGTACATGTACTGCGCTCAGGCTCACTTTGGAGGTACAAAATACTTTTAGATTTCTGAATGCAGTTCTGCTGCAGGTTCTCTCAGCTTTTTGGTCACCTGCCAGGAGAGGCAACCAATCAGATACTAGAAGTGACAGCATCATCATCATCATGGAGCTAACAGAGCTAACCATAAAGCTAACAGAGCTAAGCTAACAGATCTTAGTATGGAGCTCTGTTAGCTCAGTGATTTGCAAAGCTAAGCTAACAGCTCAGAGAGGCTAATGTCAGCTCGGCTTGTTGACCCGATGATGGTGCTGCATGAATGTTCATCGTGACGACGAGCACGGGCTGAATAACAAAGATCAGGCAAAATAAATCAGGGCTGTGACTCATTAATTTATCTGATTCTAATTAGAGCTCAGATCACTGATGATGTTTAACACATATTATATATTCATGGCTGGATGTAAACAGACTCACCGGACGGATCCAGGACCTCCTCGATGACGGGCGGCAGGCGGAAGCTGTCCATGATTCAGCTGATGGAGGAGAGACTGCAGACAGGCGGAGGATCAGAGGGAAAGACGAGAGCCCAGGAAGGCTGCTCACGCTCCGGGCAGACTGAGCCGCTGCAGCCCCTTCATCCTCCTGGAGCTCAGAGAGATGACTGAAGGCTGGAGGGAGGCAGAGGGGGGAGGTGAGGAGGGTGAGGAGGGTGAGGAGGGGGGAGCTGACAGGAGAACTGCGACAGCTCCACAGTTCCACCGATACTGGACCACACGGGCAGATACTGAGGCTGATATATGAAGGAGATGTTCTGATCCGGCTTAAATGATAAGGACTCAGACCATCATCGTGTTGTACCTGTCTGTACTACAGTACCCATGAGCCTCAGCTGCCGTTTCCATGGAGACAGACAGAATCTGATGGTTCAAAATGTTTCAGCTTTGACCTGAATAACGTTACACCACCTCGGTCTGTCACGTTAGTCCCCGTCGGTCTCAGAGGCTGTGTTCCAGCCCGGTCCGGTCCAGCTGCTGAGCCCGGTTCTGTTAGCATGCTAACAGCAGATTCAGTTAGCAGCGCTAATTAGCAGTTATCTACTTTAGCATGTGGTTAGGCTAAAGCTAACTGTCCATCAAGACTTTAATGTTCAACATTGTATCAAAACATTTCATATGGATTCATAATTATCTTTCAGTTTTTATTAGTCTGTTGTAAAATAAATAAATCCATGTAATTAATGTATTGAAGTAAAAATACAACATTTAGCTCAGAGAGGTATAAATACAAATACTCGAGTACTCGAGTAAAGGTAGCAGTGGTGTCTCACATTATCAGACAGTCAGTGGATTCATACCTGATGATGATGATGATGAAGATGCTGCAGCTCTCCGTGTGTCTTTGTCAGTGTGTTGATGCAGACCTCCCTCCTCCTCCTCCTCCTCCTCCCCCTCCTCCCTCGATGCAGAGCGACGTCACGACATGCTACACACATGACATGAATACATGATGAGCCTCCATGACGTCATCCGTTAACTGTTTCCTGCCACAAACAGCGTCAGAGTCCATCTCAACACAGAAGCCAATCAAATGAGCTCATTAACAAGATCATTAATTAATTCAAACTGTGACGTCATCAACAACAATTGGTGGTGTTATTCCACCTGGTGACAAACATGGAGCCTCGGCTAACAGTTTCCCTCCACTTCAAGTCTTTGTGCTAAGCTAACGCGGTGTTTGTTTCATGTATTTTTAATATTTGATCCTCTGATGTTTCACTGACGTCACTGTTTAGTTAATGAGCGTCCTCCTGCTGTGTTCAGTGTTCAGACACACAGCAGGTGTAACCTCAGGTGTGATTTACCTGCAGGTAACACCTGCAGACGGGACGCCTCGATGGAAACGCAGTCACTTCTGAGTGGTTGCTAAGCAACAACAAATCCAGGCTGGGTCCCATTAAAGAGCTCGTGACGCTAACACGATGTTAGCGTCCAAACATTTATGGATGAGGAGACAAGGAGACGAGTGGATGAGGAGACAAGGAGACGAGTGGATGAGGAGACAAGGAGACGAGTGGACAGACGGTCTGAGAGCTGCTGCCGCCCAGATACTAAGATATTTTATATATAAATATTTTACACCTGATATCAAACACACTTTATATAAAGGTGTGAAGTACTTAAAGCTGGTTCTGTGGAAGTTCTGTGGAGGTTCAGATTAAGGCGCCCTCTTGTGGACAGTCTGGTCGTTACAGCTGACAGAGCTTATATTAAATATATTAAATATATTAAATATATTCACGTTAATTGTTACCAACCTTTCTTTATCAGCTGATCATTAACCACCTGTTTTATTAACTCCTCAGTCCGTGTTTACGTAGTTTCCTCTTCCGGTGTCCGTTCAGTCGAATCCGCTGAAGCGGACCCCGGTTCCGGTAAATCCGGGTCACGTGTTCAGCCGGCTCGGTTTGACGCGGAGCTTCATGTCCGACCCACTGACCGGACACAAACATCATACATGTCAGGAATGTCACAGGTGTGATCATAGAGGTCACCTGTCCGGAGACTACAGGTGAGTTTAGTTAACGTGACGAGCTAACAGCTAACGCAGTTAGCCTGACATGCTAACGTCCTGTTAGCGTCACAGCAGCAGCGTGTTAGCTTCTGTGCTAAAGCTAACCTGCCTGGTGTTTCGGTTTAACGAGGGACCGTGTTAACTGGTGACCGTAGCTTCCACAGCTGTCGTAACCTCGGCAACCAAAGCTACATCCGGCTGACGGTCACCAGTTAACACGGTCACTCGTTAAACCGAAACACCAGGCTCCTGTTCAGGTCGGTTTGTTACGTCCAGCGTCGATAGACTGAACTTATCGTTTGAATCGTGAGAATGTAAACACACCTGTGGACAGGTGAGCCTCTCAGGTTCAGGTCACGAGGGTTGAAAGTTACAAACATGACGAGTTCAGCTGAACTTCATTAAAGTCAGTACAAACCCAAAAATGCAAGATGGCGCCGAGTCGCGCTCAGTGCTGCCTCTTTTGGCGGGAAGATGTATAACAGTTAAGGACTCGAGTACAAATATGAAGTACTTTTATTTAAGTATTTAATATTTAGTTACATATTTTACTTCCTGATGACACTCACATACTTTTGTATGCTTGTAATAGAGTATTTCTACATGAAGTATTAGTACTCTGATTACTTCCTGTGGTCTGCTTGTGATCCAGGTGAAGATGTTGGCAGTGAGGTGCATCGTGGGTGATCTGCGGGTTGGAGGATGGCTCCTGACCCGAGTCCAGACGGCGCCGTCCTCGCTGAGTCATCAGGTCAGACGTCCTCATGGTCGTGGTCCTCCTCAGCTGACGCAGCGCTGCTTCCTGTCCCAGTCCAGTCCGGACCCGTCTGGTTCTGCCAGACTGAAGCTGAGGACCCGTCTGCTGGTCACGCTGCTGTTGGGCGGCGGTCTGCTTGGCGTCTGGTGGTGGGTGGAGCAGGAGAAGCAGCAGAAGCTGCGGCAGCAGCGGGTGGAGCAGCTGAAGCAGGTGGCGCTGGGTCAGGGGAACTTTAGCCTCCTGGACCACAACGGGCAGCGCCGCACCAAGAAGGACTTCCTGGGCCACTGGGTTCTGCTGTACTTTGGCTTCACGCACTGCCCCGACATCTGCCCCGACGAGCTGGACAAGCTGAGCGCCGTGGTGTCTGAGCTGGACCAGGACGCCTCGCTGCCGCCCGTCCTGCCCGTCTTCATCACCGTGGATCCGGAGAGGGATGACGTGGCGGCGCTGGCCCGCTACGTCAAAGACTTCCACCCCCGTCTAATCGGACTGACGGGCACAACGGAGGAGGTGAAAGAGGCGGGGCGGGACTACAGAGTGTACGCCAGCGCCGGACCCAAAGACGAGGACGGGGACTACATCGTGGATCACACCATCCTCATCTACCTCATCAGTCCGGACGGGCTGTTCCTCGACTACTACAACAGGATGAAGAACCAGAACCAGATCACTGAGAGCGTTCGGAACCACATCCAGAACTACGTCAGACTCTGAACCAGAACCAAGACCCATGCTGACACTGAACATCAGGACGCCTAATGTGGACTGTTCAGGAGGTTCTGGTTCTGATTGACTGAAGTGACCCATCAGCTGCTGGACGGGCTGAACTGTTCTGACTCTGTTTCATGGTGTCACTGATTTATGTTTATGATCAAATTAAAGTGTGTGACTTTATCTGTGTGTGTGTGTGTGTGTGTGTGACTCTGTGTGTGTGTGTGTGTGACTCTGTGTGTGTGTGTGACTCTGTGTGTGTGACTCTGTGTGTGTGTGTGTGTGACTCTGTGTGTGTGTGTGTGTGACTCTGTGTGTGTGTGTGTGACTCTGTGTGTGTGTGTGTGTGTGTGACTCTGTGTGTGTGTGTGACTCTGTGTGTGTGTGTGTGTGTGTGTGTGTGACTTTATCTGTGTGTGTGTGTGTGTGTGTGACTCTGTGTGTGTGTGTGTGTGTGTGTGTGTGTGTGTGTGTGTGAGAGACTGTGTGTGACTCTGTGTGTGTGTGTGTGTGTGTGTGTGTGACTCTGTGTGTGTGTGTGTGTGTGTGTGTGTGACTTTATCTGTGTGTGTGTGTGTGTGTGTGACTGTGTGTGTGTGTGTGTGTGTGTGTGTGACTCTGTGTGTGACTCTGTGTGTGTGTGTGTGACTCTGTGTGTGACTCTGTGTGTGTGTGTGTGACTCTGTGTGTGACTCTGTGTGTGTGTGTGTGACTCTGTGTTTGTGTGTGTGACTCTGTGTGTGACTCTGTGTGTGTGTGTGTGACTCTGTGTGTGTGTGTGTGACTCTGTGTGTGTGTGTGTGTGTGTGTGTGTGACTCTGTGTGTGTGTGTGTGACTCTGTGTGTGTGTGTGTGACTCTGTGTGTGTGTGTGTGACTCTGTGTGTGTGTGTGTGACTCTGTGTTTGTGTGTGTGACTCTGTGTGTGTGTGACTGTGTGTGTGTGTGTGTGTGACTCTGTGTGACTCTGTGTGTGTGTGACTCTGTGTGTGTGTGTGTGACTCTGTGTGTGTGTGTGTGACTCTGTGTGTGTGTGTGTGACTCTGTGTGTGTGTGTGTGTGTGTGTGTGTGACTCTGTGTGTGTGTGTGTGTGTGTGTGTGACTCTGTGTGTGTGTGTCAGCCATTTTAAACATGCTGCTGATCCTGCATCAGTTACGACTCGTCACTCGTCGACGTCGGACACCTCACCGGCCCGCTGCGTTGACACTGAAAATTCGACAGCAGCTGCTTGTTCAGTTTTAAGTTTTATTACAAATATTCATATTGATAAATTCATCATACGTGTTGTGACGATCATGTCCTCGTTAACGGGACGCACTCATTGACCTCAGTCTAAACGAGCTCACGGGTTCATGTGGACGCCGTCAAGCATCTTGAATCTGTCCGTCGCTCTGTCAGTGCTGAGCAGGGTCAGTCCCATCGAGTCCACGCTGTCCTCCAGACCGGACAGGCTGTCCACCTCCACCGTGTAGTCGTTAGCCTGACGGAGACAAACGCGTTAACGAGCAGGTGAAGCTGATGGAGATTACAGACAGTAAACGTTCCGTTGCAGACTCACCAGCTGCAGCGAGGCCAGCAGGTACTTGCACGCTTCAAAGTTGTCCAAACCAGCGACGATGGAGGAGAACGCTCTGCGGCGGCCAACGCCACTCAGCGCCGCCACGATCCGGTCACCGTAATCATGGATGTCAAACGCCGGGCGCTCCTCCTGAAACACAGCGCAGGAACAGGAAGTGACACAAACATCAGAGCGTGAACAGGAAGTGACACAAACATCAGAGCGTGAACAGGAAGTGACACAAACATCAGAGCGTGAACAGGAAGTGACACAAACATCAGAGCGTGAACAGGAAGTGACACAAACATCAGCGTGAACAGGAAGTGACACAAACATCAGAGCGTGAACAGGAAGTGACACAAACATCAGAGCGTGAACAGGAAGTGACACAAACATCAGAGCGTGAACAGGAAGTGACACAAACATCAGCGTGAACAGGAAGTGACACAAACATCTCCACGTCTTACCTGTAGGAGCAGTTCAGGTCGGATCTTGTCCTCCCACTGTTTGACTCTCTGAGACAGAGCCGTCTCCTGAGTGTAACCACGACAGTTCACCATCAGCTGATCCTGAACGCAGCACAGACCACAGAACAGACAGGTGATCAGGTGATCGGCGTTCGCTCGAGCAGCAGGTACAGGTGTGAACATGAAACACTCACCACACGAAGCTTCACCAGATCTTCATAACTCAGCTCGTCTCTCTGAACGTCTGCACACAAAATAAAGTCCATCACAAACTTTACATTATATAATGTGTTCAGGTGTGTTCAGGTGTGTTTGTTTTGCTCACCTGGTGAGATGAAGTCTGGTCCTCCAACAAACTCTGCTGGGATGTCATCAGGAAATGCTTCATGTTCGTTGTCTGAGTTGTCGTCGTCTCCACCTGAAACATTTCAAACTTTATTAACCCTTCGTGTCAGACTTACTGACCTGTGTTTATGCAGCTGCTGCTTACACACACACACACACACACACACCAGAAGAAGTGTTTGTGGGCGGAGCTGTCTTACCGAGCAGGTCGGGGTGTCTGAATCCGTCCACAGGCTCCTCCTGCTGCTGCTGTGGCTCCACCTCCTCTGGCTGCAGGAAGGTCTGCCACAGCTCCTCATCAGAGACGACCACGCCCTGTGACATCACACAATACATCACTGTGACATCACTGACCACACCCTGTGACATCATCACAAACAGTGTCGTACCGCTCTCCTGTAGATTTTCTTCCTGCTGTTCAGTTTTTGTCTCATGGTGGTCAGGTAGATGTAGTTCAGCTCTGAAACGAGACGCACGCTCATTAACCTTCATGAGATTCATGCTTTCAAAATAAAAGGTTTAGTTTTCAAAATAAAAGGTTTAATCAACAGTTTCCTGTTAAACATCAGTGTCATCGCTGCTGATTTACGTTACAAACACCAATTAACATGAATTAACATCGTGGCGTGTTACCTGCAGACATGGGTCCATTTTTTAATTTGTGTTCTGGAGGATCGACTGAAACGAACAAATCAAACTGTTCAGATCATTCACGATTAAAATGATGATGACATGACCTCAGACTTTAAACTGGGTCGGTTCTCACAGGTTCCTCTGAACCAGCTCCTGAAGTCCTGAAGTGAACTGGGTCGTTTCCTCTTCCTCTTTCCACCGTCGTCCAAACCGTCAGGAACTCTGTAACATTTTCCTGAAACGAGACCAAGAACAGCTGAGATCAGAGACCGACCACTAAGACCGCCTCAGATCGCTAAGACCACGTCCTGATGTGGTCTTAGCGATCTGAGGCGTGTCCTGTTAATTTACATAAGGAGCAGGAAGTGACATCAGATACAGGTGTGCTTCACCTGGTTTTAAGGGTTTGTCCTCTCCAAGCACGGCGTACGGGTCATGAAGTGCCCACACGTTCACCTGAAACATTCAAATAATAATTATTAAATGATGATAATGATAATAATAATAAACTGTAACAAGAACAAAGTTTGAAAATTAATTAACGAACCGGCGGCGGCGTCTCCTCCTTCCTCCTCAGTTTGTCCTCCACGACCTGACGTCTCTCTCTGATCAGCTGTCCTTCATTTGGAGCCTGACAGAGACAAACAGGACAACATGAAGACAGACGAGACGATGTAAAGACAGACGAGACAATGATGATGAAGATGAAGACCTGGTGCCGGTCCACATGTTCCTTCAGGTTCTGGTCCACATGCTCCTCTGGGTTCTGGTCCAGCTCCATGTTGTTGTCCTCTAAAGGCAGGAAGTGATCCCCAGCCTCGCCTCCGTTATCTCCAACGTCAGCACCAGGCGGCGCCGTGGCGTCTGGACGAAAACAAAGAACAAAGATCAGAACATTCAGTTTGGACTCTGAATATTTACATCTTCATGTTGGTTCTGGTGGAGACGGACCGTTCTGCTGCAGAGAGACTTCAACACTCAGTTTGTCCAACAGCAGTCTGGCAGCAGCTGATCCGAGCATGATCAGGTCTTCATCTCCGGGGATGAAGATGTTGAATCTGAAGTCCTTCAGACTGCACAGCAACTCACCTTTAACACTGACACACACACACACACACACACACACACACACACACACACACACACACACACACAGAGGTGATGCTGATTCATCTTCAATCATTCACATCAAATTCAAATTAATGAATCAAAATATTAACAAACCTGATGAGAGGAAGTTTGTTCTTCTCTGTAGTTTCAGGAGGAATCAGAGACTCTGGATGGAGAGGAGCGACACTGGACGACTGAAAGACAGACAGACCACAGAGGGTGAGACAGGTCAGACTGTTCAGAGAGGGTGAGACAGATCCAAACTGTGGTGAGACAGATGTAGACTGACCGTGGTGTAGTCGGTCTGCTGTGAGTCTTTGGAGGTGTCGAGGTCTAATGGAGTGAACTGCAGACAGACAGACAGACTCACTGATGGCCTACATTAACCAGAATGCACCAGTCAAATCAAACTCAATCAGTTAATTTAAACATTTAAAGTTTTGTTTGTTACAGCGAGATCAGCGTCGTCGTCATCGCACGCTCCGTCTCCTCCGTCCTCCTGAGACGCCGTCTGTTTGTTCCTCCTGTCAGACACAAACGTTACCATCGGAACCATCGACAAACCTTAAACTAACACTCAGAGCTGCAGCTCGGCTTACTTCTTGTTCTTGTCATTGATGTACTCCAAAGTTTGATAGACCAGACTGTGAAGCAGCTCCACCTGAGAGGCAGACAGGCAGACACTTTGTTATCGTGTGTTCAGTCTGGATTAATGTGCTGTTATCGTGTGTTCAGTCTGGATTAATGTGCTGTTATCGTGTGTTCAGTCTGGATTAATGTGCTGTGTGTCTTTGGACCTTCTTGCTGTAGATGCAGGCTGATCCTTGAATCAACAGGGCTGCTTCAGCAAAGTTCAGTCTGGTGTTTCCTCCATCGAATGTGATGCACATCTCGTCCAACTGAAACACAGAGAGACACTCCTGAGGATGGATGCCTAAGGACGGACGCCTGAGGACGGACGCCTGAGGACAGCCCCTGTGTCTCACACAGATGATCGATGTCTTACCTCCTCTAAGTAGTCGTTGAGCTCTGAGGCCACGTCGATGTCCCAGTTCTTGGTGAGCTCTCTGATTGGCTGCAGCAGGTGAGCGAACCGACTCTCTGTGGACTCCATGACGCCTCGCTGTGAAAACATGGGAGATAATTGATGCAGATAATTAATAAAGCTCAAAGTTCAGTTACAGAGAAGAGACGACAAGTGGAACAGCTGATCAGACTTAATGTGCTGTCATTAACTCAACTCCTGTACGCCATTAAAATCTTTACAAACTGTTCACATCTTTAATTTCTGATAGACCTCACTGTCCTCACTGTCCACACTGTCCTCACTGTCCACACTGTCCTCACTGTCCACTGTCCTCACTGTCCACTGTCCACACTGTCCACACTGTCCTCACTGTCCACACTGTCCTCACTGTCCACTGTCCACACTGTCCTCACTGTCCTCACTGTCCACTGTCCACACTGTCCACACTGTCCACTGTCCTCACTGTCCTCACTGTCCACTGTCCTCACTGTCCACTGTCCTCACTGTCCTCACTGTCCACTGTCCACTGTCCACACTGTCCACACTGTCCTCACTGTCCACTGTCCTCACTGTCCACACTGTCCTCACTGTCCACACTGTCCACTGTCCTCACTGTCCACTGTCCTCACTGTCCTCACTGTCCACACTGTCCACACTGTCCACACTGTCCACTGTCCACACTGTCCACAGTGTCCACAGTGTTTGTGTGGTCCTCTGATTACACAAACTTCCGCCCCAAACAGAGATTATATACTTTATTCTATACATTAGTTATCACTATAAACAGATGACTGGTGTTAAACTGTGACCGCACGCTGACTGCGTCAGTTTAACAGATTTAAATGTTTGTCGACAGAAGCAGCACGTCATGATTCATCATTGTATGACATTAAAACGTCACAACACGCAGTTCATCATTAAAACATTCAGGTCGCCTCAAACAGAACTCACCGTGTCGAACCGAACCGACCGAACCAGGCAGCAGAAGCTCCGTTTGTAGCAGCGAGCTAACGGTCAAACTACCCGCGCTCTGTTCTTCTTCTGTGACGGCGGACTAAACAAAAGGCGCGAACGTGCACAGCGCCACCTGCCGCAGCGGAGGTTAACGCCAGCACACCTGGACAGAACAGGTACTGACTCACTCATATGTTCATACTTTAATTACTCTTATTGATCTATTAACGAATCTTTAATTTAGTCTAAAGCACTTCAAAGGCTTTGATCTGTAAATCATATGTGTGTGTGTGTGTGTGTGTGTGTGTGTGTGTGTGCGTGCGTGAGTGTGTGTGTGAGTGTGTGTGTGAGTGTGTGTGTGTGTGTGTGTGAGTGAGAGAGTGTGTGTGTGTGTGTGTGAGTGTGAGTGTGAGTGTGTGTGTGTGTGTGAGTGTGTGTGTGTGTGTGTGTGTGTGTGTGTGAGTGTGAGTGTGTGTGTGTGTGTGTGTGTGTGAGTGTGAGTGTGAGTGTGTGTGTGTGTGTGTGTGTGTGTGTGTGAGTGTGAGTGTGTGTGTGTGTGTGTGTGTGTGAGTGTGTGTGTGAGTGTGTGTGTGTGTGAGAGTGTGTGTGTGTGTGAGCTCTCTGTCCTTCATGTTAAAATAAATGTTCATACTTCATAGATAAAATAATAATACCATGAGTCTGTTTGTGTGTGTTGGTGCCTCCGTACATGAACTCCAGGATCCTGCTCGTCCTTTGTGACCGTGCGGGACCGTGCGGGACCAGCAGAGACCGTCTGAGGACTGACAAACACCTCTAAACCTGAACACGTGATCAACTTGTAATATGCACACCTAAGAGCGAGAGCGCGAGAGAGAGCGAGAGCGAGTGTGTGTGTGTGTGTCAGTCCACCTTAAATCGGTCCTCTCGGTGTCACGTGACTGTATTCCTGGAAAGTTCCTGGAAACGCTTCTTTTGTGTTTACGGTGCTGTCGGTTCTCCTCCGGCGGCTCAGTGCACTCAGTGTCCGCGGCACGGTGACTGACGGACGGACACAATGTTCCGGACACACTCGGTGCTCTTCATGTTCTCCGGGACGCGGGAATAAATCGGGGTTTGTGTGTGTGTGCGGGGTTTGAACGCAGCGCCGCAGGTCGGACGTCACGGAGCTGAGGCTGAATCCGTCGTGCGTGTGTTCCCGCACAGACCCGCCATTTGAGACCCGGACGGGGCGCGCGGACACACTCAGCCCGGAGGAGCGTGAGCATGTCGGGATGCGCTCGGAGGGTTCACCGCTGAGTCTGAACCGACGGCTCCAGCTAAGCTAACGACGAGCACCGACACCGAGCCCCGCAGGTAAGAACCGACGTGACGTGGCCTCAGGTGTTCGGACAGGTGAGGCGGCGTGAGCACACCGGAACAGACCACGGAGCTGCAACATGAGCCGACAGTCACAAAGTGTCCGTCCATCAAAGCTCATCACCGTGGTTACGCACACAGGTAACACGCACGTGCACGGCTCACACACTGACTCAGGTATCACGGCAGGACGAACTCACGGAGCCGTGCACGTGTACACACACTGTCACCTGATCAGTGTGTTCGTTTATTTTAAACAGTGAAACTTTTTGGCGGCAGATTTTATGAATGTGTCATAAACAAACAGCTGATTAACGTGACGTCATTAATGTTTAAATCCTGTCTGAAGCAGAACGGACCCTCTGACGCAGGCTCTCATGTCAGGACAGATTAACACCGTCAATGACGTCACGTCAGTCTGAACTGTTAATGAACTCCCTAATTAAGCCTGAAGCCTCGCGCTGTGATTAATGTGGACGTCAGCTGATTGCTCAGCTCTGCTGATCCTGACTCACTTTGATGGATTTGATTTGTTTCCAGGACAGGAAGGACCAGATCAGAGTCTGGATCAGAATCCGGAACAGAGTCCGGACCCGCCCGGCGGCTGCAGACCCGGTCCATGTCCGAGCGCCAGGCCTGATCGAGGCGTTCGTGTCCAATGACCTGCCAGTCCTCCGAGTCCACAGACACCATCGAGAGCGACAGACGGGCCGACGACACCTCGAGGGCTGTGGAGTCAGACGAGAGCCGCATCGCCTCGGCCATGAAGGACCTGAAGAACACAGGTGAGTCCAGGAGGGGCTGGTTACCATGGAGACGTCCTGTCTGTTCTGACCACTTCCTGCCTGCTCTGACCACTTCCTGTCTCTCCTGGTCTCAGGTTGGTACTGGGGCGGTCTGACCGCCAACGAGGCCAAAGAGATCCTGCAGGACTCGTCGGAGGGCACCTTCCTGGTGCGGGACAGCTCTCAGAGGGATTACCTGTTCACCATCTCGGCCATGACGTCAGCCGGTCCCACCAACCTGCGCATCGAGTACAAACACGGGAAGTTCAAGCTGGACTCGGTGGTTCTGGTCAAGCCCAAGCTAAAGCAGTTCGACAGCGTGGTCCACTTAGTGGAGCACTACGTGCAGCTGTCCCGGACTGGGGACAAGGTGCCGTCCAACCCGCAGCCGTCCGCAGCGCTGCCGCCCAACGGCACCGTGCAGCTGCTGCTCACCAAGCCGGTGTACACGGCCACGCCCACGCTGCAGCACCTGAGCCGGATCGCCATCAACCGGACCACGAGGCGGGTCCAGGACCTGCCACTGCCCAACAGACTGAAGGACTACCTGACAGACTACACCTACCACGTGTAGGCAGAGCCACACCACACGAGCCAATCAGAGGCCCGTCTGACCGCCGGCCAATCCCACCATGCCTTGTGCCTACAACGCAGGAGGAGGTCCGGTTGGCTCTGCACTGCAGCGAGGAGAACCGGACCGCAGCGCAAGTTCAAAACCAGGAAGCCTCCGAACCAACCCAAGACCAGCTGGACCGGATCAGATCAGCTGATCGCTGACTGATCAATTTATCAGAAAAATATCAGAAAATGTTGAAACGCTGCAGCTCGACATCAGGATCAATGAGCTGATGATCGATCGACACTCTGACTGAACGTTGACGTGAGCGGCTGCTGATCAGAAATCTATTGATTCATCACGATGGACGACGTTTCCGATCAATAATTCCAAATCTGTCTGACGACGACGAGGCTGCAGACAAACGTTTGAATCATTAATACTGTTTTATCAATATTTTAATTGATTATTCTGAATCGATCAGAACTTTTTTATTTTCTGTCCAACAAAAGTACAAAAATTTAATTTATTTTCAGATTGTTGCTCATTAATGAATCAGCTGATTGATTATTAAACTTTGAAGATGAATTGATTATCAGAAACATATTTATTGATTTTTGTCACTCGATTCGTTTTTAAGAAAATAAAAGCTGCAGTTTGTTCAGGAAGTGAGTGAAACTCTTTCAAAATAAGAGTGAGGAAACAGGAAGTGATGTGCTCAGGTGTAAACAGAACAGACTGTACCTGCAGACGGAGGCCTCTGATTGGCTGCTGGACAGCCTGTGACCATGACCGCGTTAGGAGGTTTCCTGATCGATGAGGCGTCCTCGTGTTGTTGTTCAGAGTTTGACCCTCCGGGCTCCTGTAGGACTTTGGACTGTAGTACTGAGAGCCCGGGAGCCAATCACAGTGCAGGAAAACAAAGACACACTCAGGACCCGTTAACCCGCCACTGAGACCAGGACTGAGACCAAGACAGACTGAGTCCAGGACCGAGTCCAGGACCAAGACCAGGACCGGCTGTCTGAGACCAGGACCGACCGTTTTTAAAACGTTTGAATGAAACTTTGTGACGAATCAAACGAACATGGAGCTGTGAGGTTGCTGAACCTGGTTCAGGTGGGTGGGGCTGTTCAGGTGTCTCAGGTAAACAGCTGTGTGTGTGTGTGTGTGTGTGGGGGGGGGGGGGGGTTCTGCTTGTACTGATGGGATGGGTTTGAACATATCACAGACGGAGCTGAAGCTGCAGCTGTCGGCCCGGTTCTGGTTCTGTTCTGGTGTTTAAAGATATTTATTGATCACTGTGTGTTTCTGGTACATTTACCTGTCTGTCTGTGCACCTGTCTGCACACAGGAAGCAGCTGTCTTCTTCCTGTGATGTCATCAGAAGAATAAAGTTTTCTAATTAAAAACAGCTCGTTTGTTTGTTTGTTTGTGATTTTTCAACCAAAACAAATAAAAATAATTTCAAAATAAAATAAATCCATAAACAGAGTAAATTTTGTATTAAAGTTAATTAAAGGTTTTTATTAAAATGAATATTCATGAGTCAGCTGATTAAATATTAATATATTCACTCAAACTTTATGATTCATCTGTCGGTTATTAAACGCGGATGACGTCGCAGAATTAAAGATTAGTTCATAATAATTCACTTAATTTAAATATTTGAAGTTTCTAATGGCGGGAAAACTGAGCGCTCAGTTCCGGAACACATTGGTTCCGCTTGTGTTTCCAGTCGGACACATGAACACGAAGCAGACAGTTTGGACTCGAAGCTTCATCCGGTTTGTTTCGTGATTAATTATGTTAATGAGCTGTTAATTACTGAGGTTCACGGCTCGGCCCGGCTCGGTCCACATGGACCCGGTCCACAGAGCTCTGCTGCGGGCTCACCGTCTGGAACTGTCCGGGCAGCTGCTCGTCACCGACACGATCGTTCCGTTTCTGTTCCAGGAGGACGTTTTAACGGAGGCTCACGTGCAGGTCATCGAGGCTCAGCTGACTGACCGGAAGCGGACCCTGAAGCTGCTCGACCTGCTTCCGACCCGCGGGCCACGGGCTTTCCACACCTTCATCCGGGCTCTGGACGAGTACAGCTGGGTCCGAGACAGACTGCTGCTGGAGCTCCAGACTGGACCGGGACCGGGACCGGGACTGGGAGCAGGACCATCAGGCGAGTCCAGGATTAAACAGCTGATCCGGATCAACATAAAATGAATTTATCATGGTTCAGTTTGAGTCATTAAAAAAAAGGTTAAAGTTTGTTTTTAAATATTTTAGAAAAATTAAATTAATTAAATATGGGCGGAGCTTAGCCACGACTGTCGTCCAATCAGATCACTCGGTCTGAACTTCCTGTTTATATAAATATAATCAGACACTGAAGTTTAAACGAGATTAACGAGGATCCTCCAGAGCTTTGATCAGAACCAGAACCAACAAAGAACCAACACAGAACGCTCAGAGAACGCTCAGAGAACGTTCAGTCTGTGGTTGAATCAGATTCCTGCTGCAGGTTCGTCAGGCCAACGCTGCGGGCCAAGCTCCTCCCTCCTCCTCCTCCTCCTCCTCCTCCTCCCTCTCCTGCCTCCCCCGCCCCCCTCCTCCTGCTCCTCCCCCCTCTCCTCGTCCTCCTCCTCCCTCTCTTGCTCCTCCCCCCTCTCCTCCTCCTCCTTCTCCTTTTATTACCATCCTCCAGCTTTCCAGGAATCTTGGCAGCAGCAGTGTTAAAGCTGCAGAGCCATCACATGCTGACACACCACATGAACCTCCTCCTTCTCCTCCTTCTCCTCCTCCTTCTCCTCCTTCTCCTCCTTCTCCTTCTCCTCCTTCTCCTCCTTCTTCTCCTCCTTCTCCTTCTTCTCCTCCTCCTTCTCCTCCTTCTTCTCCTCCTTATCCTCCTCCTCCTTCTTCTCCTCCTCCTCCTCCTTCTCCTTCTTCTCCTTCTCCTCCTTCTTCTCCTCCTTCTCCTCCTCCTTCTCCTCCTTCTCCTCCTTCTCCTTCTTCTCCTCCTTCTCCTTCTTCTCCTCCTCCTTCTCCTCCTTCTTCTCCTCCTTATCCTCCTCCTCCTTCTTCTCCTCCTCCTCCTCCTTCTCCTCCTCCTTCTCCTCCTTCTCCTCCTCCTCCTTCTCCTCCTTCTTCTCCTTCTTCTCCTCCTTCTCCTTCTTCTCCTCCTCCTTCTCCTCCTTCTTCTCCTCCTTCTCCTCCTTCTCCTCCTTCTTCTCCTCCTCCTTCTCCTCCTCCTCCTCCTTCTTCTCCTTCTTCTCCTCCTTCTCCTTCTCCTCCTTCTCCTCCTCCTCCTCCTCCTCCTCCTTCTCCTTCTTCTCCTCCTCCTTCTCCTTCTTCTCCTCCTTCTCCTCCTTCTTCTCCTCCTCCTTCTCCTCCTTCTCCTCCTCCTTCTCCTCCTTCTCCTTCTCCTCCTTCTCCTCCTTCTTCTCCTTCTTCTCCTCCTTCTCCTTCTTCTCCTCCTCCTTCTCCTCCTTCTTCTCCTCCTTATCCTCCTCCTCCTTCTTCTCCTCCTCCTCCTCCTTCTCCTCCTTCTCCTCCTTCTTCTTCTCCTTCTTCTCCTCCTTCTCCTTCTCCTCCTTCTCCTCCTTCTTCTCCTCCTCCTCCTCCTCCTTCTCCTTCTTCTCCTCCTCCTTCTCCTTCTTCTCCTCCTTCTCCTCCTTCTTCTCCTCCTCCTTCTCCTCCTCCTTCTTCTCCTTCTTCTCCTCCTTCTCCTTCTCCTCCTTCTCCTCCTCCTCCTTCTTCTCCTCCTCCTTCTCCTTCTCCTCCTTCTCCTCCTCCTCCTCCTTCTCCTCGTCCTTCTCCTTCTCCTCCTTCTTCTTCCTCCCCCTGGTGGTCCAAACTCCCTCTCAGTCCAGTCTTTCAGAGTCTCAGAGACAGTTTCAGGTTTTGTTTTTTCTGTTTCTGGCTCAGTTTGTATCAAACGTTGATCAAACGTTGAGTAAACGTTGAGGTTAAACAAGCGTGTCACTTCCTGTGTCACCGTGACCGAAAACAAACATGTTGACTGAAGAGTCGACCAATCAGTGACGAGCAGGCGGGTCGACCCCCAGCTGAGCGATCAGCTGACCTGAGGTCAGAATCTGACTGAATGAACTCTCTGTTCTGGTTCTGTTCAGACGTCTGTCGGCTTCCTGACTCGGTTCTTCAGAAGGTTCCTTCGGATCGGGAGTTGTCCCGGCTGGCGTCCCGGCTCGGTTCTGAATGGGAGTCGGTCCTGTTGGATCTGGGTCTGTCCTCGGAGGATCTGTACCGGTGTCGGTCCGATCACTCTCTCAGCACTCACGGGGCAGTTCTGGCCGGTCTGGTTCAGTGGAGACGAAGTGAAGGGAAGAAAGCCACGGTGCAGAGGCTGGTCCGGAGCCTGGAGGCTGCTGAGGTCCATCCGTCGGTTCTGGAAGAAGTTCTGATGTGACGGAGGAGAACATCATCGGACCGGGAACAGAACAAAAACATTCAAAACATTTAAACTTTCAAAACACACACACAGTAACACACACAGTAACACACACACAGTAACACACACACACACAGTAACACACACAGTAACACACACACACACACAGTAACACACACAGTAACACACATACAGTAACACACACAGTAACACACATACAGTAACACACACAGTAACACACACACATACAGTAACACACACAGTAACACACACAGTAACACACACACACAGTAACACACACAGTAACACACACATAGTAACACACACACAGTAACACACACACACACACAGTAACACACACACACAGTAACACACACAGTAACACACACACAGTAACACACACACAGTAACACACACACACAGTAACACACATACACAGTAACACACACACAGTAACACACAGTAACACACACACACAGTCACACACACAGTAACACACACACAGTAACACACACACAGTAACACACACACACACACAGTAACACACACAGTAACACACACACACACAGTAACACACACACACACAGTAACATACACACACACACACAGTAACACACACACACACAGTAACACGCACACAGTAACACACACACACACAGTAACACACACACAGTAACACACACACACACAGTAACACACACAGTAACACACACACAGTAACACACACACACACAGTAACACGCACACAGTAACACACACACACACAGTAACACACACACACACACACAGTAACACACACAGTAACACACACACAGTAACACGCACACAGTAACACACACACACACAGTAACACACACAGTAACACACACAGTAACACACACACAGTAACACGCACACAGTAACACACACACACACAGTAACACACACAGTAACACACACACAGTAACACACACACACACAGTAACACACACAGTAACACACACAGTAACACACACACAGTAACACGCACACAGTAACACACACACACACAGTAACACACACAGTAACACACACACAGTAACACACACACACAGTAACACACACAGTAACACACACACAGTAACACGCACACAGTAACACACACACACACAGTAACACACACAGTAACACACACACAGTAACACGCACACAGTAACACACACAGTAACACACACACAGTAACACACACACAGTAACACACACAGTAACACACACACAGTAACACGCACACACAGTAACACACACACAGTAACACACACAGTAACACACACACAGTAACACGCACACACAGTAACACACACACAGTAACACACACAGTAACACACACACAGTAACACGCACACAGTAACACACACAGTAACACACACACAGTAACACACACACAGTAACACGCACACAGTAACACACACAGTAACACACACACAGTAACACACACAGTAACACACACAGTAACACACACACAGTAAAGATGGCCGCACTCTCTGCTCTTCATTAATTCCTTCACTTCCTGTTGAGATCATTTTCTTTTTTAAGGTGGACTGATGAGTTCCAGAACAAACGATTGTTTTTATTCAAATGTTTAAATGAAGTGACGACAATAAAGTTTATTTCAATACATTTTGTCTAAATTATATTTTAATGTTTAATTAAACATATTTAAATATTAAATATACATAGCACACACTGTAACACACACACGGTTCCCAACATGAGGCTCCAGACCAGAGCAGGACCCTCTGATGAGTTTACTCGCTGCACGTCACAGCTCCGACCAGCAGGGGGCAGTGACGTCATGAATCTGCACGCTCAGTACGACGTGATGACGTCAAATGTTCTGCCTTCTCACATGCTGAGCTCTGATTGGCTGCTTTTCCTTCAACTCATCCCAAACCATCAGCTGGGTTCAGGTCATGTGACCATGTCCACCATCACACCTCCTCCCTGCTTCAGGGTGGGAACCACACATGCAGTCTGAACCAGAACTCTCAGAACCAAAGTCCAGTTTTCACCGTTTGACGTGTTCACAGTCGAAAATAATGAAAATAAAGAAAATCCAAGTCCAAAAGTTTGTTAGCTGCTGTTAGCTAGTTAGCTATTTTTAGCGAATGTGAGCTCAGATTGTTAGCTGCTGTTAGCCACTATTAGCTTGGAGTGTCAATGTTTGGGTGCTTTGACACGCAGGAGAGCCAGTGTCATGCCAGAACAGGAGCTGGGCGCATGGAGGAAGCTAAGAAGAGAAAATCTTTTGTTTCTGTCATCTTTGGATTAAAATCAAACATGTTGACGTGTGTGCATGCTGTAATCCTGAAGATGAAGAGGGGGTGATGATGATGGGGAGGAGGAGGAGGAGGAGGAGGACCTGTGCGTGTCTCCATGCAGCCTCCGGAGCTCAGGGCGGGGCGACGCCGAGCAGCAGCAGCAGCAGCAGCTTCATCACCGCTGACCGACACCGACCTCCTGCTCGTCTGCAGGCCGCGGCATGGACGCCGGAGCCCGGCCTGTTTCCTCTGAATCTCCGCGGGTCCGGTTCGAGCGGCGGTCCGAACTGAAGAAGGTTCTGATCCAATGAGGATGAAGATGAAGATGATGATGGTGTGCAGTTAGAGCTGCGGAGCGGAAACAAACCGCAGACTGATCCGTGCGTGGAGCCCCGCGCTCCGATGCTGCAGAAAAATCGCCATTGTTTGGATGCGCAGCAGACTGAGAGAGAAAACCCGACCGACACCGACACCGCCTGACCCACTCACACCATGACGGCACCGCTGCTGCTCACGGTGTGTCTGCTCAGCCTCATCCAGGTAAGGAGCCCCGTTTTCGGTCGATATTAATGCTTTGAGCCGCTCGAGATGCAGACAGGCGGCAGCAGCCCTCCGGGCTTTGTTTACACGAACAGAACCGGGGGTCCAATCAGGTGACATCACTGCTCATTAATGCGGGCTGGACGAGGTGCGGATGGATGTGCGGGTGATGTGCGGGAGACAGACGTGTTGTGGCACCGCAGGTCGGTTTGTGCGGCAGCGAGCAGCTCGTTTGGCCCCGAAGGAAAGTGGGTCAGTGTGTGTGTGTGTGTGTGTGTGTGCGTGTGCGCGCGCGCATGCATGTGTGTGTGCGTGTCAGCATCACTCTACATCACAAATACAGTGATACACACTAATACACACCCATTGTAACACACACATTCACACAGCAGCTGGACAGCTGTTTACCTGTACAGGTGTGGTGACGTGTTCAGGTCAGCGCGCAGCATGTTCCACCTCAAAAACTGAAACAGGGAAATCAGTGTTTACATTTACGTTACCGTTACATTACCGTTACGTTACTGTAACAAACAAAATGGAGGCGTTGACCTGCTGAGACAGTGATTCATTATTAATGAACGAACCAATTAAAGTCCGCGAGTCTGATTCATCAGTGAGTCCCATGAAGACAATCATCAAATCATCTAACACGTTTCACACGGGACGTGACGGAGCTGATGAAGAGTACTCGAGTACTCGAGTAACTCAATAAAGTACTCTAACATGCTCCAGAGCGCGTTCAGCAGAAACCTTCAGACAACGTTTAAACATCATTTAACATTTTTAATCGAAGTGAAAAATGCGACAGAGCGGGAGCCACACATGCAGAGCGGGAACATGGAGCCACACATGCAGAGCGGGAACATGGAGCCACACATGCAGAGCGGGAACATGGACAGTTATCGCCAGTATTTCTAAATAGAACACGTCAGTTTGAAGTTATTTTTATATTATATGTTTAATAAACTTTATTAAGCAGCAGTTCATTGAAGTTTAAAGTTCAGCTGGTCTGAACCTCAAACTGCTCCTGACCTCTGCATGGTCACAGGACAGTACAGTCCGTCAGCACAGAGCAGACTTCACCTTAAAGGATGATGAATTTAAATGATAGAAATTATAATAACGCAGTGAGCTGGTCACTGTCTGTATCTGAATAATAAACACGTTGATTCATTTAAATATCTGTAGAAAATATGACGTGTGTGTTAGCTGCTCAGCTAACGCGTGTCGTTAACGTGAGCGTGAAAGCTCGTCACTGGATAAAAGTTTAAATGTTTACGGACTCGGCCCGCCTCCTCAAAGAGCTTTTCTTCATATTAGGAGCAGCTGAGATTATGTAATTAACTAAAGATGATAAAAACTTGTTTAATTAATAAAGAGAACAAGCTAACAGGCTGGAGCTGAAGCTAACGTTATGTCGAGCTAACAGGAAGTTTATTTGCATGGTGTTGGATGTGTTGGTGGATGGAGGGTGGTGGTGTTGGATGTGTTGGTGGATGGAGGGTGGTGGTGGTGGATGTGTTGGTGGATGGAGGGTGGTGGTGGTGGATGTGTTGGTGGATGGAGGGTGATGGTGGTGGATGTGTTGGTGGATGGAGGGTGGTGGTGTTGGATGTGTTGGTGGATGGAGGGTGGTGGTGGTGGATGTGTTGGTGGATGAAGGGTGATGGTGGTGGATGTGTTGGTGGATGGAGGGTGGTGGTGGTGGATGTGTTGGTGGATGGAGGGTGGTGGTGGTGGATGTGTTGGTGGATGGAGGGTGGTGGTGTTGGATGTGTTGGTGGATGGAGGGTGGTGGTGGTGGTGGATGTGTTGGTGGATGAAGGGTGATGGTGGTGGATGTGTTGGTGGATGGAGGGTGGTGGTGGTGGATGTGTTGGTGGATGGAGGGTGATGGTGGTGGATGTGTTGGTGGATGGAGGGTGGTGGTGGTGGATGTGTTGGTGGATGAAGGGTGATGGTGGTGGATGTGTTGGTGGATGGAGGGTGGTGGTGGTGGATGTGTTGGTGGATGGAGGGTGGTGGTGGTGGATGTGTTGGTGGATGGAGGGTGGTGGTGGTGGATGTGTTGGTGGATGAAGGGTGATGGTGGTGGATGTGTTGGTGGATGGAGGGTGGTGGTGGTGGATGTGTTGGTGGATGGAGGGTGATGGTGGTGGATGTGTTGGTGGATGGAGGGTGGTGGTGTTGGATGTGTTGGTGGATGGAGGGTGGTGGTGGTGGTGGATGTGTTGGTGGATGAAGGGTGATGGTGGTGGATGTGTTGGTGGATGGAGGGTGGTGGTGGTGGATGTGTTGGTGGATGGAGGGTGATGGTGGTGGATGTGTTGGTGGATGGAGGGTGGTGGTGGTGGATGTGTTGGTGGATGGAGGGTGGTGGTGGTGGATGTGCTGTTGTTGGATGGATAATGAGTCATTGTTGTGGTCTCACTGGGTGGTTGGTGGGTGGAGGACTCCCCACTGAACTGTTTTTGTTTTGAGCTGCTGTCAGCATGACAGAGGAGCCTCCACCTCCACCTCGCAGCATGTTTTCTTTGCTTGAAGCTGTTAGAAAAACCTGAAGAGATGGACGTCTTCAGTTGACTCTCCTCAGCTCTCATCAGCCACAGGAAACACACAGGAAGAGGCTTCCAGTCTTTGTGCTAAGCTAGGCTAACACATCATGGACCTCGGCACTCTGCTGACTCTGAATGAACTGGCTGTTAGCATCGTGTGTGTGTGTGTGTGCGCGCGCGCTCACAGTGACTTGACTGTTTTTGGTCGGCGTGTCTGATTGTAATTTAACGCTGTCTGTCATGTGAGCATCAGCGTTTCCCTCGTCTGTTTCCTCGTCAACAGACCTCAGTGAATTTTATTAATTAATTATTTATTTATTATTATCAGAGCAGACACACACAGATGAACTCTGACACCAATGACACAAACAAACTAAAACTTTAACTACGACACACTGCAGAGCGGGAAGTTTGAAAAGGCTACCAACTGTAGCTGCTGTTAGCTCAGTTTGTTAGCTGCTGTTAGCTCAGTTTGTTAGCTGCTGTTAGCTCAGTTTGTTAGCTGCTGTAAGCTCAGTTTGTTTGCTGTTGTTAGCTGCTGTTAGCTCAGTTTGTTAGCTGCTGTTAGCTCAGTTTGTTAGCTGCTGTTAGCTCAGTTTGTTTGCTGTTGTTAGCTGCTGTTAGCTCAGTTTGTTTGCTGCTGTTAGCTCAGTTTGTTAGCTGCTGTTAGCTCAGTTTGTTAGCTGCTCTTAGCTAATGTTAGCTCAGTTTGTTAGCTGCTGTTAGCTCAATTTGTTAGCTGCTCTCAGCTAATGTTAGCTCAGTTTGTTAGCTGCTGTTAGCTTGTAACTTGCTAGCAGCTAAGTTGTTCACCTTTGGCTCAGTCTAAGATGGATGACAAACGTTAATGTAATGTTAATGTAATCTATAGAATCCTGTGATTATAGTGTGAGCTATACTGTCATGTACTGTCATATACTGTCATGTACTGTCATATACTGTCATGTACTGTCATATACTGTCATGTACTGTCATATACTGTCATGTACTGTCATGTACTGTCATATACTGTCATGTACTGTCATATACTGTCATGTACTGTCATGTACTGTCATATACTGTCATGTACTGTCATGTACTGTCATATATTGTCATGTACTGTCATGTACTGTCATATACTGTCATGTACTGTCATGTACTGTCATGTACTGTCATATACTGTCATGTACTGTCATATACTGTCATGTACTGCACATCAGCCTGACATGAAACTCTTGTTGTTCAGCAGACTCTCTGTGGTTCTGTTCAGGCTCATTCACAGTCTAATGGACTTGGCCCGTCCCCGTCCTCTCTCTGAGGCCCCCTGCCCCCTCCACACGCAGTGACACACACACAGTGACACACACACACACACACACAAAGACCTGGAGGTTTGCATGATAATGTTGGCAGCTGCCTGAAGGAGACACCTCCTGACCCCCCCGAACAGAACTCATTCACAGGGTCAGAACCTCCATTCATCCAGAGAGAGAGAGAGCGTGTGTGTGTGTGTGTGTGTGTGTGTGTGTGTGTCCTCATTAGGATAATGTTGGTTTTTGTTGGAACAAACACTGAAGCTCCATTGAGTCACTCTGAGTGCTGAAAGTACATTTACTCGATTACTACTATATATGTGTGTGTATATATATATATATATATATATATATATATATATGTATATACATATATGTATACATATATAGATTAGATTATACTTTATTCATCCCACAGTGGGGACATTTACTTGTTACAGCAACAAAAAGAAAAAGTGTAGTACACACTAAAAGTACACACCATGGACAGACAGAAGTAACTCATAACCTACAGACAGACAGACAACAGACAATGTGCAACAAGTACTTGAGGTAAAGTGGCATGATACGAAAATATACATATATACACACATACATATATACACATACATATACACACACATATACATACATATACACACACATACATATATACACATACATATATACACATACATATACACATATATACATACACACACATACATACACACACATACATATGCCTCTGAGGTGATTTACAGACTTTATGATGGAAACACAGATCAGCAGCAGGAGAGCTAAAGCTAATATAACAAAGCTAACATTGATGCTACTGCTAATGTGGCTAACTACTAGTTAACTGGTTATTTGAATGTTTGATAAACGTTCCATGATGGTTACACAGCGCTCGTGTGACGTTTTGCTCTTTACTCTCTGCTCCGTCTCCGATCAGGAGTCAGACACATAATGAGCACCTCCTCCTCCACCACCTCCTCCTCTTCCTCCACCTCCTCCTTCTCTTCATCCTCCTCCACCACCTCCTCCTCTTCTTCTTCATCCTCCTCCACCTCCTCCTCTTCCTCCCAAATGTGCCTCCTTTATCTCTGTTGCCATGGTGACGGCAGAGCGGTATGAGTTGAATGGACCTGCAGGGGCTCCTCTCCCCTCGCCTCGTTGGGTCGACCTGATTTGAACTTAATGAGTGAAAATGTTTCAGAATAAAATCTCTGTGTTTGTCCACTGAAACATTAGAGGGCTTTTAACTTGAAACAAACAGGAAGTGTTTGAATAACATGAATAAATGATGTAACGTACAGACCACAGGTGGAGCTAACAAGAGCTAACACGCTAACTAGAACTGAAGCTAAGGGTTAGCTGTGGCTCGGCCGTGCGTCGTGGGTCTGTCATTGGACGCTTTGTGGTGAAGAAGCTGGTTAGCATCACAGAGCTAACAGTAAAACACAGGAACATTAGAGACAGTAACGTTACGTTTACGTTATAATAACATTTGTTTCCAGACTTCAGTCTCCTGGTCACGACAGGAAGCTGACTGCAGTTCATGAGCGGCCAGAGGGGGCGCTGATTTAACGAGCTAATGGTCATTTCAGGTGTTCTTTAATGAGCTTGTTAATCTGCAGCTCCTCGTCCGTCGCCTCGTCCTCTGGCGGCGCCGTCAGAGTTGTTGGGGGTCACTTGACGGGTCAGCAGCTCGGGAACAAACAGGTTCTGCTTTTATTAGAGTTCCTGTCAGGATCCAGATTTATCCGGAGGGACAGACGCCGCTCGGCGAGGAGGCGAGCGTCCTGCTGCCACATTTAATGAAAGAACAGCTGATAGCATCACATCACCGTCTCAACACCGCCACAGGAAGCCAGCTCGCCGCTCCGATCAGCTGATCACAGCTCAGATAGACGACAAGGCGAGCAGAACTTTATCGATCGACGTGTTCAGAAAATATAAAACCAGCACCCGGACAGATAAAGACAGTAAATACAGCACGGGTAGTTCAGGAGCCCTGGGAATATTCAGCACTCACATGAAGTCCACATGAGGCATCATGTGATGGGAGCTGCTGAGCGGTTCAGGGAGTGTAGGAATAAGGAGCTCTCAGGGAGGTTCAGGGACGTGGGAATAATCAGCATTTGTAATAATGTATGGAGACACAGGAAGACCAAGACACCCGAGACTAATGTTCAATGAGAATGTCTGTTACCACGGTGACACTGAACCGACTGTTTCTGATGAGTCTGAGTGTGACGAACCTTCAAACTGTTTATTAGATGTTTGATTGTCTCATTATTCATTTTGTTATTGATGAGAATCAAAAATTCAGGTCTGGAACTCACCTCGTCCCAGCAGGTTCTAACTCGTCTCTCTGTTTCAGAGCGTCTCGGCGTTCCAGGCATCCGTGAACGACGATGGTTTGATCGTAGCAACACTCGAGCGTTCAGACCTGCAGGAGAACGTCACGGCTTACGCGGCTCAGATCTCCGGAGAGCCCCGACCCGCCCTGGTCCAGTTTGTGAATACCAGTGAGCCTCTGCTGTTCAACACGTCACTCCATGGTCTCTGCTACACTGTGGGACTGCTGGTGAAAAGGGGACAGAGCTGGTCCAGACCCGTCAAGGCCGTCTCCGTGCTCACAAGTAAGAAAATATGGACAACATGGAGGTTCTAGAAAATATGAAGAACATCTGGAATAATCCATGATCAGTTGTACAGTTATAAAGAATAACAGACTGTGACCCATGCGGTTACACGACAATAACACACCACAGAGTGTGTTATTGTCGTGTAACCGCACGGTTCAGTGTTATTGTCGTGTAACTGCACGGTTCAGTGTTATTGTCGTGTAACCGCACGGTTCAGTGTGTTATTGTCGTGTAATCACACGGTTCAGTGTGTTATTGTTGCTTTGTGCCCTCAGAGCCGCTTCCTGTCCTCACCGCTCACATATCGGACTATAAGGAGTCTCCAGAGACCGGCGTGGTGTTTGAAATCGAGCCTCCAGCTGGAAACGTTTTCAGCAGAGTCAACATCAGTTACATCGAAGGACAGGAGCGACGATCCATGCTCTATAAAGGTACAGGTGTGCTCTCTGACAGGTGCGTTGTCAGGCAGATTTTCATGAACTAACTGTCTGTTTCTGCAGATTTCTATAAGGGGAAGACGGTGTTCAAACACTGGTTACCGGGCATGTGTTACCGTAACATCACCTTCCAGCTGATCTCTGAGGTCACAGTGTACCAGACTGCCCTGGTTACACACAGTGACATCACACACACACCTCTACAGCACAGGACAGGTGAGGAACAACATGTGACATCACACACACACCTCTACAACACGGTAATCCGCGATCACTCTGTGGTGTGTTACTATTTATAACCGCACGGTCCGGCAGCTGAGCCCGGTTCTGCTAATGGCAGATTCAGTTAGATGTTGACTCGTCTTTGTGTCTTCAAATCTCCACGTGTCTGTCTCTCGTGGTGTCTCTGTCATAGTCCCGTACCCGCCCCTCAACATTTCCCGTAAGATCGTTCACCTGAGCCAGAGGACGGCGCCCGGTGACGCCTCCAACGTCGCCCCTCCTGAGGGGGTCGAGCAGAGCCGGCCAGCCTCCCGTCGAGCCCGGGAGGTCCCTCTAATGGAGGAGGAAGAGGAGGAGAACACCTCTGAGGAGGCAGCAGGGGGCGCCACTCAGGTTCCCTTCAACCCAACACACAACCTGACCAACACCGTCAACCGGACCACCCAGAGCTACTGGCTGGACCCGACCGACCCGTCTCCCACTGACAGCGAGGACGAGTTCGTCAACGCCGTGGTGTCGGAGTACGAGGACTCCAACGAGCCCGGTTCAGCCATGGGTCTGCCCTCCGAGGTGTCGGTGCTGCCCACCAAACTGCCCCCAATCCTGCTGGAGCTGCGCTGGCTGCCTCCGCGACCTCCATCCACCTACGACGGCTTCAACGTCTACATCTACAGAGACAGTAAACACATCCCTGCAAAACATTTGAATTAGCATGCGAGTAAATTTAAATATATCGTTAAACGTTAACGAAGCTTCTGATAGTCGGTTAAACTTGAACGTAACGTTCAGACTCAGATTTTCGGGTTTTTCAGGTAACTCGACAGAAACTGCCACCGTGGACGAAAACACTCACGACTTCTTCACCGAGCTAACGGAGCCGGGAACGTACCGAGTCCAGGTCACCACGCTCAGTTCGTCCGGAGACTGCGAGGCCCGAGAGAGCGCCGCCGGCACCGGCTTCACCTTCCACCTCAGTACGAGGGCACCATCCAGAATATCAAATGATATGATCAAATATATTTGAGTTATTTGTTGGATATTTGAGGTTTTTATTTTACTGGAAGTCTACAGTCTCTGTGTTCGTCTTAACGTGTGCCGACCCGGTCCAGGTTCCGGTGGCGAGCTGTTGGAGGAGCTCCGGGAGCGTCCGCAGGCCGTCAGCGTCAGACTGTTGGACTCCAGCACCGCCGCCGTGTCCTGGGCGCCGTCCTCCGAGAACCACAACGGCAGCCTGGTGTCGGTGATGTCCACCACGTGCCTGAGGCCGAGCCTGAGCCAGAGGATGGAGACCACGTACTGCGGCGAGGCGAGTCCGGCGGCGCGTCCGGGCACAGTGTTAGTTTCACTGACGTTGATTTAACGTTATGTTTGTGTTTGTGACAGGAAAACTCGACGAGTGACATCATCACGAACCTGACGCCGGGCGCCCAGTACCGGGTGGTGGTCTATCACACCAACGGACCTCTGCTCAGCCCTCCGTCCGAACCCGTCATCATCGACATCGGTGAGCGTCAGGTTGATGACGTCACGCGTACTGCAGCGTGTGACGGTGGCGCGATGACCTGATGTGTGTGTGTGTGTCAGAGCCCACAGGTGTGCGCGAGCTCGCCGTGTACCCGCTGAGTCCGACCGCCGTCATCCTGAGCTGGCAGCGTCCGTACCACGTGGCCTTCAGGAAGTACGTGCTGCAGACCTTCTTCTTCAACCCCGTCACGCTGGCCTCGGAGTGGACCACCTACTACGAGATCGCCGCCACCGCCTCCGTCATCGCCTCCGTGGTAACGCGCGCGGCTGACGTGAAGTTTTTTGGACTTTTTCTCCTCAAATCTGAAATATTCAGTGTCCGTTCTTCTTCTGCTGTCAGAGGGTGACCGACCTGCTGCCCGCCTGGTATTATAATTTCCGCGTTTCCATGGTGACGTGGGGCGACCCGCCACTCAGCTGCTGCGACAGCTCGACGGTCAGCTTCGTGACAGGTAACAGCGTGCTCCACTTAGCTCCATGCTAACACATACTGGCTGTCACCATTGATGTGCTAACAGAAGTTAGCATTACAGTCAGAATTGTTATTTTAGTCCATTCAAACCAGCAGAGGGCAAATACAGATGATTAAGTCTGTCATTACTTGCTGTCTAAACATTTCGTCCTCGTGTCTCAGCTCCTGAGGCGCCGCACATCTCCTCCGTGGATTACTCTCACGGCGTCCTCTACGTCCGCTGGACGTACGGCGAGCTCTTCATCGACCTGTCACACTCCAGGATGCTGCACTGGCAGGTGGCGGCCGTCGGCAAGAAAGGACCCGAGAGGAGCTACTCCATCGACGTGAGTGTGGTTCTGCTGTCAGAGTTCTCCTCTGTGGTTCTCCTCTGTGGTTCTGCTGTCAGTGTTCTCCTCTGTGGTTCTGCTGTCAGTGTGCTCCTCTCTGGTTCTGCTGTCAGTGTTCTCCTCTGTGGTTCTCCTCTGTGGTTCTGCTGTCAGAGTTCTCCTCTGTGGTTCTCCTCTGTGGTTCTGCTGTCAGTGTTCTCCTCTGTGGTTCTGCTGTCAGCGTTCTCCTCTGTGGTTCTCCTCCGTGGTTCTGCTGTCAGTGTTCTCCTCTGTGGTTCTCCTCTGTGGTTCTGCTGTCAGTATTCTCCTCTGTGGTTCTGCTGTCAGTGTTCTCCTCTGTGGTTCTCCTCTGTGGTTCTGCTGTCAGTGTTCTCCTCTGTGGTTCTCCTCTGTGGTTCTGCTGTCAGAGTTCTCCTCTGTGGTTCTCCTCTGTGGTTCTGCTGTCAGTGTTCTCCTCCGTGGTTCTGCTGTCAGTGTTCTCCTCTGTGGTTCTCCTCTGTGGTTCTGCTGTCAGTGTTCTCCTCTGTGGTTCTGCTGTCAGTGTTCTCCTCTGTGGTTCTCCTCTGTGGTTCTGCTGTCAGTATTCTCCTCTGTGGTTCTGCTGTCAGTGTTCTCCTCTGTGGTTCTGCTGTCAGTGTTCTCCTCTGTGGTTCTCCTCTGTGGTTCTGCTGTCAGTGTTCTCCTCTGTGGTTCTCCTCTGTGGTTCTGCTGTCAGTGTTCTCCTCTGTGGTTCTGCTGTCAGCGTTCTCCTCTGTGGTTCTCCTCTGTGGTTCTGCTGTCAGTGTTCTCCCCTGTGGTTCTGCTGTCAGTGTTCTCCTCTGTGGTTCTGCTGTCAGTGTTCTCCTCTGTGGTTCTCCTCTGTGGTTCTGCTGCCAGTGTGCTCCTCTGTGGTTCTGCTGTCAGTGTGCTCCTCTCTGGTTCTGCTGTCAGTGTTCTCCTCTGTGGTTCTCCTCTGTGGTTCTGCTGTCAGTGTTCTCCTCTGTGGTTCTCCTCTGTGGTTCTGCTGTCAGTGTTCTCCTCCGTGGTTCTGCTGTCAGTGTTCTCCTCTGTGGTTCTCCTCTGTGGTTCTGCTGTCAGTATTCTCCTCTGTGGTTCTGCTGTCAGTGTTCTCCTCTGTGGTTCTCCTCTGTGGTTCTGCTGTCAGTGTTCTCCTCTGTGGTTCTCCTCTATGGTTCTGCTGTCGTCAGTGCAGTCGCTCAGTCGGTTCAGTTAGCAGGTTTGAAGGTTGGAGGTCCAGTCTGATCCAAGATGGCCTCCAGTTCAACATCCCATCATGCATTTCTCAGTGTCACTGAGTGGTTGCTACGCGTTAGCTATTGCAGGCTTAGCAGTTGCTAGGTCAGTACTGGTGGTTGCTATGGTGCTCTGGGTTAATATTAGTCACCTCTTTAGCAGCAGCCATGCTAACCTCTTTAGCAGCAGCCATGCTAACCTCTTTAGCAGCGGCCATGCTAACCTCTTTAGCAGCAGCCATGCTAACCTCTTTAGCAGCAGCCATGCTAACCTCTTTAGCAGCGGCCATGCTAACCTCTTTAGCAGCAGCCATGCTAACCTGTTGTTGTGTTTGTGTCAGGTGACTCGTAACGTGATGCGGGCCAGCCTCCCTCTGCCTCCAGGAGACATTTACAACCTGACAGTGACGGCGTGCACCGAACGCAGCAGGAACACGTCGATGCCGAACATCATCAAACTGGGTCAGTATGAACACACACACACACACACACACACACAGACAGAGAATATAAAATTAAAGTTTTATAACTTTGTTTTTTATGTTTATAACACGTCAGCATGAGCGAGTTATATTATTGTTTGTCTTCTGCAGTCTCTGTGTTGTGGACGTGTCTCCTGCAGTCTCTACAGTTGAAATGAAACTGGTCTTCTACTTCCTCTTCTGTATTTTTAGTCAGCTCGGTTCGCTGTGTCGCTTCACGCCTGCAGCTGTTTCCTTCACATGAGCTCAGATCAGCTCTCCTTGTGTCTCCTCGTGTCTCACCGTCTCTCCTCGTGTCTCACCGTGTCTCACCGTGTCTTCTCGTGTCTCTTTGTGCCTTCTCGCGTCTCACCGTGTCGTGTCCGTTACAGAGCCGGCTCCACCACGCTCGCTGTACGCCGTCAACGCCACGCACTCGTCCGTGACTCTGCTGTGGACCGAGGAGGGAGTGGTGGACTACTACCAGGTCCTCTGTAAGGCCAACAGACCGAGCAAGGAGCTCAAGGTACAGACGGCTTTACGCATTTCACACAGAAATATAATGTGATGTATGTGTATCATATATGATCAGAAAGTAAAGAGAAAACCACAGAAGAACAGAGACTTCATGTTTCCTCTGAACTCAAATTAAATAAAGTTTCATTCAAATTAATTCATTTAAATCTGAGTTTAGAAACAGGAAGTTTTTCATTTTTGATGTTCGTCAGCACAGATTTTAGATTTAACTCTTCAGAAAATGATGTTTGGCTCTTCATGCAGAGGAAACACAGTCAGCTGCTGTGTTGTTTCTCAGTGATTGGCTGAAGGACTCACCTGTCAAGGACTCACCTGTTCGATGACTCTTCCTGTCTCTTTCAGGCTCGAGAGCCACAGACGGCGAACTCTCACGTGGTGACGGTGTCCGGTTTGATGCCCTCCTCCACCTACAACTGCACCGTCACCAGCTTCAGCTACAGCACGCCCAGCAAGCCCGCACGCATCACCATCACCACCGTCGGTAGGTGGAGCACATCGGTACTGACGCTCCATCAGTCTGTGACCGATCAAAACATCAAAGGGTGAAAGATTATTAGGAATTAATTACTAATAATGTCTGTCTGTCTGTCTGTCTGCCTGTCTGTCTGTCTGTCTGTAGCCAAAGAGATGAATCCTAGCATAGCAGCTATCTCTGCTCTGGCCGTCCTCAGCGTTCTCCTCATCAGTCTGCTCGTTCTCTTTTTGCTCGTCCTCCGAAAGAAACACCTGCAGATGACCAGGTACAACACACCTCCACCCAACACCTCCACCAGGTACAACACACCTCCACCCAACACCTCCACCAGGTAAAAATCAAATAACAAGTATAACAACACGGATTAAATAATCTGTAGTTTGTTTTGAGCTGACATGTGACAGGAAGTGGACCATGTTTAGCTTGCTTGCTAAAACTGTGTGATCCGCTTCCTGTGACATGAAAAATGAATTCTTCAAATTAAAATCATCCTGTAATAAAATCCCGTCATGTTCCCAAAACTTCAAATCAACTCTCTGGACCATCAGAACCACACAGAACCTGCAGATGAATGAAGTGTTTACTCTCTTATATGTATATATTTTATATGTAACGTGTTTTTATGGTTTGGGTCCTTTGACTTCTTTAAACTCACCTCGTCCGTTCATTTGAGTCAGACTCTCTGTGAAACAGCGTTTGACTCTCAGTCTAAGTGTGATCATGTTGAATCAGTTTGGTTTCTCAGCTCACTTCCTCTTTTTTCTGATTGGTCATCAAATATTTGGGACTTCCTCTTTGAGCCGCCCTGACCACACGTGTGACATTGTTTCTGTTTTCTCTTTCAGGGAGTGCGGCGCCGAGACCTTCGTCAACTTCGCCTCGTTTGAACGAGACGGGAAACTCCCGTATAACTGGTACGAGCCTCCGTCTGTCTGTGCACCAGTCAGTCAGTCACATGATCAAAGGACGTCTTTGAGTTTAATGATGTCAGCGGACGATTGGTTAGATTCAGCCTGACGCTGCAAACCCCTCCAGAGAGTCAGATTAGGGATTAAACACGATGATGACAACGATGATGCCCGTTCTGTTTGGATCATCTGAAATGGGGTGTTTGTTGATGAAAGCTCAGGATTAAATCTCAGATGAAAGAGACAAACTGAGAAACAATTCTTTAAAATTCAACATGTCAGATTGTTTTTAGCAGATCACAGATTAATATAACAGCTGAAAGACGGTCAGTTAAGGCAGACCTTTGGTTTCCATCTGCTGTTGTATTTGACTCTCCATCACTAAACGCACTAAATGTCCATCAGAGTGTCTCAGTGTGACCGTGGAGTCGTGTTTACGCTTTGACTGTGCATGTCTGTGCCGAGAGACGGCGAGGACGCCGCTGATGCAGAGAAAAGTCTAAAATCTTCAACAGTGAATCATTTTTATCTAAAATGAAGTTTGATCCTCTGAAACTCTGCAAGACGAGAAAAGACAGTCAGTCAGAAAAAATCGTTAATGTCATTTAATTTGTTCTCTCTTAAGCAGAATAAAACTGAGATGATTTTACTTGAAAAAGAACATTTATCTGGTGTGGTGTACCTCAAGGCTCCATACTGGGTCCTGTTCTTTTCACTATATTACATGTTAGAGCTTTTCATTTGTATACAGACGTTATGGTGAAAATATAACAAGTATAAAACATTTAAGACGGGCTGCAGGACTCAATTATTATTTTATATATTTCAGTCTTTGTTCTAGTTTTCCCTGAAATCTCCTCGAGCTGCAACTGGCACTTATTTTTCGTTTTGTTAATCAAAGATAGTTATAATTTAAACTTCCGTATCAAGAGATTTCATTAAGTTAACGTTAGAAAATGTGTCTTTTTATAACACGATTGTCTGATCAGAACCACAGAGGTCCGTATCAGATCTTTTAACACTTGTGTCGATACAGAACCAACAACAACTTATAAACGTTCTTCTACAAACTATTTTCCATCATTTAACAAAGGAAGTTGTCAAATGTTTCTAAACAGATGCAATCAAACAAACTCTGTTATATTTGGGGACAGGAACCAGAACCAGAACTCGTTGTGGTTTTAAAAAGCCAATCAGACCCAAAGACGAGACCCAGTACATCTCTGCATCAGTGGGGTCATGACCCGAACGTTAACGAGACATCAGGTTCATTAAGGCAGCTGTCACGTGGTCTGACGTCACCGTCGAGTGACAAAACGTGAACATGTTCATACACGATGAGGGTCCTTGCTGAGTGTTGCACTGTGGACCGGGCCGGGAGGACGCAGTGATGTCACAGACTCAGGCTGGAGG
Organism: Nibea coibor; assembly: GCA_023373845.1. Taxonomy (NCBI): domain Eukaryota; kingdom Metazoa; phylum Chordata; class Actinopteri; family Sciaenidae; genus Nibea; species Nibea coibor. The sequence continues at coordinate 18,668,450 of CM041731.1, read as the reverse complement.
TTGTTCACTGAGACAGAGCGGCCATTGACGTCCGTCAGCAAACAGAGTGCTGTTGTCAACTGGACAACGGGACACTTTCTGGGCTGCATGATGCATTAACTGTGTGTTGAGCACTAATGTGAAGCTCTGTGCCTCTTTACTAACGGAGCCATGTTCTGTCGCCCCCTGGTGTCTTTATTTCTTTCTTATTGTCTGTGTTTTATTTGATTTCTTTTATTTGGACCCCTTCAGGCGAAGAAGCCTCTTTGCCTTCCTTACCCTACTGCCATCCTGCCTTTGGACTGACTATCTTTTGGCTTTTTATATTAATCCTTGGTAAGTAAGCACTTGCTGGCCAGAAACACTGCATTTCAGGGGCATGTCTTAGCAGAGCCACAGCCCACAGTATTGATCAGAGACTGTTTCATATTAAACCTCAGTGTGGAGTCATCGGACCACCTCTGGATCCAGAAACAAAGAAGTCTAGTGATATTCTGTGTTTGAACTCTTGTCAACAAATCCCATGAAAAGACCAATAGCAGCAGTTCATGTACAGATGTGTTGTGTTGGACTGATTCTGGTCCTGTTCTGCCTGTTTTTACATGTTTCCCCCTTAAAGACAAAATATAGAATCCATTTTTATGCAGATGATACCCAGTTTTACCTCCAGGTGTGTGGAAGTGTCCAACCCAACCTTCTTCCTCTGTGGACTTTGAGGCTCTTTAACATCACCTGACTTCCAGCACAAACTCTAGGAGACGCTGTCACAGAAACATGAAGTGTTTGGGGTGAAATAACTAAAGCTGTCGTCTGTGAAGGTTCTCGTTGTAGATAACTGGACTTGAAGACGTTTCAACTGGTCCCAGGTACTTACCTCTGTGGGCTCATGGATGCCTTGACAGACTTATGGACACCCTTCCATCTAGCAGGTCGTTAAGGACACCTGTGGGTCGTTAAGGACACCTGTGGGTCGTTAAGGACACCTGTGGGTCGTTAATGCACCCAGCCTCATGTGAGTTGCTGGGTAGTAGGTGTTGAATGAGCCCACAGAGGTAAACACCTGGGACTCCTCACCAGTCAGTCTGAATCTCTTGGATAAAATGCAACTAAGATAACCTTCATCAGACTGATGCTGATCTTCTTTGACAGTCGAATGTGATAAACTGCTGCATTAGCAACACGTGGCTCGTTTAGTTTTACGGGTCTCTTCATGGTCACAGTCTTCATGTCACAGAACTCCTCTGAACGTTAAATGTGGCGTTCCACAAGGCTCCATTAGTGCAACAAGGACGTTCCAGTTTACCAACATTACAAAGTTTGTTCATGTCACTAAACAAAGATAAAGTTCATGTGACATGACCTCAAGGCTGCGAATGAATTAATAAATGAATGTTCATAAAACTCAAACATCATTTTATTCGGCTCTAAGTCATAAAGCAGATATTTTTGACTGAACACCTTTATACGATGTTATATGAACTCTGGAGGATGATTGGTGGTTTTAATGGAGCTTTACGGTACCACAGAGGAAGACATACGAGGCTGATGCGTTAGCGACTGTCATCGGCTGTCTGAGTGTTTTTCAGGATTTGTTGACAAGAAAACAAAGAAAATCACGAGACTTGAAAAAGTTTAGTTTGACGGGAAACAGGAAGCGAGCAGCTGATTCTGTTGAACTCTGTCTTGCAGTGCTGTGTCTGTGGTTCAACTAAATCTGTTGGATGTAGCATGATGCTAACTGTTGATGCTAACCACGGCTTCGCTCCATGTCTGCATGCCATCTGTCTGATTCTCACAGTCAGTCTGTAGAGCTGACCTCAGATCAGCTGTCTGTAGTTCTGGTAGACTCTGATGTTTTCCTGCATGAAGCTCATTAAAGATTCACTTCCTGTTAAAGAAACGAGGCGACACGTCAGGATGTCTGAGGTGAATCTTTAAAGAAGCATGACGTGACTGAACGAAGGCTGCATGTCTGAACAAGGCGGCTCCGTGAAATGAAATAGAAAATCTGAATCCTGATTTGAACCTCGAGCATGACGGTTTAACGTTTTCTGGGTTCGACCGATCGATGGTCAAACTTCACTTCTCGTGTCTGACAAAAGTCAGAAGAGTTTTCAGTTTAGTTTGAAAATGAAAGTTTAATCTGTTTTAGTGAATAACGAACACGCTGCATATTCACGTCATGACGATCATTAAACACAATTTGTTTTGGCTTCAACTTGAAATTCAAGTTTAAATCTGAATATTTCATTTGAAAAAACTGTGACGATCAAATGAATCCTGAAAACAGACTTTATGGTCGTCGGTTTAAATGTAATCTGCATATTTCATTTTGTCAAACATGAAAGTGACATTTCAGAATATATAATTAAATGATAATTAACAATAATATATATTTAATATTTGACTTTAGAGATGAAAGTTAACATTTTGATGAATTTAAATAAAAACTTTAATCGGTCAAACCCTGAAGACTGCAGCCTGAGTACTGTAGTACAGCTCAGAGTAATGGAGTATCACAGAGTAATCTGTAATCTGTTTTTATTTTCTAGGAGCAAGACGGCATTAAAGAAACGGAAACTGACGAGGTAACGAGGCCGAGCGACGACACGCGACTCCACCGCGCCCTTCATCTGAAGCTGCGTGTTGCGTTGCGTGTTGCGTTGCCTGTTGTGCTGCGTGTTGCGTTGCCTGTTGTGCTGCGTGTTGTGTGTTGCGTTGTGTGTTGCGTTGCCTGTTGCGTTGCCTGTTGTGCTGCGTGTTGTGTGTTGCGTTGCGTGTTGCGTTGCCTGTTGTGCTGCGTGTTGCGTTGCCTGTTGTGCTGCGTGTTGTGTGTTGCGTTGTGTGTTGCGTTGCCTGTTGCGTTGCCTGTTGTGCTGCGTGTTGTGTGTTGCGTTGCCTGTTGTGCTGCGTGTTGTGTGTTGCGTTGTGTGTTGCGTTGCCTGTTGCGTTGCCTGTTGTGCTGCGTGTTGTGTGTTGCGTTGCCTGTTGCGTTGCCTGTTGCGTTGCCTGTCCCTCACATGTTGACGTGTTTTGTTTCAGTCTTGTGCAGTTGGATGATTTCGACGCGTACTTCAAAGAGATGAGCAAAGACTCAGCCTACAAGTTCTCTCTGCAGTTTGAGGTAAAGGTCACGTGACCACGTCAGCTGACATCACATGTTCAACACGTGTTCAACAAGAGCAGCCATGTTGGAAACACGCCATCTTCTTTCACGTGTTTTTTTTTGTTTCAGGAGCTGAAGAGCGTCGGCCTGGATCTTTCCCATGATGCAGCTGACCTGCCCGTCAACAGGCCGAAGAACAGATACACCAACATCCTCCCCTGTGAGTCGCTGACAGCAAAGCATCATGGGAGACAACAGATTTTATTCTGAAGGTCATAAAATACTGAGAGCTTTTATTTTGAAATAAAGACTTTTTCCTTTTCCCTCCAGACGACTTCAGTCGAGTCAAACTGATCTGCATGCACAACGACGAAGGTTCAGACTACATCAACGCCAACTACATCCCTGTGAGTACTACATGCAGTACCACGAGTACTTCAACACGCAGTACCAGTACTGCATTAACACAGACTTTAATCACAGAAACCTGCTTCATCCATCCGTGTTCTTTGTATGACGGTTAGCGTGTGTTTGTGTGTTCAGGGCTACAAACACGCCAAAGAGTACATCGCCACCCAGGGCCCGCTGCCCGAAACACGGAACGACTTCTGGAAGATGGTGCTGCAGCAGAAATCTGCGATCATCGTCATGCTGACGCAGTGCAACGAGCGACGCAGGGTGAGGACTTAAATCTATTCTTTATATTTCTTATATTACATGTAATATATTAAATGTATGTTTTCTACTTCCTGTCTCAGGTGAAGTGCGATCATTACTGGCCGTTCACAGACGAGCCGGTGATGTACGGTGAGATCAGCGTGGAGATGCTGTCAGAGTCGGAGTCTCCTGAGTGGACCATCAGGAAGTTCAGACTGGGCTATGTGAGTGCAGCAGGTCCACGTGAGGCCTCTGACGCGTTCCGTGAAACGCGTTCCGTGTTCTGTACGTGTTTCTGACCTCTCTGTCGCCCCCTGCAGGCCGACGAGTCTCAGGACGTCCTCCACCTCAACTACACCTCGTGGCCGGATCACGGCGTCCCCACGGTCAACGCCATCGAGAGCATCCTGCAGTTTGTCCACATCGTCCGACAGCAGGCCAACAGGACCAAAGACCCGATCGTGGTCCACTGCAGGTCAGGACCAGGTTCTGATCCCAGTCTGCAGTCACAGAGCAGAACCCGATTAGAACTCTAGAACAGAATTTTATGTTCACGTAAACAGGAAGTGTTCGTCCATCTTTGAATATTTAATGAGTCACAGCAGGAAGTCGACATCACTTCCTGACAGCCATAAAAAACCTCAGAGCGATGATGTCATGTCCACTATGTTGCTGGTCTTGTTGAAGTCGGCGCCGACTCCTGGACCCGGTTCTGCCTGTCTCTCACCTGCCTGTGGTTCTGTCTGTGTTTCCGTCTCTCACCTGCCTGTGGTTCTGTCTGTGTTTCCGTCTCTCACCTGCCTGTGGTTCTGTCTGTGTTTCCGTCTCTCACCTGCCTGTGGTTCTGTCTGTGTTTCCGTCTCTCACCTGCCTGTGGTTCTGTCTGTGTTTCCGTCTCTCACCTGCCTGTGGTTCTGTCTGTGTTTCCGTCTCTCACCTGCCTGTGGTTCTGTCTGTGTTTCCGTCTCTCACCTGCCTGTGGTTCTGTCTGTGTTTCCGTCTCTCACCTGCCTGTGGTTCTGTCTGTGTTTCCGTCTCTCACCTGTCTGTGGTTCTGTCTGTGTTTCCGTCTCTCACCTGCCTGTGGTTCTGTCTGTGTTTCCGTCTCTCACCTGCCTGTGGTTCTGTCTGTGTTTCCGTCTCTCACCTGCCTGTGGTTCTGTCTGTGTTTCCGTCTCTCACCTGCCTGTGGTTCTGTCTGTGTTTCCGTCTCTCACCTGTCTGTGGTTCTGTCTGTGTTTCCGTCTCTCACCTGTCTGTGGTTCTGTCTGTGTTTCTGTCCCTCACCTGTCTGTGGTTCTGTGTGTCAGTGCCGGCGTGGGTCGGACGGGGACGTTCATCGCTCTGGACCGCCTCATGCAGCTCATCAGAGAACACGAGTTCGCCGACATCCTGGGGATGGTGTCAGAGATGAGGTCGCACCGCCTGTCCATGGTCCAGACTGAGGTCAGCGCGCACACACACACACACACACACACACACACACACACAGCCCTATGGTTCTCTGAAGGTTTGTTGATGGTTTGTTGTTGGTTTGCAGGAGCAGTACGTCTTCATCCATCAGTGCGTCCTCCTCATGTGGCAGAAGAAGAAGCAGCAGTCCATCACCTCTGACGTCATCTACGAGAACGCCAGCAAGACATAATGACGACGGCTCCTCCAGACGTGAGTCAGCTGACCAGCCTGCTCCACGTCCAATCAGGAGCCGCGAATTTATGCTTATGAATAATTAACTTTTACATGACTGAGACGTTGCACGCCAGTTTGTTGAAGCCTGCTTCTGATTGGCTGCTTGGTGACATCCCCTCTCGTGGTCTTGCAGGCTGCGAACACGCCCGACCTCCAGAGCTTCAGGCATCCATTCTGTGCAGACGAAGACGCTTCATCATCCAATCAACAAAGCGCGGGATGGATCCGCCTTACGGAGCCTTCACTGACTGACCCACATGTTGAACCACAAACCCCGCCCTCTGAACCGGACTGATTCACGTCAACGTGGGGTGGGAGGAGTCGGAGGAGCGTCAACGAGCTCCGTGCTGTGATTGGATGTCTACACTGTGTCCGTCCTCGTTCAGACGACGTGAGGCGACGAGTCGGTGGAGCCGAGTCGGCAGTTTTTCATTTGGACTTTTAAGTTTTGATCTCAGGAGTCGCTGAAAAAACCAGCAAGCACACCGGCCTCTTCCTCTGCTTCAAACGTTCTTCATCCGTTAGTTTAGCGTTCATTCATCGTTAGCTCGCCGCTGAGCAGCGTGCAGCTTTCCTGGCTCACCGTGACACTGCCAAACGTTACCGCAACGTTTAAATAACTACAAACACCAACACGCTAACCGACTGCCAGGACTGCTGCACAGATCAAACCCAGCAAGCATTCGACGGACGGACGGACGACGAGCACAAACTTCACGTTCGGGCCGATGAAGCTGATTTTTAATCGACTCGTTAGCTGCTGTTTTTTTAATTATTCACAGATTCTGAACTTCAAGAGCTCGTCCGGTCGCAGACGCCCTCAAACTTTGGTACAGAACATTTCGTGGCCACGTCACCCCGTCAAGGAATCTGGTCCAAGTCATTTAAAATGCTTCTAGTTTGGTTCTGGTTCTGGTTCCGGTGCTGCTCGACACCAAACAGGCGGCGTCTGAACTTTTGATCCCGTCCATGAAATCGGGCGTCTGAATGTTTGTTGGGTCTGCAGACGGACTGAAGGTCGACAGCTGAAGGATGACCGCCTTCCCGTGGAAACTCGAGTGCCTCACACCGCCGCTCCGTTCTGTCGGGTCGGGTCGGGTCGGGCCTGCTGGAGGCCGTTTAGACGCTAGCCATGGTTGTAGAGCTGTAGTTTGTATTTGCACTGAGGCTTCGGCGCTGCCCGGCCCGTCCTGCACCTTTTAAAGTTTGTGATGTCACATCCTGTTTGGACACGAACAGCAGAGGAACGGATCAGACTGATGAACTGCCAGAACCACGAGAATCTGTCCAGATATCCAGTTTCCTTTCATGACACTGAGTTTGGAAAAAGACTGAAAATATATCGGCTCAGTGCTGGACCGAGTTGAGCCGAGCCGGATCACAAACAGAATGAAACGTATCAGGATCAAACATCCAAAAAAACCTTTGAAATGTTTTAACTTCATTGATTTTGTTTCAGCGCCTGAAATAAAAAAAATGACATCAAATTTTATTTAACAAATTTTACTGGCACAGAAAGTTTGTTTGACGTCTTCAGAGTTTTAACGTGATTCTTAAAAAACATTCATTTGAAATCTGTTGGGAACATTCAAAAAACTTGGAGATCATTTTCAAGTTTCTGGGCGTTGAAACAAAATCATCGCTTACGGAAACGTAAACTCTGAGGCCGCGTCTCGGCCAACGTCTGAAACTCGACAGCTGTACAGAAACGTGTCGCGAAGCCTTTTTGTGCTCGTTATCACATCAAATTAATTCATTGAATTTTTTGCTAGTTTTTTTTCTAATGAACTTTTGACTTGAAGGGCAAAAGAAACTTTTCTCACTTCCTCGATGACGTTAGAGAATGTGAACAGACGAGCGACGGCGACCTCAGTCACGCTTTACACTACAGGAAGTACAAGGGTGTCGTCAAAGTAAGAGCCGACAGGCCGACGGACACGTTAAAGGTTTTAATTTGGTAGTGAACCTTGAATCTTAAAATTGAATAAAGTGCCAACAAATCTAAAATGCATCGAATACTTTAACAAGAAAATTCATATCATGACCAAGACCAGACAGAGTCTATCAAATCTGAGATGAGTCTTGGAGTCTTGAGATCAAGTTAAACTGTCTTTAAGACCTTTGAAACGATCTGGTCTAGAACTTTGAAAGCTGCTCCTGACGTCTGGTTGTTACTTTGACGCGCTCGTATTCAGTCTGTAAAAACTCAAACTGTCCGAGATGAATGAATGTGTCGTCGGACGCTTCAGTGTTTGTTGTAAAATGATTCGTCATTGTGGCCTTGTGGTTCAAACACCTGAAGTCTTTTACCTGTTGGTCGGTTCGCTCGCCGCTCGGTCTGAAATCATCTCACGGTTAGAGATCCGACGTACTGTACATACTACTACTGCGTAACTTCTGTTTCTACTCGTCATGACGAAGTAATTCTTGTGAAAGTTGCTTTAGAGGTTTGTTTTTTAAAGTTGTTGTTTATGTGAATCATCATTCCCGGAGCCAGAAGTTAAACTCTCATCATGACGACACTTCTCGGAAACGTCGCAGACGTGACGAGAACTCGTCGCACTTTGGTACGACCGTCGTAAAAAGATGGAAGCTGCCAGACGGCGTGGCGACGGCGTCCGGACGCTCAGCACTGTACACTTCTACAATTCTTTCTTCTTCGTGTTCGTCCAGTCCAACTTGTACGTCATTGGTGCCATTTTGTGCATTGTGTCACTTAAAATTTGAGCGATGATCCCGAACACGGATCTGTCACAGAGTTTTAATGTGTGTGTGTGTTGGAACAAATAAAATGTTGCAGTTTGTCCTGTTTGACTTTCTGTCTACAGAAATGTGTGTGAAGGTCGTCCAAGAAAACGCCTTCACGGACACAACCGAGTACAGATTTAACTCTTTACACACACACACACACACACACACAACCTCTGAGTTGATTTAGAGGTCGATTTTAAATTTTAAATTCCAGTCGCAGATCTGATAATCGTCTGTAAAACTGTAAAAAACAAACTTCCACCTGTTACCTATAAAAACATAAAGTTAGAACATAAACATTATGACAAAGTCTGATCAAACACTCCATAACACTCACAATCCGTAACACTCTGTAACACTTTAACACTGTGTAACACTCCGTAACACTCTAACACTGTGTAACACTCCATAACACTCACAATCCGTAACACTCTAACACTGTGTAACACTGTGTAACACTCCGTAACACTGTAACACTAACACTCCGTAACAATCCGTAACACTCTAACACTGTGTAACACTGTGTAACACTCCGTAACACTCTAACTCTGTGTAACACTGTGTAACACTCCGTAACACTGTAACACTAACACTCCGTAACAATCCGTAACACTCTAACACTGTGTAACACTCCGTAACACTCTAACACTGTGTAACACTCTAACACTCCGTAACACTCTAACACTGTGTAACACACCGTAACACTCCGTAACACTCTAACACTCTGTAACACTGTGTAACAATCCGTAACACTCCGTAACACTAACACTGTGTAACACTCTAACACTGTGTAACACTAACACTCCGTAACAATCCGTAACACTCTAACACTGTGTAACACTCCGTAACACTCTAACACTGTGTAACACTCTAACACTCCATAACACTCTAACACTCTGTAACACTGTGTAACAATCAGTAACACTCCGTAACACTCTAACACTGTGTAACAATCAGTAACACTGTGTAACACTCTAACACCCCGTAACACTAACACTGTGTAACAATCAGTAACACTCTAACACTCCGTAACACTCTAACACTGTGTAACACTCCACTGTGCCCAAAGCTTTTGTTACAATCTCTCCCCACCTTCCACCGCTCAGCTCTGCGTCAGTTTCCACAAAGCAGCTCGAGCTGACAGGAAGCCAGACACAAACAGCATAGAGAAGCCGCTGGATTTTCAAAATAAAATGCCCCACGCAAAGTGCCGTTGGTAAAAACAGACAAAAGAGAAACAAATGAAATACATAGCATGTTTACAATGTAGAAGCATATTTAGAAGAACGTGAACCAGGAAAATGACCAAATCTGAGCAAGTGAACAGTCTGAACGCCTCCGAAACACATTTTTAACAAACTGCTGCGTCGTAACGGACAGACTGGGAGTTAGCTGCTGAAGCTAACGTAACTTAGCTCAAATGTTCAAACCTCTGTCCATTTATAACCAGCAATTTAAGGTTCAAACTATAGTTATGATTTATAATTATGATTGAGACAAATCTGAATATGGCAGCACCTCTGTTCACCTCAAAGCTTCTGTTAAATGTCTGAACCAGTAAAAAGTCGTTGACGTGATTTGATTGTAAATGTTTTATTCAGCAGATTTGAATGGAAAAAGGCACCATGAAAACTAAAAACATACAAATGCATTTCTGTCTAACGCTGCGCTCTGATTGGCTTCTCGAGGACGCGCCACTAAATACACAAACGTTACGCAAACGTTCTCCTTAACAAACTACTCAGCTTTAATCAGCAGTTAACACAGTGTGTGCTACAGGTCGACGCGGAAATCAATGAATCAATCGATACAATCAACGAGCCACAGTGAGTCCTGATCTTTACACCTCTTATATACGAACATTTAACGTTCAGCTAATCAAACTGATCAGAAAACATCATGTGTGTCATTTATGCTGACTGATGTTTGTATGTAACGTTTTGTCAACGTTCTCCTAAACACGACGTTTACAGACGTGCAGTTTACCGTAAAATCTCAAAAACACGGAAAAAACTGTCCATGATGAAATAATGAAAATGATTTAAAATAAAATTACAGACCTCGTTTAGAGAATTTACGGTAAACAGAAAAACAGTTTTTTGTGAACTTCCTGAAGTGCTGAGTCATATTTGTTAGCAGAACAACAGTTTGAGCTAACGAAGCTTCATAAAAACAAAACTAAGACTAAGACAAATCTCATCAGCCAGCTTCTTCGTTACAATCATCATGTGCCACCAACAGCAGTTCCTCTACATCCAGGTTTTAGACAGTCTGCAGGACGTCTCAGAGACTACGTCCAGGTTTTAGGCAGTCTGCAGGGACGTCTCAGAGACTACGTCCAGGTTTTAGGCAGTCTGCGGGACGTCTCAGAGACTACGTCCAGATTTTAGACAGTCTGAAGGACGTCTCAGAGACTACGTCCAGGTTTTAGACAGTCTGAAGGACGTCTCAGAGACTACGTCCAGGTTTTAGACAGTCTCGGTTCATTAGCATGAAGCTTCCTGTCGCTCTGCGTAACAAACGTTACGGCGTGGACGTGAGGTTACCTGTCGCAGTGGCTGGAGCCTGAAAACATTCATGGTGTTTAAGGTGGATACATTCATTTGACCTGTTAATTCATCATTCCACCTTAAAAACAGAAATATTTAATTAATTAATTAATAAAGATTTTTGTTTGAATCAAATGAAAGAGTTCCAGTCGATCAGTTCTCTGAACGTTTATATAACGTTATTTAAACAAAGATTAAACTATGAATATAATTTTAATTACAGAATCAACGTTTGTCGTCACATCGAGTCACAGAGTTCAACATTAACTAAATTTATGAAGCTAAATTAAATCTTCACACTAATTATGATTTTTTATGATCAGCTGATTATTTATAATTTTCATGTTGGAGCCAAAACAAACTCAGATTTGGAGATGTGGCGCCACCTGCTGCTCGTCTGATTTTCAGTCGAGGTTCGTTAGTTTGATTTATTTTAATGACTTATTCAGACTTCAGAGAAACTCTCTGTGACGACGTCTGAGACTCAAACTGGAGCCGGTCCGTCCGTTCTGACAATACTGAGAGGTTTACTTTGGACAAGCAGACAGAACCACAGACACACAGTTCAGGTGAACTTCATGGCAGAACCTCTCTGACATGTCGGACCGGTTCTACGGAGGAGACGAGCTGAGGAGTTCCTGTCTGCGACGCATGATCTCCACAAACTTGGCGTAGTCCGCCGCCGCCTGAGGATGAAAACAGCAGGCTGCAATGTGAGGAGATATAATGACAGTAAAGGAGGGAGGAGGGAAGGGAAAGAGGCAAGGAGGGAGGGAGGGGAGAAGGATGGAGGACTGGAGCTCAATGGGTGCTGCCTTCGTCAAAAGACTCCACCCCTGAGTCACAGGTACTGGCTGCCAGTTTCTCCTGCCGCCTCCTCATGATCTCCTGAAGCTCCGCGCCTGAACTCTTCTGAAGGAGGAGAGGAGAGGAGAGGAGAGGAGACAAGGAGAGGAAGGGAGTGAGGGAGGGAGGAAGCAGAGACAAACAGCTGGTTAGACGTCAAACATCGATGTGAATCTTCGTCTGAAGCGTGGCGGCGTTGAAGCGCGGCGTTGGATCTACGGAGCGTCAGCGAGGTCGTCGACTCTTCTGGTGACGCTCGCTGGAGCCGGACTGAGCATGTGCAGGAAAATATCTAGCATGAGTCAGCTGGTTCAGGAAGGAGGCATGCTGGGAAACTGAGTATGACTAAACCTGGTCACACAAACATCTGTCACATGACCAAAAATATGAACCAATGAAAACAGAGTTTGAACTCAGGATGGTCACGTGACCTTCATCATCACAATTTTAACGCTGAAGATTAAATTAAACTTTGAAACATGACGGAGCAGAAATTTAATTAAAACTTAATTTAATTCAAATTAAAACTTAATTCAAATTAAAGCCTGATTTTTCTCTGTTGTCATGGTAACTGTTTCTCTGTGGCCATGTTGGAACAGCGATTAGCCGCCCGCTAATTAATGCTAAGCTAACACACAGAGGAGATCTACTTCCTGGTCCCTAAAGGAAGGGGCGGGGTCAGAGGGCAACAGGAAGTGGAGCGTTGACGCGTTTAAGGTGGACTGACTGGCGCTACCTTAAAACGCTGCTGTGTGAAAACACCTTGCTCTGATGGCCAGAGACAGGAAGTGATGTCACAAGGTGTTTAAGTGTCCGAGTCAAAATGAGATGTTGGTCAGGTCATCGACCCAAAGAGGCTTTTTGGTTTTGTCCAGTCCGATTGTGGTTCTGATGATGTCACTTCCTGTAACTCTGGCCCACAGAGCGAGGCGTCGGCGTGTTCATGAGTTCGATACCTTCAGGAAGAGGAAACAGACTCAGAAGATCAAAGAGGGGTCAGAAGAAAACCTGCAGGTGGAAACAGACCACAGACCAGACCGTGCCACAACTTAAGACTGAAGACCAGACCCTGAGACACACTGCAGACTGACCAGGACCAGACCAGGACCAGACCAGGACCAAGACTAAGACCAGATCAGGACCAGGACCAGATCAGACCTGCAGCTTCCACACAAAGTCAGTTTGCTTGTTGATGAACCAATCGGCTGCTTGCAAGAGGTCTAACCTTCATGCAACCTTCATGCAACCTTCATACAACCTCTACATCATCATCTAACAGTGTAAACGTCATTTCCTCCAAAATAATCCTTTCAAAATAAAACATGAAGAACACAATGTCAGATATGAAGCTGTCTCTGTGACATCACAGTGACCTCTGACACCACAGTGACCTCTGACACTCACCTCCAGCGCCGCCTTCTGGACGGTGACCTGGCTGAAGACTCGAGCTCCGTCGTCGGGACAAACCGTCTTCAGCTCATCTTTGTTCAGAGAAAACAGCTGAGCGCCGGTCAGCACGCCGAGACTGGTGATGGTCCTGTACAGAGGACAGAGGAGACAGAGAGGACAGAGGAGAGGACAGAGGAGACAGAGAGGACAGAGGAGAGGACAGAGGAGACAGAGAGGACAGAGGAGACAGAGAGGACAGAGGAGAGGACAGAGGAGACAGAGAGGACAGAGGAGACAGAGAGGACAGAGGAGACAGAGGAGAGGACAGAGAGGACAGAGGACAGGTCTTAGTCAGTCTCACAGTGCGATGTCCTGTCCTGTGTCTCTGTCCGTCCACAGACACTCACACTGGACTGAAGCCTTTGGCCTCCAGCCACGCTCTGACGTCGTCCGGTGTCGAGTCGTACGTGATGCTGACGGGCGGTACGCCGCTGCTGCCGCCGCCGCCTCGAGAAGGAACCTGAATCTTCTTCTGAGCGCTGCGACCCAAAGTCAGTCTGTGCATCAGCTCGTCCTGGACTTCCTCCATGTTGGACTTCCTGCCTGCAGGACGGACGGGACAAACCACATGACGTATTTTCGTGACATTGTGACTTTCAAACGAGGCGTCAAACGTCTTTTCTGGACTCACGGTTTCCGGGTGCTGGCCTCTGGTTGCCGTGGTCTCTCATGGCGACGCTGCCGTTGTCGCTGGACGTCGTGCTGTTCTGCCGGCTCACCTGGCTGCTCACCTGGCCACTGCTGCCGGCGGCCGGCTTGGCGGGCTCGGCAGCTGGAGGAGGCAGCGGTGGCGTGGGGAGCCTGGCGGGGGCTGGAGGGGGCGGCGTCGGAGCCGGAGGCATCGGTGTCGCTGCTGGTTTAGTCTGCTTCTGAGAGGGACAGGAAGTCAGAGACTGTGTGAGCATGGACAGGAAACCTCCAAAATAAAGCGTCTAATATTTCAAGTTGATCGTTACCTCGTTTAACTCGCCCAGTAATTGCTGGAAACAGGAAATGAAACATAAAAATGGAGGAAATAAAATGATGAAACAAAAAAATGTTCGAGTTACTTCAAACTGAGACGAACTTTAAGTCGACTAAACACAGAAAGCTCCGGAAGGAACAGTCTGACACCACAGGATACACTTAGCTTAGCATAAACACTTGGAACAGAGGGAAACTGTTAGCCTGTACAGCTACAAACGTGAGCGAAAAACGAGAGTTAGCTCATTAATAATAATTAATTTTCATTGCTAACTGGTGTTATTGGTGTGTGTGTGTGTGTGTGTGCGTGCGTGTGTGTGTGTGTGTGGGGGGGGGGGGGGGGGGGTTACCTAGCTTAGCACAAAGACAGGAAGCAGAGGGGAAGTGCTAGCTGTAGCTGTAGTAATTTATTTTTCCAACGTTGTAGTTAAAAATAAGATATGTTTAGCCTAGCTTAGCACAAACACTGGAAGCAGAGGGAAACTGTTAGCCTAGCTGCATCAAATGATAAACATCATGTCTGTTTGTTTGTGTAGAAATATAAATGTGATGTTTGTAGCAGCGGTTAGCATTGAAGCTATCTGCTGACCAATCAGAATGTGAGACTGTTCCTTTAAGGTTCATTTAAGGTTCACAGCAAACGTTAGACTAACACACTCGTCACGACTCGTCCTACCTTGAACAACTCAAACTCCTTCTTTGGCATCATAAGCTTTAATAATTCAAAATAAAAACAGATGAGCGCAGGTGAGACAGTGATGTCATGAGGCTGGTCAGGTGACTGATGATGTCACACACACACAGATCCACAGGTGTGTTTACCTGTATGGTGTGGCTGTAGATTGGCTCTCCTCTGCCCGTGATGTCCACCGCTTTGGTGACCTCCAGGATGTTGTTTGGCACGTAGCCGCACGCGCCGCAGCCATTACGAACCTTCCACCACTGCTTCCTGTCGTCCAGAACCTGACAGACGAGTCTCAGGGATTAGACGACAACTCAAGACTTCAATTAGTCTGAAATGTATTTTATGAATATTTCATTAGGTTACCTCGACGACCTCGTCTTTCAGCACAGACAGCTCCGTGTTGTTTCTCGCTACAAAGTCGTATTTAGATTTGGCAAACAGTTTCGATTGGCCTCTGCTGTCCACGTTGAAGCTCCTGAAATACATCAACCAATCACAGCGTGTCTAATCAACCAATCACAGCATCACAAATTATAACGAACAGAAACACTTTGTAGAATCAGAATTTAGATTTCTGATGAAAATATTTGACAATTCACTTTAACAGAAAATAAAACTAAACATTCTCAAAAGCGGCGTTTAGCTCAGCAGCCGCCGCGGGGGCGCAGGTTCGAATCCCGACCTGTGTGGCCCTTTCCCACATGTCATTCCTCATCTCTCTCCCCACATTTCCTGTCACTCTGCAGCTGTCTATAAATTATTTGAAAAAAAAAACAAAAAACAATTTCAAATAAATCAATTATATAAAAATAATATTTGGCGCTCTGAAACGTTCCCATGACGTTCTCAATGTTTTACCGCCGTGGAGAAATGTCCCGACTTCAAATCAACGAGAGAAAAATGAAATTTAAAGAAAGAAAAAGAAAAAATGAAGTTTGATGATTTTCACATCAAATCAGAGAAGAAAAGAAATTATTATTAATTAATGAGTCAGGACGAAGAAGAAGATTTATATGGAGGGCAAAACGTTCATCTTTAAATAAAGTGAATAAATATTCAATTTAAAAAAAACAAACAGAAAAACTGTTTATGTTGTTCATTTCAGAGTCACGTTTGGTCCTCCGTAGCTTCGTAGTGGCGGTAAACGGCAGGTCAGGGATCAGTTCTCCACGGCGTCATGTGACCTCAGAGTTACCGGTCTAAGCGGCAGCTGACAGCCTGTTTGAATGCGGCCATGGCCGCGTCCTGATCCAGGATCTGCATGCGTTTGTAGGAGTTGGCGAAGGCGTACCCGTCTGCAGGAGGAAACTGCTGCACCGCCACCGCCGGCTGCACACACAAACAGGAAGTCAGTCAAACATCAGAGACGTGTTGGAGTCATTCAGGAGGAAGTGATGCGTGGCGGGACACACCTCCTGCATCAGCCTGCTCCTCAGCTCTTCCTGTCTCTGGAGCTCAGCGTTGGCGAGCTGAGTCAGCTCCTGCTCTCTGGACGGAATCGCCGCCGCCAACGCCGGAGGCTCCCAGCCGTCACGGAACCTCAGTGGACACGGAGGGAAGTAATGATCCTTCGGCCACTCCAGCCTGCAGACAGGTGAGCACAGACAGGTGAGCACAGACAGGTCAGACAGTGAGGCATCATGGGACGTTTGGAACCACTACAAAACGTCGATTTAATGTTTGATTAGACAATGAGGTCACAGTGTTGTGTGTGTCTCACCTGCACTTGGTCCAGCCGTCTCCCAGAGTCACCCACACGTGTCTCTCCTCCGGCGTCCCCGAGCCGTGCAGGAAGTCGATCGCCTCTCGAGTCAACAGAGGAACGACGACACTACGAGCAAGATCAACACTGCCAGACGCCTGGATCACCTGAGGACAGGACGACGAGGACGAGGACAGGAGGACAGAAATCTAATTAATGAATTAATGAAATCAAATGTAAATAAACGAAGCGTTCAAAGAGTTCTGACCATCCTGAGCGGGTTGAACAGGAAGTGGAGCAGGTCCACGGCGCTCGGGTTCTGGATGTGATCCTTCAGTTTGCCCTGCACAGATCACAGATACATAAGAACATAAAAATAACGTTTCATTAACGTTTGATTGGTCCATCGGAGGCAGCGGCGTACCAGCTGGTTAAAGGCGTGTTTGAACTTCTGCAGACAGTCCACGAATTCTTCTTCACCTGGAGGTTTGGAGCGCAGAGTGAGGACGCCCTCTGGTGGACATGAAGAAGAAGACATAAACAAAGAGCTGCACACATAATATGTAACAAACATTATACAAACATTCAACAAACGTCTAACAAGCATTTAACCTCAATAACCTATTAAACTTCCTTCTTGTGTATTTTTTAGAATCCTGATGAAATTAAACTGAATGTTTGAACACACGTGTAAATTAGGGTTTTCACATGTTGGGTGTTCGATATGAATTCCTGTTCTTTGTTTTGTCGTTTAAAAGGTTTTCTTCACAGAGCGGCTCCCCGTCTCACCTCCTGGACCTTTTTTCTTGCCCTTCTTGATCTTCTTCCTCTTGGAGAGCTCGTTAAATGCCTCGGCAGCCTTCTGAAGTTTGGTGACGAAGAACTCTATGTCGTCAAGGATGTGGTTCAGGATTTGCTGCAGAGAGAAGTTTGTTTCACCTTCACGTCTTTAATGATTAAACTAAAGCAAACAGAGCAGAGGTCAGTGTTCCTCAGCGCTCTGCTTTATTTATGTAAGCAGATTTTCCTCAAAGCTTCCTGAAAAAACAGATTCAATCAAACGGCGTCGTCCAATCAGCTTAAAGATTTAAACTGCAGCTGCTCTCAGATCAGAAACACTGAATACAGACTCACCACGTCCCGGTCCACTCGAGCCACCGTCATCTCCACCGGCCCGTCCTCCTCCGACAGCAGCTTCTCATCTGCAAGCAGCAGAATCATCAATAACCAATCAATAACCTATCAATAATGCTCAATAACCAATCATATTATATTAACCATTCAATAATATTTAGTCATGTTTTAGCAGGTTAGCATTCAAATGTTTGATATGACATCACTCACATTCTTGCTGTTCATTGGTCCACGCTGACCAGGCGGCCGCTCGACTCTTCACGTCCACCTGATTGGATGATTCCGGCGGTTCAGGGGCGGGAGCTGCAGGGGGAGGCGGGATGATCCCGTCACTCTTCAGGATCATTCTGCAGACACAGGGATAGGTCGGCCAATCAGGTGATAGCGTGATAACGCGACCTCTGAGTGTCTGATGGTGATTGGTTCTTACTTGAGCGCCTCCGGTCTCTTCTTCACTTTCCCACCTTTGGCATCGATCATGGCACTTTCTACGTCTGCGTGGATCAGACTCGCCTGAGGAGACACCAACAGACAGACAGACGGACACGTTAAAGTTCAGACAGACAGACGGACATGTTAAAGTTCAGACAGACAGACGGACACGTTAAAGTTCAGACAGACAGACGGACACGTTAAAGTTCAGACAGACGGACACGTTAAAGTTCAGACAGACAGACGGACACGTTAAAGTTCAGACAGACGGACACGTTAAAGTTCAGACAGACGGACGGACACGTTAAAGTTCAGACAGACGGACGGACACGTTAAAGTTCAGACAGACAGACGGACACGTTAAAGTTCAGACAGACGGACACGTTAAAGTTCAGACAGACAGACGGACACGTTAAAGTTCAGACAGACGGACACGTTAAAGTTCAGACAGACAGACGGACACGTTAAAGTTCAGACAGACGGACACGTTAAAGTTCAGACAGACAGACGGACACGTTAAAGTTCAGACAGACAGATGGACACGTTAAAGTTCAGACAGACGGACGGACACGTTAAAGTTCAGACAGACGGACGGACACGTTAAAGTTCAGACAGACAGACGGACACGTTAAAGTTCAGACAGACGGACACGTTAAAGTTCAGACAGACAGACGGACACGTTAAAGTTCACACAGACAGACGGACACGTTAAAGTTCAGACAGACGGACACGTTAGAGTTCAGATAGACAGACGGACACGTTAGAGTTCAGACAGACGGACACGTTAGAGTTCAGACAGACGGACGGACACGTTAAAGTTCAGACAGACAGACGGACACGTTAAAGTTCAGACAGACAGACGGACACGTTAAACCATATAGAATGGTCTGGAGGAGGTTCCAGGGGTCTCACTCCTGTTGCTATGGTTACCTACAGTTTGATGTGACCAATCACAGGCTTTGTTTACCTTGATGTCGTCACACTGGAACAGGTGGAGGTCGGGTTTGTTCTGACCCGAGTCTTTACACACCAGTGCCAGGATGGAGTCGTAGCTGCAGGCGTTCATCACGGCCTGGCAGTGCTGGATCGATCCGATGGGGAAGTTCTCCAGCTCGTTCTGAAAGTTCAGATGGTTTCATGCAGTGACGTAGAAATATTCATATGTGTTCGACCTTCGGACCTGTCGGCGTCGCCTCACCTTGGTCTCCTGATCGATCAGACTCACACTCTTGTCCTCCACCTGCAGCAGCATCTCCTGAGTCCACACCTTCCCTTTAGCGTCCAGCAGGCGGAGACGTCGGATCCCGTCGTCCACCGTGATCATCCCGTCTTTGCGGTCCAGCACGAACGAGGTCAGGTGCTGAGGACGACAACAATAGTCAGCTGATCGTGAGGAGATGAAATGTCCTGACCAATCAGGATCTGACTACAGTGTTGCTATGTAAAACAGAGTTCTGGTCTCACTTCCACATGGTACTGCGACGTGTCTGTCAGACTGTTGATGCTGGTTTTGGTGAAGTGTTTCCGTTGTTCTGAAGGAGAGAGCACAACAGTTAATCACCAGTCACTTTGGTTTGGGTTTCACCTGGTACCAGCCAGTCCCATCAGGGCCCAGGAGGTCCCAGCTGGTACTGATTTGTTATCCAGGCCTGGTCGTGGTCCAGATCTTTGTAGAGGACTCCTGATCTTGCCTCGCCCTACCTTGGTCCTGGTCTTGTCTCAGTCTCAGTCCAAACCAGCTCAAACTTGATTGGTTGACTCAGACTACAAACAGGAAGTTCAGAATTGGTTCACAGAGATCTGGAGTTTTGGAACCAAAGAACTGATCCGGTTCTTTGCATGATCTGATGTCAGATGAACAGAACCACATCATCTGCAAACACACACGCACGCGCACACACACACACACACACACACACGACCACTGTGGGACTGTTGTTGAATAATTAATTAGAATAATTAAAAGAGTTTAATGAACAGGTTGATTTTCAGTCCCACACGTCGTCTGACCTCAGAGAAACAACACAGCTCTTATTTTGGTAGTCTTGTAGTTTGTTATATTCTTCCTGTTGAAGCTGAACACAGGAAGAGGAAACTCGATCACAGCTACCAAAATAAGAGTTTAAGAGATTCAAACGTGTCGCTCGGCTCACTTTGACTTTTCTTTTTATGTTTGGCCGACGAGTGCAGGAAGTAGATTTCATCTGATCCTGTTCAAACCAGACACAAAACATTCAGCTCTGCTTCTGATTGGCCCAGAGAGAGACAACAGGGCAGCCAATCAGCTGTGAGATCATGATGAACTGTAAACAGGCTGAGACTCACCGTACAGAGCTTTGGCACTGGACTTGGCTTTGGGAGGGTCAGAAGACTGAGAGTCATGGCCGCTGAGAGAGAGACAGGTACAGACAGACAGACAGACAGACAGACGGACAGAGAGACAGGTTTGCAGTTGGTATATTAATCTGTCATCTGTTTTGCTGAATCTGATGATCTGATAGGTCGTCGGGTTAATGAATCCTGATAGGATGAATATTTTCACTTCCTGTTGCTGTCCTCCTCGCTGACCTCAGACCAGTGTCACTGGTCGTCTCTGAACAGGAAGTACAGCATTTCCTGTTTCCTGTCGGACAGCTCGAGTGTCGCTGACTCGACACTTCAACACATTCGCACTTTGTGACTCATTAATAATTAACATAATTGATTCACACTGATCAGAGAGCAGGACGATACAGGAAACAGGAAGTCACATGTACATGTCATTATGTCATGCTAAGAGGCTAAAGCTAACACTATTGGAGATGATGTCATTAATGATCCATACTGAGCATGTGCAGAGAGATGACTGACTCATTAGCTTTAATTATCAGCTGTTTGATGTGAGGTGGTGACATCATGTTCATCACGTCTGCAGTACAGACACACACGTGACACACGTGTTGACATGTAGCAACTTAGCTAACGTTAGCAAAAGTGGCATTGAATGCTACCTTTGCTAATGCTAGTGTTTGTCCCGCTGGCCCCGCCCACAGGTTCACACCCAGCCAATAGACTTTGAGATGATGTCAGATTTTTTTCAGCTCAATGAATTCAAAGAAAAACAAAAACTTCCATCAGGAAATTTGACAGTTCAGAGAATTTTTTCACTTTTTGTCACTTTGCAGATCACGACTCAAACTAAATTCATTCCGCACTCTGATTGGTCGACACCACAGAAAGAGCCATGGCTCAGAGAGACGGACCAACCAGCTGAGTGGGTCATTGACTGGATCGGGCCCTGGATCGGGCCCTGGATCGGGCCCTGCTCTCCTCTCACTGACCTCGTTGTCTGTAGCCTGAAGCCTTGTTAGCTCTGAAATTAGCACAGCTGATTAAATAAGTGGATCAATTAGCATGAGAGTGGAGCGGGTTCAGGTTTCACTGGGTCACTGTTCCGGGTCCAGAACGGAAACACCAGGATCAGGTTCAGGGTCAAACATGTGCTTCCTGTGGGCGTCGTCTTAAACACTGAGTGACCGCACACGCTCAGTGTGAAGCTGCTTTAACTGACAACCTGCAGACGCTAACGAGACGCGACTCAAGTTTCCATTAAACATTTATTCAACGCTTTCTTAGAACACTGGAACAACCAAGCTGCAACAAAACTCAACTTCTGGAGCCGAGACAGACTCTGGACACACCTGACACCTGACAGAGACACACCACACCTTTAATTAACCCTTAACTTACCTTGAAAACACTAAAACACCTTAAAATAACCCTTAACTTATGCATGTTAACCTACAAAGAAGCTAATGTGGCTAACGAGTGTTGTGATGATGTCATACTGACTTGATCTGTGAGCTGTAGGAGGCGAAGACGCCCGAGGCGAGAGCTGGACTTTCATATCCGTTCATCCTGCTTCACAGTGGACAGTCAGCTGCAACAACACAGAGAGATGACGTCATCATCATCAGTGACATCATCATCATGAGAGCAAAGCCGCCAGTCAGCTGATGTTTGTTATGTAAAGTAATGTAATCAGAAGAAATAGTCAAGTACAGCTGAACATATTTAACACAGTAGGATTACACTTGGTCTGATCAGTCTTTTTAGTTCTGAGGTTCTGACCCGTCCTGGTCCAGTTCCACTTTCAGCCTGTGTCATCAGGAACAAACACTTCCTGTGGAGCGTCTGAAAAGAGACGACGTCAACACAAAAGAGTCTCCAAGGAGATTTATGAGTGTGTGTGTGACCACACACACACACACACACACACACACACACACACACACACACACACACACACACTGTATGTACAAAACACATGTGATTACTTTTCCCAGGACTCCGTGTTTCATTTAGCTCAGACTCCATTTTGGACTCTGTCTCCATGACGACAAGATGTCAGTGATGTATACTCCTCTGAGACGGACAGCCTGTGAGGCGACGCTCGGGGAGGAACGAGCTCAGGAACACGTTCAGACATGTCTGTTCACACGCCTGACCATGTAGCACCTGTAACACGCATGTTCATATAACACGCATGATGATATGTTGTTGTGTAGAGAACATTTCTGTAACTCAAAGTAAATGTATGGATTCACATTCATACATGACATCAGAGTTTATAATATTAGCATGAGAACATGCTAATTTGCATATGTTAATGATCTAATCATGAAATAAACTAGTGACCTGTGTGATTGGTGGAAACGGTGCTACCATCAGAGCCAACGTCCTAGACAACTTCCTTCAATTTGTTAATTAATTTATTTATATGACATGTTTGTTCTGTGACAGAGGACAGAGGAAAGGACAGAGGAAAGGACAGAGGAGAAGTTTTAGACTCTTTAGATTTCTGCCCTCAAACAGGAAGTGTTAAATCACTGTTTAAATGATTTATTATGAACTAAACTGTCCAAATAAACGTTGAGTGTGTCTGACTGTGGCCTTGTCGTGCCCATACATTAAAAAGCTGTCAGCATCTGCTGCTTGTTTCACACAGGCAGGCTTGAGGTTGCCAAGCAGTAACATCGCTGCGTAGCCCACGAATGTTCCTACGTTTCTATGTAGAAATTATTTCTGTGGAGTGACATTTGTGGCCACGAGAGCCGTTTGCAAATGTATTTTCTGACAGATGTTTCTCTCCCTCTCCACTCGAGCTCTGGAACATTCTACCAATACACACCCATTGTAAACTCTGGCCTGGTTTCTGGTGAAACTCTGAGTAAAGTCACATACAACATACACATACAAGTCACTGTGATGACCACAGGGGTCAAAGGTCAGAGCTGTTGTTGAATTAATGAGCGTTTGTTAAGGGACAACACTTTCTGTTTGACTGAGGCATGCTGGGAATTCACCTCAGATCAACTGTTTCAACAACACAGACCAGCGTGATGCCTTCACTGTCTGTGGATCCGATTGTGATGCATTCACTGTCTTTTCTCTTATCGTCAGTTGCCGTGACGACGCTGTGCTTTGTGTGACAGACACTCACATACTGAGGCGGGCGGTGAGGCGTTTCCATGGTAACGCAGCCCTCCACCATCCGCAGCGAGGACTGAGCTGAGATCAGTCCGAGTGTTTGACATCAGATAAACGGAGGTCATGTGACGTGCGCCACCTCTGATGTCACAGAGTAAACACAGCAGAGGACAAACCTTGAGCTGTAACAGTCACAGGTCTGAAACCAGTGTCAACACTTAGCAAGACCAGCTAATGTTAGCATAGAAAAAGAGCCTGCTAACGTCAACAACGACCGGCGCCCATGACAACAAGTCAAAGTCAAAGCGTCACATTTATTTACTTATTGTGGGTTTAGCTGGATAACGTTAGCTTGTTAGCCAACAAATCAAACAAAACTGATAAGCGTGATGGAGCCAGGAGCTAACGTGCTAACTGTGACTGAAGCTAAGCTAAGGGTTAGCTGGCTGGCATTTCACAGTAAAACTGAGCTGTGACATCACACCTGAAAAAAAAAACAATACTAATAAATCACTAATCGTGTTTGAAACGCTGCGTGCAGGACGCAGCGTCCTGGTCAAACACTTCCTCGTTAGTTAATGATCGAACTGGAACAAACGTGTCGCGTGTTAAACTGTCAAACTTTAATGAGTCACTAACCAGGAAGTTACTCACACTGAAACCTGTTTATAGATTATTGATGACAGTTTGATTCAAACTTTATGACTGTCAACAAACTATAAAACACTTTATGAACTCACAGCTGTGATTGGACTCCTCTCACCTGTCTCCTCTCACCTGTCTCCTCTCACCTGTCTCCTCTCCTCCTCTCCCCTCTTTAAACAGTCACAGTTTGGAAACATTAAACTACAGGACGACTGTCAGAGCTCCACAGAGTGACGGCAAGTTTGACATCTAACGTTGTCCTAACGTTGTCCTAACGTTGTTCTCATGTTTTATAGCTATAACCTGACAATCATCTTCAGATGATAAACAGTGTCAGTGTCTCTGAGGAAAGTAAAGAGGATTGTAAGATTTACATCACGTGATCACACACACACACACACACACACACACACACACACACACACACACACACACACACACACACACCTCTAATCCTAGCCTCTTGAACAAAGGATTGTGGGATACTCTGACATCAGAGCTTCGTCTGTAATCATCTCAGAAACAGTTCTACAGTAATGTTCTGTGTGTGTGTGTGTGTGTGTGTGTGTGTGTGTGCACGCGCTCTGGTGTAATGATGGTGTGTCATGTGACCTGTGTGTTAATGAGAGCAGCTCCTGCTGTGGATTGATTAATCTGACTAACGAGA